>CM046458.1:71746407-72138907 GCA_025506515.1 Flaveria trinervia
AGTTATATACGATATGGGGAGATATGGAAAGAGTGGTGACTTTGAAACGTAGGGAAAATTTAGTCTGAATAAAGATCTTTCTTCGATTTCTTGGTTCTAGTAATTTGATCTGTATAAGCAATTGCTTTCACGTTTAACCTTTATTTTAAGACACTTATCAAGGCGCCATTATAGCGTGGTAGAATAATATCGTCATTCGCAGAATAATATCGTTATACAATATGAATTGCATGGCTAGCACAATGGAGCCTCCTCTTATAGAGCCTCCACTTATATAACCATGTTGTCTTCAGTATATCGGTTTGTAAAAGTTTCTTTCAATTTCGTTACAACCATGCAACATTGTTTAACATACCCGTATATGCAGAAATACAATATCTTAAAGGTTTTTCATGTCATTGGTGTACTTTTTTTTTTGTGTTCATGAAAACATGTTGCTGATCAACTCAATGAAACCACCAATACCTTAATTACAACGGGATTAAATATATAGCATCTTGAATTTGAACTTCAAGAGGTTATGTCAAAAACCAATCAAAATATAATTTGAATCTGAGACCCTACAAATTCATCATCACCATTGATGATATTTGCTCTACATTTATTGATATTATATATTTATGTTAAAGTGTGGGAAAATGGTTCCATGTACATTTATGTTGCTTTTCCATCTTTGTGATTTGACTTTTGTTAGTCACAACAAAAGGATGTGCATCAAAAGTTTATGTTAAAAAGGCACTACACTTTCTTGTATACAAAAAATCTTTATAATAAGTCCCTGAATAGTGACTCAATAAGTGATGAACACCACCTTATCAATTGATTGGATAGTCTGGCCACGTGATGAAATAGATATCCTCAAAAGTAAGGTCTCTAGATCTATATATATGGCACTAAATGAAGTTCAACCAAATTGAAAGTGTATCAAACATCAAATAATGCAATTCACTTACATCGAGTATATTCATTATGAAAATTTTCACACTTATGCACGCTTAAGAATATAGTTTTTATTTCATCCTTAGCCAAAGTACCAAAAATACATTGATAGTTATTCAGCTCAGACATTTCTTACGACACAATCTTCTTGCAAACCGAGTTTTTATAAATGAAAATATGAGTGAAAAATTTTTACATTATGAGAACATCATAAAGAGTTTTGAACATGTATGTAACGTGTAGTAAAGATCAAGGCGCATGGGGATCGCATTGGGGGACCTTAAACGAGTATATTAGTATATAATTAAGATTTGTCAAAAACTATGTAGTTAGAAGCCATAGTTCATATCTAGAAAATATAAAAGAAAAGTCTTAAACAATAAAATATTAAATTCTATGTTTTAATTTATTTCTTTAAAAAATATATCTTTGATCTAAGCATGGTTGCAAAACTCACTAGGCGCTACCAGGTCGGTCGAGTGGGGAGTTGCGAGCACTTGGCTTAGGCGGGGAGTACACAGACGTGATAATTTATAAAGAAATTAGTTTTTCGAAAATTATAAATAGGATAAATATAAAAAACTTACTAATATTTATAAAAAAACACGTGAATATCAATATAAATAAAAATACATGTTCACATACCTAAATATTTTAAAACATAATATCAATTATTTAATATTATAGATGTAGTAATCATTGATTACCATCTTCCAATGTGTATTGATGAAAAACAATAAAAATCCAACAAAATCGGTGAAAAACAACGAAATCGATGAAAAATAGTGAAAATCTGAGTTGGACTGAGTTAACCGAGTTGGGCCAAGTTGGCCGAGTTGGACTAAGTATGGCCGAATTGGACCGATTCCGAGTAATGTTGACCGAATTAATAAAAAACGCATCACCACCTTGCCGAGCACCGAGTACTCGTCGAGTACTCGGCCGCCTAGGCCGAGTTTTACGTCAATGTATCTAAGAGATGAAGTCCTAAACATTAAAACAAAACATAGATATTTAATTTTAAATATGAGTGCATCCTTTCTAAATTCTAGTTACGGGTTAAGGGCTTATAAGTCCCCTTGCATCATTTTGTTAAAAACCGAAAAATCAAAATCAGGGCCACTACTTCATCTTTTAGACCCTGGGCCGGCCTGCTCTAAATATTACAACACACATTGTAGCCATTTAGCCCATTTATGTTTTTGATAAACAATTTTTATCACTAAAAATAAATGTCTTTTCAATAACAGGTATATTGCTATGTTCATTAGTTATTACAACTGATATTGAAATTTGATTACTAAATTATGTTTCACCAGAAGTTATAAATTAGTTATTTGCTTCAAGTAGGAGTGTTGAGCGCATTGTTTGCCGGTTGAATATTAATGATCCTGACACGATTCAAACCTGTAAATTATGTCGAACACATGAACACGCACGTGATATGCGTATTTATAGGTTAACGAACCCATTTAACCTAAGTCTTTTGTTTATTATACATGTAAAACTTTAATTATAAGTTTACCAAAGAAGCACAAATGTGTTTAAACCTAATACGTCTAACCTATAAATTTGACACCTATTTTATTTTTAATTTTTAAATATGTTAAAAAAATATCAAACCAAAAAAGTTAGGACATAATACCTAATCTTAGAAAAAAATAAAATAAAAAGGTCAAATAGAACACCTATAATGTTACCCTGAACTCAAATCGATTAAACTTAAAGAATGTTATTGTAAAAAAATAACTAACGTCCATCTTTTAGTTTTATATTTAGATTATTTATACCATAAGTAAAATAAAAAACAAGTTATAAGTTATTCTATGACATATGCTGATATCGAAAATGCTGTGTAAATCTTTCCTCAAAATTCACAACTTTTGTGATCTTTGAATATGTTCATTTCAATCATATAATCATACATATAACAGTTCTTAAATAGTTTAATAAATAGTGGGATTTTTATCCTTCCACCACACACCTGTCATTTTTCTTGCCTTTATTATTGGTGTCATGATTTTATTTTACTTAAATCCATTATTGGTTGTGGTATATGTCATAGTAGTCTTTTATTTTTATTTTTTCTACCTACTTCTAACTTTCTAATCCCAAATATTATCGAGTTGAGTTTATGTGTCTCTTTTGTGTTACATGGTTTAGGCATATATTTACAAACTCTTTATTAGTGTTAAATATTAATTAAGACATATAACTAAGCGACAACATACTATTATTATATTATATAGTAATATGTCAATTATGACTTTAATAAGATATGTACAACTAATGTAGATTTTAGTCGCTACATGCATTTTAGACATGCGCAATTTAAGTGATAAGGATAAGTAATGGTAAAATAAGGAAATTAATTAGTTATAACTCTTATGTATAAAAGTATACATCTATTTAAGATTTAAGATGAACAGAAAAAGTAATAAAAGAACTTGTCTTGTGGCATGCATTAATTCTTCCTAACAAAGCATGTGATGATCCCGTGTAGATAAAAAAAATAAAAATAAAAAGACAAACAAACCTTCTTAAAATTGTACTTGTTAAGTACAAGAGGATGAGATAAAACAAAATCATAATTCACTATATGAGATGAAAAACTTTTTATCCGCTCTTAAAGAAACCAACGTACATAAACATAAGTTACATGAACTTATTGTAATTGATAGTGATAATAATTTAATGCAATGTGAATTAACTCTTCACATGGTGCCATCTTTAATTTATCGTTCTTGTAAAGACTGTAAAGTTGTTTAATTAATACTTTTAGACCCTTTATTAGTTGTAAATTTTAACACAATATCAACTACATAAAATGTTTGATCGGGGTTAGTATAAGTGATTTAGAGTAAGTTCTGAGTGGGCCGAAAACATGTACAAAAATATATCTTCTTTTTTTGGTTATTGCATAATAAGTACAAGAATATTTAGAGGCGGTCTAATTTAAAGATACAAGAAGAAGTGAAAATTTAAAACCTCTTGTAAATTTTAATTGTTATTCTTTTCTTTTTAAACAATATAATTCACACTTTTGATTTTCATTTTATATAAAAACAAAGAAATCGTATAAAGAGAGACGGTACTGACGTTCTCTCTCTTTCTTTGCTTTATACATGTATTTTTAATGAAATACCTAAAATAATATTATTCTATTTTTCATTTCCTTTTGTTTTTAACTTATAGGTTAATTACATAGGTCTCATGAAGCATCATTTTACTTTATTAGTCAGTCACATATAAAGTCTCATTTTACCTACTTAATTAAGTTTTATACATTAATTCTTAATTTACCTACAAATTAGAAGATGAAAGAAATTCACAAAAACATCTAACATATTTACACAACTAACAATATGTTGAGTCTTTAACGCTTGATTCAACACTTCAATAGTAGTACGAAACCACCTCTTGAAGTTGAAACCTTTGAAATCAGTGGATCATCATACACCTTGAACCCTCGAAGGCTTAAATCAATAATCCAACAGATTTGACAAATTGAGACTCAAGGGTTGTTCCAGAACTAACAAATAGATATACTCGTTATGGATAATATAGAATCGAAAACATATGAAAAAGAATTACCATGATCAAGGCTTGTGGTTGTACACCGCTTCAACAAAATACAATCAAGAACTCAACAATACAATCGACTAATCAGGACTTGTAACTATTCAACTCTAGAGTCATGATTACAAATCCACAATTAAAATTCAAGAATCACCGCTTCAGCTGTTTAACAACCTTTAGTTCTCACATAAGTTCTAGTTACCAATTATCAACAAATAATCAATGATTTTCTTAACAAATCTCAATAAAAGGAATAAAGATCATTAGGTCAATGCATAAGACAAGCATTTTAAAAGGACACTTCAGATTTCTCTTTAATAAAAATATCTTTTAGCAACTAACATATAAACAATCTATTCCAATAGCGTCCTCACAGTTTCAAAAGCCCTTCAGAAAAGCTCATTTGCAATCAAAGATTCATCCACCTGATATACTTAAAATTAGTTATATACCGAACAAATATCAATATTATTTATAAATAAAGATATCAATATATCACGATCATATTCAATAATACCCTAAAAAAACAACTAAACCTCAAGCGCTTTTCTACTCTCCACCCCACTACTTCCACCAACTACAAAATCCCCCCCTCCACTATTCCCACCCCTACCCCCACCCCCCTTAACAACTCCATATTTACCCAACAACCCCTCACCCCAATCCAACAAATGCAACACAACATACGTCCCAATACCCCAACCAACCCATACGCTATCGAATACGTCATCGGCATCACCATCAACGTCACAAACGCCGGAATCGCCTCCGCATATCCCCCCAATCGATCTCCACCACCGACCGCATCATCATCACCCCCACCACCACCAGCGGCGGCCCCACCGCCCACGGCGGAATCGACGCCAGCACCGGCGTCAAGAACAACGCCGCCGCGAAATACACCGCCACCGTCAACGCCGTCACCCCGTCCTCCCGCCCTCACGGATCCCCGCCGATGACTCGATGTACACAGCCACCGGCGACGTCCCTAACGCCGCCCCCACCGCGATCGCCCCCGCGTCCGCCATCATCGCGAAGTATTGCCCCTCGAATTCGCCGTTGCCGTCGGTGATCCCGGCGAATCGAGCCATGGAGTATAGGGTTCCGGTGGTGTCGAGGATGTCGACGTAGAGGAACGTCGCTAACGCCGCCCAGAACGACGGTTTGTTCACGCCGGAAAACGTTAACGCTCCGGCGGTTGATCGGATTTTATGAACGTCGACGACCTTTTTGAAGTAGTTGTAACCGGAATCCCCCGCCGGAGTCGCCGGAAACACGGTGACTTGCGTGTTACGAAACCACGAAACCCCTGTAACAAACACGATACCGTAGATCATAGCCCCTTTTACCTTTTTAACCAAACAATACGCGATAATTACAAACCCTAACACTCCGAGCCACATCGTGGGGCTCTGCATTCTCCCGCCAACACACATGATCTCGCCGGAGACTTCACCGTCCGGCAGCACAGTAACGGTGGCGTTGGCGAAAGTGACGACCGGAGCCACCGCTGCACGTGATTTCTCCGGGCAACCGCCTAACGTGACCAGTGTGGAGCCACTGTAACCGATTAACCCGATGCCTTGGTTGTTCTGTAAGCCGATGAACGCTAGAAACAACCCTATGCCGCCGGAGGAGGCGATTTGTACGGTTTTTGGTACCAATTTGGCTAGTTTTGCTCGTAATCCGACGGCGGAGATGAGTAGGAATAATATCCCTTCGATGAAGACGGCGGCGAGGGCGTTTTCGTAGGGGATGGTGCCGGAGCCGTGAAATCCGACGACGGTGTAGGCGAAGTAAGCGTTGGTGCCCATACCTGGTGCTAAGGCTAACGGCAGGTTGGCGAAGGTGCCCATGATGACGCAACCGATGATGGAAGAAGCTACGGTGGCGACTATGAGGTCTTTACGGGCGTTGTTGAGGCAATGGCTGTAGCCGGGGTTGACCGGGGGAACTTGCAGGAGGCGTCGGGGGCGGTGCAGTTGGCGGTGGTGGTGGGGCAGAGGGGGGTGCAGTCGTGGACGGAGCAGGTGGCGCCGGAGTCGGAGAGGATGGTGGCGTTGACGGCCAGGATGTAGGCCATGGTGAGGAAGGTGGCGGTGCCGGCGCGGAGCTCGGTGGTGAAGGTGGTGTTGCGTTCGGTGAGTTTGAAGTGTTTTCCGATGCGAGAGGCGGCGATGGTGGTGTTGAGGCGTGTGAATGACGACGGTGGTGGTGGTGGTGGCGACGGTGGGACGGTGGTGGCCATTTGATATATGAAGGTTGGGTGGTCATTTGGTGGAGTGAAGGTTTTAGTATGTGAGATTTATGGAGGTAGAGTGGTGTGAGGTTTTAGGCTTTTAGTGGATTAGTTTATTCATATAATAATTAATATATATTGTTTTAAAAGTGTAAAAGGTATGCAACTTATCTTCTTATTATGAAACTGATATCCAGACACATATATGATTATAAATCTTACACCTTATGATTCTATATGGGTTATGTACTCATCTAAAAGCACATTGAATTTTGTCGTATTTATTTTTATCTTTTTATACGCATTGTATAGCCGAGATGTATTACACTGTTATCGATCCTCTGTGCCATACTAGATATATGTAAAAGAGTATTGATTTTATTAGTAGGTGTTTTAATATTAAGATCTTTATTAAAAGAACATTAGAATAATCATTTGATTAGACTTTTCTACAATAATGAGCATTGGAATTTAAGTTTTTTATAATATTTTCAACAACCAGAGGATGTTATTTGTCACAATGTCTTTGACTCAGATATATGTCCATGTCTGTGTTGCTGCACCGCTGAATCAATACTATTTGCGCATGCTTGTATCACAATTTTTGAAAAAAATGTATCTCCACCTAGCAATATATATTATGAGATTTATCGTCACAATTTAAAAACAAGTGATAAAATAAAGATGAATAAATATTACACAAATATTATCTTCATATTAAAATAATGTTTTTAAATACTTATTTATTAAAATGGACGATTTAGAAAATATTTATTAGATGAGCATTTTAAAAACTTAATTATATTTTTACCATGATTATAAAATATATTATTTATAAAAACTTAATTATATATTTTTATCATAATTATAAAAAAACTTAATTTAAAAAAATGTATCTCCACCTAGCAATATATTATTTAATATATTTTATCATAACTATAAAAATAATTAATACATAGATATATATTTAATATGTAAAAAACATTATATAAGCAAAAAGTTTGTTTAGTCTCGCGAGCTGACTTGAGATCAGCTCGTGTAGTAAACGAGTCATAATATGAACTTGAACTTATTTAAACTTGGTTTGATTCAAGCTTTTTTTGAGTCGATCCCAAATAGTTTGCAAGCTCAAATTCTTTGTTTACACCCCTACTCACATTTCTTATTATGATTGATGTCTATAGGACATAATTTCCTTAACAACGTAAATAACACATCCAACTATATTGCAAGTTTATTTAACCACATTTACCTTTCAATAATCATTTGTTTGCCATTTGAAATTTGTAAAACTAACATCATATTTAAAAATATTTCCACCCAATTGATCACTTTGTTTTCATCTAGATCAAGACAAGTTTTATTAGCTTAAAATATTTAAGCTAAAATTTTGTTTTCAAGGCGTAAAAATGTATTTTGACAACTCAAAACTATTCTGACCATGACTAAACCATAGATTCTCTAAAACTGAATCGTTTTACAAACTTACTACAAATGTTAACATATATCCTTGAATTAAAATCTTACCTTAAAAAGACTAAGTCATTGATCTAAAACCTAGTCGTTTTGCAAACTTACTTTACCTTTAGATGTTAAATAAAAACTTAAAACACCTCTAGATCATTGATCTATAAATTAAATCATAAACGAATTTGAGTGGTGAATTTTTACACGACAAAAGGAATATAACAAAATTACTAAAGTAAGTGATTAGATAATCGCATGAACTCAAACGTTCTTAGAATGAAACACACATGTCAACCATATGGAATAGAGCTCGATAGACAATAATCGAATCGCATAAAAATAATTGAAATTTAATATTCGTTTTGTGTTTTAAAAATTATAATTATTATTTACAAAAGAAATAAATTGTAATTATCTTAAATCTCATCGATTCGAATGAAGAATATATATTCCATGTGAAACGGAATATGTAATTGCCTAATTGGGTAATAAAGGCCCATTTGTCGTCAAGAATATAATTTTTTCAATTGAAGTTGTTTCATTTATAAAAAAAATTACTAATAGTTTTTATAAACCATTTGTTAACCTGTTAAAATTTAAAGTCAAATATAGTCAATAGTGAAGTAGAGAGTCTTAATTGCTATTATCTTATAGTTTTAAGGGTTTAAAAGTGACAACTTGTTAGTTTGGTTATTAATGTTATGTTTGCATTGATTAAACAGTGGGATTAGTTTGTTAAGAGATATAAGAGTGTGTATCATTCATTTTCTCTTTGAAATGTATACGATTCATGTTTCTTTTGTAATCTTTGAAGTATCATCGTGTTTATAAGTGTTTATAATCGTTTGATTAGGTTTTAGTTGTTCATTTGGTGTAATTTCTCAACAATCGGTATCCGAGCCAAGTCGAGGGCTCGATTTAGTGTATAATCAATCAACAGAAGATCAAGATAGTGTCGACTAAATTCGAATTGAAAAAGTTCGATTAGAAATACGATTTTGATCTGCGAAGGGTCAAGATGCGAGCACCATTAGTACATAATGATGTTGTCGATGCATTGAATGGAGAAGAATGCTTACCAGGAAACCTCATAGCAAAAGAAAAGAAAGAGATCATGAAGAAGGCTCACGGTTAGATCATACGAGTCTTGGAGATCGGGTATTGAGAGAAGTATCAAAAGAACCACCACCACAAAGATTTGGTCAAAGTTATACTCACTGTATATGACGAATACGTTGGCAAATCGATTGTGTTTCAAGAAAATGTTGTCTACTATTTAGATGAGTTCAGAAAATCAATAGAAGATCATACCTATGAGTTAATAATGTCATCTTATATTTGAATTGTTTGAAAAAGTTGTCTTCTTATACTATTGTGATATACATTAATGAAGAACCAAGTAAGAGATCACATAACTGTAAGCAAATTTTCCAAATTAGTTAAAGAGTTGTAAGCAAGGTTTGAAGAACACTCGTATTTGGATCGTAAGTATCTAATGACCCTAACTCAATTTCATTATTTTTATGTGGTTATTTCTGTCTAAACACCTAAAAATCAATATGTGACTAGAATCGTGACATGTTTTAAACTAGGTACATTTTTATATATAGTTACATCTAGAAATATATAGTTTTAGCTATTGCATCTAGTCCATATTTGGATGCAGGTGACACTGATGAAAATTGGTCAATTTTGACACATTATGGGTTTTTATGTAAATAGGTGCTTTCAATGCCATTTTTTATTGATCATAAAGTGATGTTGGATGGTAATCCAAATGAAAATGTTGTTGATTGCTTTAAATTATGAAATTTAGTGACGATGTCTTAGATTTGGCCGGTTGTAACAAGATAGAGATTTTGCATTGATTAGCTATTAATATAAAACACCTGAAATCTATTCATAACAAAGTAGATATTTCCAAAATTGCCACCTCTTTTTACCTACGCTTAAATTTCAAAATTTTATTTTCTTAATCTTTCCACCTCTTATATTTATGTACTGATAAAAACTACTAATTTAAATTCAAAGGCAGATGATGTATGAAACATTGAATATATGTTATTCAAGATTCATTCCTCTAATAGAAACATTTAGAAGTTCTTAGATTAATGTTTAATTTGTGAAATTAAAGAAATATAAAACGTTATCATCACTACCTAATCAATCTATTTGTTTTCTAAATCCCTTTTCTTAGGTGTCATTTTCCGTTAGATTATTGTCATCATGACAAATTCCAAATAACTATAAAAGAGATCACAAACACCAAATCCCACAAATGTCTTTGAAATATATTTCTTTTTCTTTTTGCATCGATTGGTTGAAACGAACTTTAGGTATTATAATAAGAACGCAAATACTTGATTTTGATGCATGTACCAAGATATCATTTTTTTACGCTTAGTAATTACACGAATAGTCTATATAATTTCATTAAAACTATGATTGATTTAGTCCCTAATCTTTAAATATTAAACTTATTTTTTTATGCTTCACAACTCTAAGAGGATTAAATATTTATCCTGATCTTTAAATATTTATCTTTTTTCTTTAATGCTCCAAGATTCTAAGATGGTTAAATATTTAGTGTTAAATTACGTGTGTGTGAGTTGCATGCTACGGGTATTTTTGTATTTTTTTACTAGCCAAACAATTTGATCAGTGGACATTTAAGCATCTCAAGGGGTTTTTCACATTCTCTTTCGGGTCACCATTGGTGGTGAAACCATATGCTGCAACATAAAGGAAATGCTATTGTCCACTTGGAAATCATATGAAAATAGGCTAAGATCATGTTTGAAAAGTTCAAATCTCATAATTTTGTCCATCTCATTTATGACCAACACAATTATTTCACCGAGTTTCCTCAGTTTTGATTTCAAAAGCCTTTAATTAATCAAGCACCGAGATTTTGATGCTCAAAGTAATAATTATATTGCTTCTTAGAAATATATGTTTGATGATTTAGAATGATGAACACTACTATCTAGAGTAGGTTTGATGATTTTAGACGATGAAGAAGACGACGTGAAAAAGAATTATAATCTAAGATTAAACCGAGTAGGGTCTAGTTGAATGACATAATTAACACTGGTGTGCAACTTATATACATAATTGAACTCTTATATTTAACAAAGGTTAAGTTTTTTACAAAGAAAAAATTAAAGATTAGAGGTTACATCCAAAATTTTAAAGAACAGGGACTAAATCTAAAGTTTTAATAAAACCAGATGGACTAACTATGTAATTTACTCTTTAACTACTTTTGTTATTTTACCCGATGTAACATCATACACAAATGGTGAAGAAAGTTTCAGATGCCACTCATCTTTTGAAGGAAAAGAAATGGAGTTATATATCGGTTAAAACAAAGAAAAAAACACCTGAATTCTTAGGAAAACAAGATTGTTTTAGATATTTTGAATCAATAACTAACCCATGATAAGGTAAGAAAAGTGGCACTGAAAACACAATGCACATAAAAGCCCATGATAGGTAAAAATTGATCATCCCCAAGGAGACAAACTGTGGTTGATGAGTGTTCTTCAACTAAAGATCGTGTTTTTTAGTCCTAGAGACTACAAGATGTAGGTTTTTTATTAAAAAAAATCTAGATATCATTAAAAAAGATAAAATTGATTATTTTCATCACCATAGCCTAGTACATGCATAACATGAGCATTATGCAATAACTAAAATGATACTATTCTAGCATGTAAGAAATCTTTATAACTAAGTGTTAATAGATTAAATGATTTTCATTGGTATAGAACAAGAAAGTTATAAAACTGAATTGATTGTATTTTCTGTGTGTTTACAATGATAAGGAAGACATTTATTTATAATTATTACAATGTGATAAATAAGGTAATAGCTTAAAGAAAAACATTGTTGGGATTGTGGAGGAAATCGTGTCAATCTTTCAATTTACGGAAATGATGTCAATTATCTTTGACTGATCCATTCTCTTTTTAACACTCCCCTCAAGTTGAATAGTGGGATCTCCAAAATTCAACTTGGCTAAACACTTGTCAAGAATTCTGCCGTTCACTGCTTTTGTCAAGATGTCCGCTAACTGGTCTGCTGATCGAACGAAAGGAAGGTCAATACTCTTGGACTCCAGTTTCTCTTTGATGAAGTGCCGATCTACCTCTACGTGTTTTGTTCGGTCATGCTGAACTGGATTTTCTGATATTTTAATAGCTGCTTCATTATCGCACATAATCTTGCTTGCTTCTCGTGGGGGAAACCCGACTTAAAAGTTTCCTAATCCACAAGACTTCTGCCAAACCTCTAGCTATTCCCCTGAATTCAGCTTCTGCACTTGAAAGTGCTACAACCTTCTGTTTTTTGCTTCTCCACGTAACGAGATTTCCTCCTACTAAGGTGAAATAGCCTGAGGTGGATCTTCGATTTCCTTTATCTCCTGCCCAGTCTGCATCAGTATACGCATCAGTTCTTAGATGTCCATTTGCCTTGAACAGAACACCGTGGCCAACGGTCCCCTTAAGATACCCGATGATTCTCCAGACTGCATTCATGTGGGCAACTTGAGGTTGATGCATGAATTGACTGACAACTCCTACTACGTAAGCTATATCTGGGTGAGTATGTGAAAGGTAGATCAGCTTTCCACAATCCGTTGGTATCTGTCTTTATCCGCCAACTTTTCTCCTTCCTCCATATAAAGTTTTTGGTTAGCAATCGTCGGTGTCTCTGCAGGTTTACAATCGATCATCCCTGTCTCTGCTAACAAATCAAGGATATACTTTTTCTGGCAGATGAAAATCCCCTGTTTTGACCTTAACACTTCTATTCCTAGGAAGTATTTTAACCTTCCCAAATCCTTTATTTCAAAGTCCTTAAACAGATTTGCTTTTAACTTTGTCATCTCTTCTTCATCATTTCCCGTAATTATCATATCATCAACGTAGATAACCAGACAAGTTATGAATTTCCCTCTTCGTTTGAGAAACAAGGTATGGTCAGAATTGCTTTGGTTAAAACCATATCCTTTCATTGCGATGGTGAATCTGCCAAACCAGGCTCGAGGGGATTGTTTTAATCCATAAAGGGATTTTTTAAGCGACAAACTTCTCCAGGTCTGAAATCTTCCGCAAAACCAGGAGGGGCTTCCATATAGACTTCTTCTTTAAGCTCCCCGTGTAGGAAAGCATTTTTTACGTCAAGTTGATGAAGGGGCCATTGTTGATTTGCAGCAATCGAAAAAAGAACCCGAATTGTGTTGATCTTTGCAACAGGGGAGAGTGTCTCTGAGTAATCATACCATATGTCTGGGTATAGCCTTTGGCTACCAACCGCGCTTTGTGCCTTTCAATGGATCCATCTGGTTTGTACTTTATAGTGAACACCCATCTACAACCAACTGGTTTCTTTCCTTCGGAAGAGTACATCTTTCCCAAGTATCATTCTTCTTTAAGGCTTTCATTTCTGTCTCCATTGCATCCTTCCATTCTTTCGACTCTAAGGCTTTGTCTGCATGAGTCGGAATCTCTTCATTATAAAGTGTTGCCATGAAAGATTTTGCTTCTTGGGAAAGATTCCCCCTAGCTATATTAGCCACCGGGTACCTTGAGCTTCGTGACTCCTTCTCAGGAGTGTACCATTTGGGTGGGACTCCCCTGTTCGATCTTGGAGGTAAAACATAACTCGTCACTTCTTCTGTTGGTTCTGTGACTTCATTATCATGGTTAGAAGTACAAACAAAATCAGGGTTATCATCAACAGTTATTACCTCAGGTATCGGGTCGGATGAAGTCTCTTCAGTGGCATTTTGCGCTTCAGATGTATATGTGGAGTAGGTTCGATGTGGTTTGTACAGTGGTTTGTGGGTTCGCTGTGGTTTGTGGGTTTACTGTGATTTGTAATATCTTCAGAAGATGGGATTTGGGTTAGCCAACTCAGTGCGTCTATAGGCTCATTCTCCCCCTGACCAATGGGTTGGGTATTATAGAAATACTCGGTTTCAAGGAATTCACAGTCCATTGTGGTGTACATGTGATGAGTTTTGGGATTGTAACATCGATAACCATTTTGAGTTATCCCATACCCCACAAAAACACATTTCTCAGCACACGGGCCAAGTTTGCCAAGTTTTGTTCGATTGATTTTAGGTATGTTGGCAAAAACAGAGCAGCCGAAAATTTTAGGTTCAAGACTATGCTCAGGGGGGATGCGAACAAATTTTGACATGTTATCTAGGGGTGTTTCAAAATTGAGGATTTTTGTGGGAAGGCGGTTGATAAGGTAGATAGAGGACACAACGGCCTCGAGCCACCAAGAAGTGGGGACATGAGATTCAAGTAACATGTCCGGGGTCATTTCAAGAATTATGCGGTTTTTCTGTTCGGAAACACCATTTTGTTCGGGAGTATGAGGGCATGTGGTTTGGTGGATCATTCCTTTATCTTGAAAAAATTGTTTCATGGTCGTGTTTACAAATTCCCCCATTATCAGATCGAAGGACCTGAATTCCCTTTTTGAATTGAGTATTAACCATGTCATAGAACATGAGAATTTTTCATACACTTCGGATTTGTGTTTGAGAAAGTATACCCATGTCATCCGCGTACAGTCATCCACAAAAATTAGGAAAAAACAAAAACCTTGTCCCCCTAAGACAGGAGAAGGTCCCCAAACATCTGAGTGGACTAATGAAAAAGGTAAATCAACTCCTGTATTACTAGGTTGTATGATTTTCGATGACTTTTAGCAAGAATGCAAATCTCACAATTTTTTTACTATTAGATGGAAAAAGTTTCGGAAACAAAAGATGTAAATAACCAGAAGAAGAATGTCCCAATCGTCGATGCCACAACCAAGCTTCCCGCTCAAGAGTCCCATGAGCCAGCATTGTAGTGCCATGTTGATCCACCTCGTCCACATAGTACAATCCTTGACGCTCAGTGCCACGTCCAATGATCACACCCGTCTTGATATCCTGTAAGATACAAAAGGTAGGGTGAATTAGTACGATGCAGTTAAGCTCCTTGGTAATATGACTGATTGACAACAGTTTGTGAGACAACGATGGTATGTAAAGGCAATTTGTCAACTTTAGGGTGGGTGATATTTCAACGGTACCACCTCCCTTAACATGACAAACGTCACCATTGGCTGTTCGAATGTGGGTTCTTTTTGGTTGGGATTCGGATACAAATCCGATAGGTCACATGTCATAGTATCAGTTGCTCCACAATCAAAGATCCATGGAGCATCTTGTTTCGTGTCACTACTTTGGGCCATATTTGCAGCTCCAATGCTAAAAGGAAAGATATTAGATTGTGAATAGGGATTATTCATAATTTTCATAGAACTTGAGGGTTTGAATGAACCACTCAACCCCATACCTGCTGAGTTATCTTCTTTATTTTCAACCCTAGCAATCCCACCAAAAGCTTCGCCGCCACCGCCGCCACCGCCACCACTGCCGTTGCTGGTGGCTTTGCTGCTGCCCACGGCGGCGACCCCTTTTCCATCATCTATTTCGATTGTCTTCTGCTTGTGCTCGTCGTTCCACCACTCCGGTAACCTACAATTCTGAAGCATTGCTCTCGGGTATGCCCTTTCATATCACAGTGGGTGCATTTGAGTTTTGATTTGTCAACTTTTGGCTTGAAGCTTGGATTTGATCGACGTGTTTGACCCCTAGAAACAAGCCCTAGGCTCCATCGTTAGTGATTCGAGTAACAGCCAAACCTGTTGCAATTCATGATTTAGTGGTGTTGTTGAAAATCCCTTGATGTGCGGTTTCTTTTCGGACAGCGGCATATGCTTCTTCCACTGACGAAATGGATCCATACTGAGAATTTCTCTCTTGATGGTATCATATTGCCGGTCAATAGCATTCAGAAACTGAAACAACTTTTGTTCTATTCGAATTCTGTTGTAAGTGGCGATATCAACTGTAGAGGTCATAGGGTTCGGATCTCTACGATCAATCTCTCCCCAGATCCCTTGCATTACAATCCAGAATTCTTCAAGCGGAGTTCCATTTTGTTTAATCCATTTGCCTTAACATGTAAGTCAAATGTTTGAAGCTTATCCTTTCCGCTGCTATATGTGGTTACGAGTGCTTCCCATAGTGATTTAGCGGTGGGGAACTCGGTTAGATTACCTGCAATGGCAGGTTCAATGTTTTGTATTAACCAAGAGAAAACTATCATGTCGTCTTGTTCCCACCGCTCAAACGCATCATCTGTGGGTTTGGGTGGTGTTGGATTTCCTGACAAATGACCAAGAAGGGCTTTCGATTTTCCACCAATGGCTACTCGGATCATCCGAGCCCATAGTGCGTAATTTTGGTTGTTGAGTTTGAGACCAATCTCCAATTTGTCGGAAAGATTGGGTTTGGGATTTTGATTTTGGGCTTGAATTCCATTAAAGAATTGGCTAGTTGGATGGAGAGATTGGTATTGTTCTGATTGTTGGAATCATCATCGGACGCCATGGAACTTTGAGGTTAGGTTGGTAGGTGATGAGCAATTTTGTGAATTGATCCGAGGACTATTCACTGCTCTGATACCATGATTTTCATTGGTATAGAACAAGAAGGTTATAAAACTGAATTGATTGTATTTTTTGTGTATTTACAATGATAAGGAAGACATCTATTTATAATTATTACAATGTGATAAATAAGGTAATAGCTTAAAGAAAAACATTGCTGGGATTGTGGAGGAAATCGTGCCAATCTTTCAATTTACGGAAATGATGTCAATTATCTTTGACTGATCCATTCTCTTTTTAACATACTATGACTTGTTATGCTCATAATACTAAATGCCAATTTTGTTACAAATTCAGACATGTTATCGGTGTGAGATGTTTAATCACGCACCCCTAATGTTGAAAACTATAAGCCACCTCACTTGGTTCAATATACATTGACTTGAAAAGATCGTGATTTATAAAAGAGTTATCAGCCATACTACTAACATTATACTTTAAACTAAATTTCTCGTATATTTCTTGATGGATCAACAATTTTCTTATGTAATAAAGATCAACATGACTAAGTAGGTTACGCAAAATCCAAATGCCTATATTGGAGTCTTTGATCTTCATCTCTCATTATTCAATACTATTATCCGTTAATTATGTACTTTCATTTTGAACAGATCTTGTTATTATATTATACTAATAAATATATAGGGTGAAGAGTACTTATTCACTATTGGTTGTCTTTTGTTATTTTTAAATTAAACTTTTGTTATTTTCTCATTTGCTTAGGGTTTAGGGGACAATATAATATATATTATTCTTTTATTTTTACATTACAAATTTTAATACCTACGTTATAACAACTGTAGCGTAGCACAAGGCACTTATGCTAGTTTCTATGATATTTGCTATTAATTTTTGAAAAGATTATAATGTATTACAATATTTGCTTCGTTTGCTATTGAAATGTATCTTTATTGCTTATCAATTTTTCATAAAGTTTACCACAAAAAGGTATAATTAACATAAACCCATTAAACTAGAAGAATCAAACCCACTTTGACCACTACGACTAACCCATCCCACCCAAGATATTTAATTTAACGTCTTTTTAAATCATGGTTATTATCTCGATTATTATAGCTTGGCCTTTTATGGAGTTATGCTTTTCAAAAGAATTATCTCGATTTTTATTTTCCAACCACAACTGGTCAAATATCATCCATAGTTAGACCTAAGATTAATGATCATGTAATATGTTGTTTGAAAACTATAATAGTAGCTTGATCCGATGAATTGATTCTCGAACGAGTATGATTACATCAATTCCAGTTTAACTATTAGTTAAACAATAACACCTTTAGGCTCGCCACAAATCAAGCTTGAGAATAAGTTTTTTTATCAGAGAAGATGACCTGAATATATAAATAAAAAGGTAAAATACGTAAATATTAATCGGTAAGAATGAATTCATACCTTGTGCTTTATCTTACTCTAATAGTTAAACATCACTTTATCACGTGACTTGCATGTCTGATTTGTTCTTTATCTCTATTGGTTGTTATCATTAACACTATATTCAATGCTCATGCAACTCAAAAGCTTTATTCTTCAACAGGAGCTAACGTAGTACTTCTCTCTCGAGGACTACACTTACCGAAAGTAAGGAAGAGTCATAGGATGTCTAGTAGTAGCATTAGAAGGCAGACCCTCGTTATGACGAGCTGGGAAAAAAAGGATGGAAAGAGCTATGACAGGAGTCGATGCCTTTCTGTCCCATGTGACAAAAAGGCTGGCCCCATTGATCAATCACCCTTCTCCATGAATAATGAAGTCATGAGGAATGTGAATCATATATAATACGTAGACCAATCAATTATTGGACATGTATATTATTTGAAATGTGTATTTGTTCTCGTAGTGCTAGGCCCATATAGTTTTGGATCAGGTTTCCCTTAAACGTATATTTTACCATGCCTTTTCTTCGATAACTATTGCATAAAATTTCAAATTTCTATATAAATGTTGTTGATAAATAATAAATACATTAGAAGCTTTTTTTTAAAATGTATCTTTAAAGATTTATATATGTTGGAACCTACGTCAACACGTATCAATGAGTTACTACTGTTAATTTATTCTATAAATTTGAATTAATTGATAAAAGCTTACAAAAGTCCGCGTTTAATCCACTTTGTAATTATGGATGAAGTGATATTGCTTTAATAATGAATACGTTGAACTAATAACTTGTGGTTAATTTAATTGGTTCTTTCTTATCCTAATCAAATAAATGTCTCCCTAAACATGGACATAAAAGGCAAAGGAAATGACTTTAGAACATTGAGTGGGTGGGTTCAATGGTGGGGTTGGTATCAATGGTTCTCAAGCACTCAATATATGTCCTTTTCTTACCCTTGACAATTGTGTGTAGTCTTGGAGAAAGGTGATGTGAGTTCTAAGTACAATATGTTAAACCACTTTTATTATATTTTCTTTGTTTCTTTTATTTTACTTTACTATTTTACTAGTAAACTTTTAAGAGTATTCATAATCTGTTTTTTATTTTTATGAAAGTATATGTCTTATATAATTGGGGATGGTTGTAAGTGAAGTAAAAAAATTTTATAAGGGTTGTACCGTGATTCTCTATATTTGGGGAGTCACGACACAACCCCTGATATATATTAAATTATTATAAAAGCGTTTTTTATAAATTAGTTTTAAAAATTGAAAATTCCTAACTAAACTTCACACAAATAACAAGTGTACCGGTCGTGATAAAGTAAAGTTTAGATAAGTCTGGATATCGAATCCGTGGACACTAATGCTGGCTCTCGATAATAACCATTGTTGACTTCTAACCTAATTAATTTTAATATTTTAAGTAATTAATATTAATAAACAAAAAAATAATTTAACTAAAATTAATTATTGGAAACACGACAAAAGAAATAATCAAATAAGAATTCAAACTTTGAAACTTGAATACGATCAAATATGTTAAATAATTATCTAGGTAGGGATCCAACTAACATGTAATGACATAAAGGTAATGACTCGTATGACTATCTCTAAAAATACGGATCTAGGGTTAACTAGGTATGTTGCTACGTCTTAAGAAAACCAAAGACACTTGTAAGGCATTAAATAGGTTTATTAAAATGTCTAATAGAAGATCGCCCCTAGGTTTCTACCATGTTATCTTTAAGATTATATTTTCTAACCCTAAGATAAAGGACAACTTAATTAAATCTAATTAAATACCTTAAAACACCAACACCACGAATGAAAGGCAAAACACGCTCTCGCGAAACCTAAATCTAACAAACAACGGGTAGGAGGTTTTAAGCAATATCTATCACCCCTAGGTTTTAGATAATGTAGCACATTGAAAAAATACTGTCAAATCACAACCAATGCTCTTAAGATTATCTCTAATCAAAGTTTAAAATAAAAAAACACAAAGTAATTAATTTTAACGTGCAAACCTAATCTAGATATCACACAATCAATCTAGATAAAACATACATGAGCATGGCAATAACACTTAATTATAAAACAATACACGAGTTCATATTAAATTGAGACAATAATCAAGTTCCAAGATTAATAAACAAATATACGAAGTCAAAACCAAATAATTAATCAAAACATGAATAGTTTTCAACCCAACCTAGGTAATACTGAAAAGTTAGCTACTAATAATGATCGAATACATTACAAACAATGATAAAATTACAAACTTTAGTAACATAAACAAAAGAATCAATGAAACAAAGAAAAACAATCGAAAACGAAATAGAACCGAACGATCTTCAATGCTTGAATGTGTCAATCCTTGCTTTCTGATCTTGCTATTTTCACTTCAAGATTGATCTTTAATTGTACTCCAAAGCTCCACGGTTGAATAAAAATATTGAGATGTTGAATTTTTTTCCCCTTACGATGAATTCTTTTCTGCCGTCCCTTTTTTTCTTCTAAACGTAACCTAAGTATTTTTCTTTCATTCATGGGCCTTAAACCCATTTCACTTTTTTTTAAATTTGCTATCTTCCAACTAAAATCTTAAGGCTCAAGTGACCTACAATGCATACATAGTATATATAACTTTTATTACACAATAATATAATTTAAATCAACAAATCATTTAATTCATTAATTTGTCATCAGAATATTTTAAATCAATTTGTTTCTTTACTTTATTTTTAGATTTAAGCTAAGAATTCATTTTTTTAAATTATGTCAATAGTGTTATTTGTTGATTTTAATTTTACTCGTAATTCATTATTTTAACATGTGGTATTTTATAATTTTTAAAATCTAAATATAAAACAAAAAAAAATTGTATAATTTATACATAATTTTGACCATATCAACCCCATATTTGTTTAATATTTTTAAAAGTGTTGTGAGGGGATGGATGAAGTATAGAAAAAGATATTATTTAATTAAAAAAGATAGAAAAAGTTAATTTTGTAGTGTAATTATAAGAATGAAGATAGGGGATGGATTGTGAATGCTCTAACACCCATTAATATTTTACTAACTATGAAATCAAGTAATTGTATTATAGAAAAACTCTTAAAACCCTATCTTATCATGCTAACCGAAATAATATGCAACTTACACTATGCGTATAATCTTCATAGTTGAATTAAGAATCTGATAAATATGGATCAAAACTTAAGATTTCTATAGAATGACTAGAACGATTACCATTTTTATCATTTCATCACCTTTTGTGTAGTTTTTATTTTTATTGGAACTTAGTTTTGTTTTGTGCACTTTATTTTGATTGTAACTTACTAATGTTTTATTACCTTTTTGTTATGAGTCACCCCACTTCTATATAAAAAGGTTGTTAGCATTTAAACGTAGGGAAAGTCACCAAATTACATAATTATAAATTATTATATGTCGTACTAACTAAGAGTTTGTATGAGTTTGTCGTGAAACAAATTAAACAAAAAGTTAAAAGACCTCACATATATCATAAAACGTGTTAGGTACCTTCACATGTAATATCTCCTAAAAATCATTAAAAGTGACATGCTATTGATATATGGTGGGGATACGATTTATATATGGTTTATTGTTAGGGGTCAAAATATTCCCATATTAAAGGTAGAATATTAGGGCATTCTTAAATGAAAACATACGAAAAATTAATACAGAACAATAAACCAAAGAAGGTATTAAAAGATATACATATTGATAATGTATTCATCTATATACCACAAACACGTACCATATAAAACCTGTGAATTTGAAGAAAACAATCTTCTCAATGCAACAACCAGCTTGATCAAATTATTAAATAAATCAAAATCAATATATAGAAAAACCTAACCTGTATAATTGCTAGCTTCTTCATTTGAGGAGTCCACAATAAGTCCATCAAGATGATCTCCAACAACCGTTGTAAGCCTGCAATCAGGGCTTTAGGTTAAATGCCGAAACAACAAAAAGGTTGTCACTTAATATTTAGTTAAAAGAAGGAACATTTCTTATGAACCAGGAACCTCTCCTGTTCACGACCGATGTGGGATATGTGTAGGGTGTCACAAGCACCCCTTGTTTGGACTCATCGTCCTCGATAAGCCCGAGAAGTCACCATCCTTGGTGAGGTATGTCCCACACCCCGAACGACACAAGAGTGGGTCTGATACCATTCTGTAACACCCGACCCTTTGCATCAATAATATTGTTCGCTTTGCCCACGAGGAGCTCACGGATTTTCTTTTGGTTGCCCGGGTGAAAACTTCCCAAGGAGGTCACCCATCCCTAGATTGCTTCCACCTGAGCACGCTTAACTGTGGAGTTCTCCTCTCATCCACAGCCAATATGCCAAAACGCGTTGTTGATGTTAGAGGCTATACATTTCTTATGAACCAGGAATCTTTTCTGTCCACGACCGATGTGAGATATGTGTAGGGTGTCACATAACCGATTGTTCGTAAAACCTTTCTTACATATGATACAAACCCACGTAAAACAACCCTTGAACTACATTGTAATATGATTTAAATGTTACAAATGATTCTAGAGTCGCATATGCACAACTTATGACATTTACATATGTGTAAACCATATAAAATGCCCGTTTATTGCCATATTCATGTTATGTAGGTTCCACCGAGAACTAGACTAGAATTTCAATAAGTTTTAAGCTGAAAATATGGGTATTGATGGCTGAAATTTATCAAGGACCGGTGGTGGTAATTATGAACCATTTCGGGGACCCGAATAGGAGTAAAATCCATAAAAATAGTAGAATTTAGAGGCTTGAGATGTTTTAAATAGAATACAGGCTCAAAATAAATATTTTGGAAGTTAAAAATCCAATTTGGGGATTTATTGATTTAAGAGTGATATTTAATGAATTATTTATTAAAAGGTAAGTCTAAACCGAATGATTTTGGTAGAATGTTAAAAATGGTGTAAGACAGTAAGAGGCCTTAAAACTATAAAAATTTAATCATTCAGTATGTTAGAATCCCCGGGATGATATTTTGGTGAAAAACTGGAATTAAACAAACTTTGGGGGTAAAAAACTGTAAATTTTGAAACTTAAGGGGCTAAAGTGTAGATTCTGAAAATTCACCAAAAACAACCTGTGTTAACTGAAAAATAACTGACACGCTTACTCTACCTCTGTAGCAAACTGATTATAATCATAAAAACTTTCCATTTAGATGAAGAAATACAAACTTTCCTAAAAAGGAAACATTTTAACTTGAATTTTTTTAAATAAAAACTCATGGAACATCTAACATTATAAACCAACTAAGTACACATGTAATGTCCCTTGAGCATATAGGTTATTGCTTGAATCTTTTTGATTAGGGTGCTAGGACCGAATCACAATTTTCCATTCTCGAGACCTATTCTTGATTTTAATGTGAGTTCAAGTGTTCCATTTTTACTACTGTTTTTGGAAAGAAGCATGCTCTGCTTAAACCGAATTATATTTGTGTTATATTATGATACTATATGTTGTGATAAGGTTGATACCTGCTGAAACTTGTTTCACAATAATTAATTCTTGTGTAAACCGATTGTTTATATGGGTAGATATACTTAAGGAATCCCTCACACATAGTGCCTTCCCTGATGAAGGGAAGGGCATCACACAGAGATCTTGCGGGGTCGTTTGTGGCATGTAACAGGTTTTATAAGATACTATGATGAATCGTCCGACAGGTGTGGCACATTGGTTTGAGGCTCAGTTCTCTCAATGAGATTTAACCAATAACATAATTTTTAAAGAGACCAATCGGGGCTAAGTGCAGGGTTGATTGTGATCCCTATAACTAAGACAATATGATTTGTAAATCAAATGATGGATTCTATTGAATCTTTTTGTTTCTGAACTTTAAGCATTTAATTCACTAACTTTTTAGTTGACACAATTTTCTTTTGAGCATGTTTCAGATAATCCATGAAATGAGTCTAGCAGTTATAAAAGACTTAGACTTAGTACCGTGACCATGGCACTGGCTTGTTTTTGCTTTGAAACATTTGAACAATTTACATTTATTGTGGTTTGAAATAATTTGTACCGATGTTGTATGTACTCCTTTCATTTAGGGGCTAGACTTACTTCAAGTCCGGGTTTATTTTAAACATTAATGTCATGTGATGTTCTCTTTTTTTGCGCTCTTATGATGGTTTATTTCCCCTGTCATATGTTGTTGCTAGTCTGTGACGTCTCACCCTATTTGGGCCCGGGGGTGACATTGTCTAAAATCAATAATTTTAATATATCTCTACTTGTAACTCGAGATAATTTAACATACAACTTGAATCAAATGTTAGGGACCAAATATGCATTAATTATACAAAATTTTAGACTATCTTTGGCAATTTTAAGGTTTTGGGACCAAACATGCAATTCGATTAAACAATAACGACCATTTATGTAATTTTATTCTTTTATTGACCAAAAGAATAAATTAGTGCATGCTTACATCAATTAAAATTAAATTAAATTTCATGCTTTCATAAGTCAAATTGATGTAAAAAACCAAAATACTAAATGAACGTTTCACTGTTGTCATCGATGCCTCTTCGTGGTTGTTTTTCGTGCCGATGCATGTCTTGCCTTCTTGATTTATGCTTTATTTGGGCATTAGCGCGGGTCAATGTTGTCACTAACGATGCCTTGTCACTGTCGTGAGCTTGATAATGGCGTACCATCGTGGCAGTGGCGATGTTGGTGATAGTTATCTGGTTGGTCATCATATTGGACTGATTCTGGTTGGGTATACAATGATGTCGATAATGACGAGCCATCTCTCATCCAATACAGTGTGTCTGGGTATGTTGTTTCAGTATTTTTAAGTCGTGGCTATGATTGGAGTGCAAAACTGGTATGTGTTGTTATGGCTCGGTAGTCGTTTACGACACGCAGCCAAACCAAACAATAGGTTTAAGCATAATTGCTGCAAGATTATTATTGATGTAAGTTGTTTGTAGTTTCGATGTATGTTTGGCGATCATTTTATTCGAAAAAAATCCGTTATAGTGGCGTGGCAACCTGATGTGGTCTGTAGCCGTAACTGGATTTCGATTATGAGCCAATTGTTTTGTTTGTGATAACGGCTGTGATGGATTATCTGAGCCATGAATTATAGCGTGTCCATCACAGTGCGCGTGTATGGATTTAACTAGTTAACTTTTAAGATAAAAATTTAGTTATTAAACACACTATAAATATCATTTACTGCAAAACAAAATATAAACATTTATTATAATATATTTATAATAAGAAATTAACACATTTATAACATAATTTTACAAAAATGAAGGTTTATATGCATACGTGTAAGTATTTATATAAATTATACAATTTCCAAACTAATAATTATTTAAATATGTGTAAATTTCATACCAATTATTAGTTTTTAATTCGCGCACTTTTTACATAGTGTCAATCCTAATAGTATTTTATAAAATTAAAATAGACATCCTTAGTTAAACGAACATCTATCAAAGCAGGTTTACATGCATTGTGAAACTAATAGTGATCAAAACTTAAATATTTACTGAAGATTTGGATTTTTAGCATAGTTTATATTGAGGTAATATTATTGTATAATATGATACATATACAATATACAATATGTATGATTGATGCTTATTTAAGTTAGACTTGCACTATGAATTTTATTTGCTATGTGTTTTATTTATTGATGATGAACTCTCCGAGTGGTGTCTTGAAAGGTGCATATTACAAAATTTTATGTAACAAACTTTTGCAAGTAATTATTTAACGTGCACGTTTAACCCTCTTATTTGCTTACTTCTTTTAACTATAACTTACAAATAGGGGAGAGTAAACATTAAAACTAATATATTTTAATCAAAACATTTACATAAAGAATAACCCGATTGCACATAATCACTTATTCTTTAGAACATCTATAATAAGTAGATCCAGAAACAACAAAATACATATAGTCAACTACCCTATTATAGAATCATTTGTTTAAAAAAACAAAAGAAAACCACTTAAATAAAAACACATTATCACAATCTTCGTACTTTTAACCACTCATTAAAACATTTAATACAATACATAGAAACATGAGAGCCTTCGTTAGACATGTAAAATGGATAACAGAGGTAAACAAAAACATATGATTGAAGATGAGGGAACGCTTATGATGGATGCTGATGAACCAGAAAGGTGTTAAAGTGTTCATGTTTAAGATTCACATAACGTATACGTAACTCATTTTCTTTTTTAATTCCCCGGTCATCTTTAACTTTGTAACTCGCACGAGAAACATACATAAGTGTAACTTGAGTTACGTATAAATAGATACCAATTAGATATATAAAACTTTTAGTTGAGTTACGTATAAATAGATACCAATTAGATATATGAAACTTTACTTTGGTCCATGATTGTGTTTTTATTCAATTTTTGATAAAAGCTTACATTATTTTTGGTTTTTGAGTGAGAGACAGAAAATAAGAGAGATATTTAAAGGATATTGATTGTTTAACTATAAAAATTACAATCCCATGAATGACTAGAATAATCATGGTTTTTGAGTGAGAGACAGAAAATAATACACTAGAATAATCACCTAAACTCAAAAACAATCCCATGAATGACTATTGAAGAAGCTCGAATGATGATTTGAAAGTCATTACTAAGACAGAAGGAGAATCATGTTTTTTTATATTTTTGTTACAACCCATCTTACCACCTCCAATCATAAAGAACGCAACCAGAAAATCTTGAGAACATACGAGAGAATCTTATTTTTCAAATTTTTGTTACAAAATCATATTTTTGTTACGCAATTCACATTTTACAACATACTTTTAAAAAAACTGTTTTGACAAACTACCCAAAACTTTCGGACAAAAATAAACCGTATTAGACAATTATACCAAACTGTTTTGACAAACAACCCGAAACTTTCGGACAAAAATAAACCGTATTAGACAATTTTACCAAACTGTTTTGACAAACTACGCAACCGAACCCATCTTACCACCTACAAGCATAAAGAAGAAAGCCAAGAAATCTTGAGACCATATAGGAGAATAGCATTTTTGAAATTTTTGTTACCAAAATATTTCACAACAAATAACTTAAAACTGTTGAAAAAAATGTTCTAGGCGGTTTTGAAATGCCTAAATATTAGGGCATTCTCAAATGAAAACATACGAAAAATTAATGCAGAACAATAAACCAAGGAAGGTATTAAAAGATATACATATTGATAATGTATTCATCTATATACCACAAACACGTACCATATAAAACCTGTGAATTTGAAGAAAACAATCTTCTCAATGCAACAACCAGCTTGATCAAATTATTAAATAAATCAAAATCAATATATAGAAAAACCTAACATGTATAACTGCTAGCTTCTTCATTTGAGGAGTCCACAATAAGTCCATCAAGATGATCTCCAACAACTGTTGTAAGCCTGTAATCAGGGCTTTAGATTAAATGCTGAAACAACAAAAAGGTTGTCACTTATATTTAGTTAAAAGAAGGAACTTTTGCATAATAAGTTACCCAATTTGACCCAACCATCACTTCACTGGTTCCTTACCGCAATGTATTTTGTAAAGCTGAAGACTTCCAAAGTCAAATCATCATACAATTTAGCATATTACATATAGAAACCCTGTGAATTTGAAGAAAACAATCTTCTCAATGCAACAACCTGCTTGATCAAATAATTGAATAAATCCAAATTAATATATAGGAAAAACTAACATGCATAACCGCTAGCTTCTTCATGTGAGGAGTCCACAATAAGTCCAGCAAGATGATCTCCAACAACAATTAGAAGCCTGCATTAAGGGATTTGGGTTGAATGCCGAAACAGCAAAAAGGTTGTCACTTAATATTTGATTTAAAAAAACAGAACTTTTGGATAATAAGTTACCCAATCTGACCCAAACATGTCTTCACCGGTTCCTAACCAGCTCATTACTACTACACCTCACCGCAATGTATTTATTGACATTACCATGTGAAAGGGCAAAAGGTTTTACCAAATGCTACAAATTCCTGCACTTCTGTAACGGAAGAAAACCTACAGCCACAAAAAGAAAATGTTGTAGATCGAAAGAAATGAAAGTAAAATCAAAAGGAAAGGGAGAGAGAAAGGCGATCGATCACCGTAACACATAAATCAAAGAAGATAAGTGCGAAGAATGGAAGCTGCATTTCGCCTTCTTTCCCATGACACCCTCGTCCTCTCACCATGTCTTGTTAAAACCGTGTTATCTTGATGAAAGCAGTCTACTCAAGGCAACAACAAACTTGATCAGATTATCAAAGAAAATAGATCTAGTAAATAGATGAACATAACCTGTATAATTACCACTTGCTTCTCCAAATGAACGATCTCAAAAAAGTCCATCGAGATGATCTCTAACAAATGTTATAAGCCTGCGATCTGGGCTACAGGATGAATGCTGAAAACACACAAATGGTCACTTAAAACAAAAGAAAATTAAACGTGTTGGTTGAAAAGTTGTTTTTACCCAACCATGTCTTGACCAGTTCCCCAACCAGCTTATTACAACTACTCCACTCGTTCAATGTATTTTGTAAACGTATAAAACGTCCAAAGGTAAATTATAAAAAAAGGTAGATAAGTAAATAGAATTGTATTTATATTTACTTCAATAAATACTAAAAGAGATAAGAACTTTAATACAAAACTGTTCAGAATAATTTCATGACCATAAAGACAATGAATGAGCAGTTGTACATATTTCAGAAAGATAAACCTAAGCAGACAGTTACCTTAAACCTACAGTCAAGTACATAAACTCGATTTATCTTTGATCTGTTAAAATTTAACTAACTTGTTTATTTATTTACATTACATGTGAAAGGGCCAAACGTTTTACCAAATGCTCCAAAACCCCTGCACTTCTAAGCAAGCAACCTGATCAAATAATTAAATAAATCAAAATTAATATATAGAAAATACTAACCTGTATAACTGCTAGCTTCTTCATTTGAGGAGTCCACAATAAGTCTAGCAAGATGATCTCCCACAATGGTTATAAGCATGCAATCAGGGCTTTAGGTTAAATGCCGAAACAACAAAAAGGTTGTCACTTAATATTTATTTAATTTAAATAACAAAACTTTTGGATAATAAGTTACCCAATCTGACCCAACCATGTCTTTTACCGGTTCTTAACCAGCTCATTACTACTACACCTCACAGCAATGTATTTATTGACATTACCATGTGAAAGGGCAAAAGGTTTTAGCAAATGCTCCAAATCCCCTGCACTTCTGTAACACAAGAAAACTATAGGCATAGGAAGAAAACATTATAAAACGAAAGAAATGAAAGTAAAATCAAAAGGAAAGGAAGAGAGAAAGGCGATCGATTACCGTAAAAACATAAATCGAAGAAGAGAAGTGCAGAGAATGGAGGCTGCATTTGACCTTCTTTCCCATGACTCCTTCATCCTCTCACCATCTCTGTTGAACTGGACCTTTGTTTCCTGGTTCACCATAACAAAAGAGAAAGCACTTATGTTAGCCAAAATCAGCACAACGAATAATGAAAACGCGACGACAACGTAACTTCCACGTTAAATAAGGAATCCCACCCAGAATCATCATCTTCCTATGAGTTAAATTGACCAAACATGTGACTTTGTGCAGCATTGAAATGCTTGTTCTTCACGTGTACTCCTCATCAAAATCGGAAAACCTAATGCCACAGGAAGAAAACAGAATCAAAAAGAAATAAACAAAGCAGAAAATGAAATTAAATCAAATCGAAAGGAGGAGAGAAACGCGATGACAACAAACACGTTCGTTGTTTGTGCAAAATCGATCGATCAACATAGAAAACCTACAGCCATAGAAAGAAAATGTTGTAAAACGAAAGAAAAGAAAGTAAAATCAAAAGGAAAGGATGAGAGAAAGGCGATCGATCACCTCACCCACCGTAAATTGAAGTTAAAGCCCTACAAAAGGAAAAGATTTTGACCGTTTAACTTACCTTTTCAGAGTTATCCATGGAAGGCCTTGTATGTATTTACCTATTTTTGCTTGTGCAGAAGATGCATTTGTCACTACACAGGTAATTGATTCTTGATTCGTTATGTGAAACACTTGCATCCATCTTTTTGAAACTTTCACTAGAGAAATGCATTTTCCTGCTCAAGTTATAACGAACAAAACAAGTTTACTCAATAACACATACAAAAGATTCAAATATAATACCAAAATGAAAACAAATGAAAAGTTAATGCAGAAATAGAATCCAGGAACGATCATAATTGTTACCTGTAAGGATTCCTTAAGTCTGATGCAACCCAAAACATCCAAAGTGTCTCAGCAACATGCACTAAGTACTGAAGTGAAGAATGCTTCGGAAGTTTTACACAATACATTAGAAAACATTCTAAGTGTAAAATCTTCCGAAGCCAAGACCAATATCTTCCGAAGCCAAACATGAAGTCTTCCGAAGCTTCACCCTATGAAGACAGATTTCTTCCGAAGACTTTTAGTACACATGCTTTATCTGATGTACTGTTCCATAAAGCACCTTTTCCGCTGCATCTCTGATAAGTCACCAACTTACAAGAGTTGGTGAAAAGGTCCATGCTTTTGGTAACTGTACATTGAGGTCTTGAGTCTGAAACTTTCCACTTTATGTACTTTATCCTTTTTGTAATGTATAAGCATGTGAGCTATGACATGTCATAGTCACAAGGTCAAAAGGCAGATATGCCTTTTGATTCTACAATTGATTTTGTTAGTGTCTAGTCAATTGTATCCAGCTGGCTTTCATAGTATAGCCGGCTGTAGGTTGTAGTATAAGTATTTCAAGTTTCTTGTATCTCAAATATACTTTGTAACACCTGTAAAAGAACTTGAGAAAGCAATATACTGCATCCTTGAAAACCATATTCTCCTGTTCTGTCTCTTGCTTTACTTGTGTTCTTTGTATCACTTTTGGTTAACCCAGTTTACTGTTTGATTAGAGTTTAGATAATCTCCTATTGTGTTGTTGTGTTGTATTTGTGTTCAAACCCTTAAATGATCCTGCAATTGGTATCAGAGCTTTCAAGCTCTTGATATAAGATCTAACCATCTTAAGATCCCTCACACACACAAAAACTAAACTCTTCAAATGGCTTCCATCTCAAAGACTGATATGGAGACTGGAACCATGAACAAATCCCCATTGATCACTCTTGATGATTTTGACACTGGTGCATGAGGATGGAAGGCTTCATCAGGTCTCTTGACTCAAGAATGTGGGAATCTGTTGAAAATGGACCTTTCATACCCAGCACCCCCTCTGCTACTGGTGCTGGTATGATTCCTAAAGATATGGCCAACTACTCAGATGAAGATAGAAAAAGAGTAGAGATTGACAGGAAGGCCATGACTGCTCTTCAGACTGCTCTCCCAAACTCTGTATACAGAGGTTTTAAGAAGTGCAAAACAGCTAAACAGCTGTGGGATGCACTGAAGCTGATGTATGAAGGCTCCTTTGAAGCCAAGGAGAACAAGAAAGATCTTCTGAAGCAGCAGTTTGAAAATTTCACCTTTAAAGCAGGTGAAACCATGACCCAACAATACTTCAGGTATGTTGAGATTGTGGACCCTAGTGGATGGAGGAGTTCCTCTTGAGAACAGAGACATTGTAAGGAAGTTCATGTCCTCACTTCCTAGGCAATGGACACACTATTGTGTGGTGATCAAGAGGACTGAGAACCTTAAAACTCTTACTCTGACAGAGTTATATGGGATTCTCAGTGGATACCAGATGGAGATGAACATACAAGGTTCATCTGGCAACTCCAACAATCAAATGGGTTCAGCCCTTCATGTGGTTGAAAGGGACATCATAAAACCCCAACATCATCTCTTATGCTACCCTGACAACTCAAAAAGGGTCCTTTCATCACCTTCCCGGAGACACCAAGGGAAAACTTTACTCAAGAAAGTCCATTCCAAGAGACAAGTTCTTCTCAGGCCTTTGTGTCTACTGATGAAAGCTGTGGGAATTATCTCTTCACTCTTGAAGACCTGGACTGTATTCATCCAGATGACCTGGAATACATGGAGATAGTTTAGCAGATGGCTCTCCTCACCACAGAGCCAAGAAGTTCTACAAGAGAACAGGAAGAAGATTTCCAAGCAATGCTACCAGTGGAAAGTTTGGGCTGGATAAAAGCAAAGTTAAGTGTTACAACTGTAACCTTATGGGTCACTTTGCTAGGGAGTGTAAGGCACCTAAAGTAAATGGGGGCCAAACACCACCCAGATCAAACTACACTGACAAAGCTCCTCAGTCTGAGAAGCCTAAGCAACATGCTGCTGTTGCTGTTGAAGAAGGAGGCTTTGACTGGAGTTTTCAGGCAGAAGATGCTTCTCCAAACCAAGCACTGATGGCTGACCATGATGAAGCCAAGGTATTGGAACATCTCTGTACTCCTGAATGCATTGCTAAAGTGAATAGATACAGGTCCTACAACTTAGAGATGAGATCCAATCTTGAGTCATAAACATATTAAAATCTGATTTTAGAAAGTCTGAAAATGATTACAAGTTAAAAATAGAAGATTTGGAGAAAACCATTTCGGTACTAAAACATGAACATATAGATTTTAGAACTCAGATCCAAGATCTCATAAACTAATTGACTGAGTGCCAGGCTGAGCTTGTGATCAGCAAAGCCAAGGCAGAGAAAAGTGTTCTTGAAGAAGAGACCTTCAAAAACATGATATCCTCATCCCTGCACAACAAAGTGTGCTATCAAAATAGACAGGGACTAGGATCAAATGAGATAGCTCCTCCACACACAATCTTGTCTGTAAGATATCCTAGGTGTGGAACTTGTGAAGATGAGCTTCCTCTCATAGATCCTATAAGTGAGGATGATGAAGAAGTGATAGTGAAGAATTCCTCTAAGAAGAGTGAAGAAGAGGATTCTTCCAAGGGCCACTATCCTTCTGAGGAGAAGAAATCATCTGTGATGACCAAGTCCAAAAGAAAGAACTTGATCAGGAAGAGCAAAAGGAAAGCAAAGAAGGCTCAAGAAATCAAGGCTACTTTTGATGCTAAGCAGAAACAAGTCTTTATCTCTGCAGGTTTCAAAGTAGTAAAGACTGAAGACATCAACAAAGACTCCTCATCTAAGAGTCCTGGTTCATGTTCAAATCATCTCAGAGCAAAGAAGAAGACTGAGCTGTTGTGTACCACTGCTGCACAGCCTGGACCATCAAACTCCAAGAACAGTTCACAGGCCAAAAGAACTATCTCAGCATCTACCAAGATGAAGGTGGAGAAGGGATGTGACCCAAGCCAGTCTTGCTCTCAAAAGGAGACTCTTTTGAAGAAGAAAATGTTATGTGTCATGTGTGAAAATACTTCTCACATTGCTAAGAATTGACCATACAATCCTAGGAGTACCATCCACATGACCAATACAAAGACTTCAAAGAATCTCAAGAAGTCTCAAGCTTCGGAAGGAAAGTCTGTTTCCTTCGGAAGCTCCAAATCAAAGAAGAAGGTAAATGGAAAATTACCTTCGGAAGTAAAATTGGTCTCGGAAGAAAGGAGTTCTTCCGAAGCACTAAAGTCTGCTGCAGTGACTGCAGAATCTTCTGAAGGTTCAGTCATCAAAACCTGTGAAGTTCCAAAAGCTTCAAAGGTTTTGAAGGTCAAGTCCAAGAGTCCAACGGTGGTGTGGAAGTCTAAGAAAGACCAAATGACTGAAATTTCTCCATCAACAATAGCTGAAGATCCTCACAGTACAACCATAGGATCTATTACTGTTGCATTACCTTCTATTACACTTACTGAGCCCAAGACAAGTACGGCTTGGGTTTCCAAATGTAACTAATCATTTCTTTGTGCAGGAACAGCTCAAGACAACGGAAACGTCTGGATAATTGACAGTGGTTGTTCCAGGCACATAACAGGCAATAGGTCTCTACTCCATAATTTTGAGAGAATTGATGGAGGACCAGTGCTTTTGGAGGAGATGAAGGTGTTTACATTTCTGGAAGGGGCAAGGTCACAAATGGTAAGCTCAGCATTGAAAAGGTAAACTTTGTTAAGGAGCTTGGGTACAATCTTCTGAGTGTATCACAATTTTGTGATCAAAGACATAACATGCTCTTTACTGAGCATGAGTGCATTGTTCTCAAGCCTGGTGTGGTCATTCCTCATGAGCACATCCTGCTCAGAGCCCCTAGGAAAGGGAACATGTACAAGATGGATTTGCAAGAAACATCTCCCTCTGGAGAAGTTTCATGCTTTCTATCTAAAGCAAATAGTGATGAGTCTTTCCTATGGCATAAAAGAATGTGCCATGTAAACTTTAAAAACATGAATAAATTGATTAAGCATGATCTGGTAACTGGAATGCAAAAGAAAGAGTTTACAAGTGATGATCATTGTGTTGCATGCCTGAAGGGAAGCAACATAAGACATCCCATAAGCCTAAGGAAATGAACTCCATCACTACACCCCTACACTTGTTAATATGGATCTTTGGCCCCACCAGTGTAATGAGTTTAGGAAGGACCTTGTACTGTCTAGTGATCACAGATGATTTTACAGATTCACTTGGGTCTTCTTCCTTAGAACTAAAAATGAGACTCCTGAGATTCTAAAGAATTTCATCTTAAAGATTGAGAATCAATGTGATCACAAGGTCAAAACCATAAGATGTGATCAAGGAACTGAATTCAAGAACCAAATCCTTGATACATTTTGTGATGAAAAGGGTATACAAGACAATACAGTGCTCCCAGGACTCCTCAGCAAAACGAGAGTTGCTGAGAGGAGAAACAGGACACTTATTGAAGCTGTAAGAACTATGTTGTCTGACTCTAAACTGCCTATCACCTTCTGGGCAGAGGCAGTTAATACTGCTTGCTATGTGCAAAACAGAGTTTTAGTAGTTAAGACATATGGTAAGACTCCTTATGAACTTTGGCACAAGAGGAAACCTTTCATTGGTTTTCTCAGGTCATTGGATGTCCCTGCACCATCTTGAATACCAAAGATCAAGTTGCCAAGTTTGCTGAGAAATCAGACGATGGACACTTCATTGGATACTCTTCCCAAGCTAAGCTTATAGAGTATACAATCTCAGAACTAGAATTATTGAGGAGTCAGCCAATGTGACTTTCAATGAGCACACACCCAGTGTGGCTGGTTCTGGTCCGGATTGGCTATTTTATCTTGATTTATTAACCAGCTGTTTTAATAAATCTTGTGAGCATGTTTCAGGATCTGCAGAAAATTTAAATACAGGTGATCCTGATCCAAGATTTGAGCTAGGAAGACCTTTAACTCACACACCTTCAGCTCCAGTTGAAACTACTTCAGCAAATGAGGTTTCTATCAGCACAACAATGACAAATCCAGCTGATACATCTGGCATGCCTTCAAATTCCAGCTCAGAGGCTTCTCAACCAGATAAAGACATCTCAATTGCAGAAGATAACAATGGTGATGGTGATAGTGATCAAGAATTTCTTGATGCTAATAACCATACCATAGATGACAACATCAATGATGTCACACACTCATTGGATCAAGTTAATCTTGATAGGTGTGATAATGTGGAGGATCAATCTTCAAGACCAGATCTAAATTTCTCAAATTTGGATCTATCTCAGCAATTGCTGTGATCCCTCAGCTAAGGATCACAAGTCTCATCCTACCACAAACATCATTGGAGATGTTATCTCCGGGGTAAAGACAAGAGGGCAAACCCATGAAGCAAATGTTTGTCTTCACTCTTGTTTTCTATCCCAGTTAGAGCCAAAGAAAGTTGAGGAGGCTCTAAAGGATGGAAGTTGGGTTGAAGCTATGCAACAAGAGCTGCTTCAATTCAAAAGGCAGAAAGTTTGGAACCTTTGTCCTCTTCCTCATGGGAAGACTACCATTAGAACCAAATGGGTTTTTAGGAATAAGAAGGATGATAGAGGAATCATCATCAAGAACAAGGCAAGACTAGTTGTTCAAGGATACATACAAGAAGAAGGGATTGATTACAATGATGTCTTTGCTCCTGTAGCAAGACTAGAAGCTATTAGGATATTCCTGGCATTTGCTGCATCCAAGAATTTCAAAGTCTATCAACTTGATGTAAAGTGCTTTCTTATATGGAGTGATTGATGAGGAGGTTTATGTCAAACAACCACCTGGTTTTGTAGATCCTGATCATCCTGATTATGTCTGCAAGCTTGACAAAGCTCTTTATGGGCTGCATCAGGCACCAGGAAGTGGTATGAGACACTGTCTGAGTATCTCTGTAAACATGAATACAGGAGAGGTACTATAGATGGAACTCTTCATCAAAGGACAAGGAAAAGACATTCTGCTAGTTCAAGTATATGTGGATGACATCATCTTTGGTTCAACCAATTCAAAGCTCTGCAAAGAATTTGAAAAGCTGATGAAAGACAGATTTGAAATGAGTTCAATGGAGAACTCAACTTCTTTCTGGGAATTCAAGTGAAGCAGGTTGAAGATGGCATCTTCATAAGTCAGTCAAAGTATGTTCAAGATATACTCAAGAGATTCAACATGACTTATTGTAAGATTGCTAAGACACCCATAGCCAGAAACCACTCCCTTGGTCCAGATCTTGAGGGGGGTGTGTAGATGAGCACTTATACAGGGCTGTGATTGGGTCTCTTATGTATCTTACAGCTAGCAGGCCTGATATCATGTTTGCTACATGTATTTGTGCAAGATATCAAGCAAACCCTAAGATGTCTCACTTAATACTGTGAAAAGGATTTTAAGATACCTCAAAGGTGCTTCAACACTTGGTCTATGGTATCCAAAGAATCCTAATTTCAATCTGTATGCCTATACAGACAGTGATTATGGTGGTTGCAACATGACTGCAAAGTCTACATCTGGGGATGTCAATTCCTTGGTGGAAGGGTTGTCTCATGGCAATGCAAGAAACAATCCTGTGTGTCTGCATCAACTGCTGAGGCTGAATACATTGCTGCTGCAAGCTGCTGTGCTCAGTGCTTTGGATTCAAAATCAGATGCTAGACTATGGATTTAACTTCAAAGAGACTCCTATCCACATAGACAACAATAGTGCTATCTCTATCACTGAGAACCCTGTGCAGCACTCAAGGACCAAACACATCAACATCAGGTATCATTTAATAAGAGATAACTATGAAAAGGGATTAATTAAACTAGTCAAAGTTCACACAGATGAACAATATGCTGATCTGTTCATAAAAGCTTTTGATGAACAGAGATTAAGTATCTGATATCAGCTATTGGGATGATTAACTTTGAGTAGACTTTTTCTTAAAACTAATTCTAATTATTTCTTCTTAAAAATATGTGTGTCCTAAGTTGTCTAGTTCATCACTTTCATAAGCTCATGTTTTCTTTGAATGTAAAACTCTTTTGAAGACTTTCCTTAGATTCTTGAAAATTTTTTGATACTTCGGAAGATAACGTTTTACCTTCGGAAGAAAAATATGTCTTCAAAATAAATGACTGTCTAAGAGATTTTACCTTCGGAAGAAGTCAAAATTTATCTTCCGAGGCTTAAAATTCTTAACTTAGACACTTATTCATTTTTAAGGACTTTTTCCTTCCGAAGCAAAATACTTTCGGAAGCTTTGTTCATTCTTATACAAAGCATCCAAGAGTTTATTTATCTCCGAAGCATAAATCTTCAAGACTCTCAGGAAAATTCTTCCGAAGCCATTTTAGCTTCGGAAGCTTTTTCAATCAAAACTTCCGAAGACAAATTACTTTCGGAAGCTTTTCGAATTCCAAGAAAACTACTTTTTGAGCAAAAAGGTAAACTACTTTTTCAGAGGTGGGACCGACATACGGATTTCAAAGTTTATCCTTTCATTAAACTTTATCTGAAATCCTTCTCTCTCATATAAACCCAACGGTTTCCCCCTCTTCTATCATCTGTTTTTCTTCCAACCTAAAACCCAAAGCTTTCTCTCTGAAATTTCTTTCCCATTTTTTCTCTTCATCTTGTGCTACCTCACAATGGCTGACCTTGCTCACAGAAATGATCCTAACTTTGCCATGCAGCTACACAGACAACACAATCAGGGTGCTCTGTTATGGTCTGACAAAGATCCTTATTTCTCAGAGGTTTGCCGTTTCTTGTCTTTGTCTCACTACTTCACCTCCCTAACCATTGATCCTCCTCTATATGAGGATCACTTGCTTGAATTCTGGAAGACCTGCCAAGAGGTCATTATGGATGGGAGAAGGCACTGTCTGCCACAGTGCAGGGGAGAACAATCTTCATCACTCGGCCATCATCAACCGACATCTTCAGCTGGATGATGAAGAAGGTGAAGTGTTCTTCCTAAAGGAAGCGGTTAATCATTCCTTCGAGCAGATGGGCTATGAAGGAGATTTCTCTATAAAGACCTTCAGGAAAGGGAAGGTCTCATCCCAGTGGAAATACCTGCTCCATGTGGTTATCCACAGCTTATCAAACAAGCATGGTGGATGGGACCAGATTCCTGAGGATCTCTCTTTATAGTTCATGGAATGATTCAGGGGGTCAAGTTCAGGTATTCACAATTTGTTTATACTAATTTACTTGCAAACTTAGACTCCTTAGAATACTACATGTTTCCTAGATATGTTCACACATTCTCAACTGTGAACTGGGCTCACAGTTGAGGGAAAAAGGTAATTCTTAAATTGGGACAGATGAAGCCCGGCATCTTTAAAATTATGAAGAAGCCAACTGTAGGCTTCTCAGGGGTAGAAACAGCCCTAGTCCCAAAAATGTTAGAGCTCATTGCTCAAGGTGACAACCTAGCAGTCCAAGCTAGTGTTGAACCCACACCTACTGCTCTCCAACCCTCTACACAACCTCAAATATCCATCACCTACCAAAGAAAATCCAAACGAACCCCTGCTCAGACTATTCAGTCTGTGGAGGCCCCCATATACTCACTAATACAGGAAGAAGTGGATACTGGAGCTCCCACTTCTCCTGAGGAGCAGACCACTCCCATTGTTTCAAGAATCAGTGATGAGGTTCCTCATGCTCACACTGATGAGCTCACTAGCCCAACAACTTTAAGCTCTCACTCTGAGTCTCAACACTCAAGTGAACAACCTTCAGGGGACAGCTACCATCCCCAGCCTTTGGATCTCAACCAACCAATTCCCAACCTATCCTTCTATACTGATGAAGACTAGGATTCAGTGAGTACCATGAGTCTCTCTTCCCATCCCCTACTCAAAGAGAGATGAGTACCTCTGACTCTCCTTAGTCTATCCACATCAGTCACCTTTACTGAGGTGGACACTTCTGAACCTGTTCAGGATGTCCATATGGAAGAGGCTCTCACTTTTGAAAGTGATTACATCATTAAGACCTCAACCATGGCAACTCAGCCCTCTGGCATCTCAACTGAGGCTGCCAGTGAGCAGAGGAAAACCAGCAGCCAAGAAACTCAAGCTGGTGGTGAGCGAGAGGACTTTGGTCCAATCATCTCATCCCCAGTGATTCTTCTGATGAAAATGAGGGGAACTTGAGACTAAAGGTGCAGAAATTGTCAAAAACATGCACCTATTTAGTCTCTAAGTTAGTCACTTGGAATCTCAGGTAACTACCTTACAAAACAGGGTCAATGATCAGCAACTTCAGATTTCATATCTAAAGGAAAAACTAGCTGGGAGACCTTTAGGAGAGCTCAACCAGGAACACAAGAATCTGTGGAAGTGATTGACTTATCCTCCAGCTCACCTATGCAAGTAGGTGATGCTACCAAAAAGGGGGAGAAAGTTATTACAATCACAGAACTGGGAGTTCTTCAAAGAGAATGGACATAGAGGACTCACCATCCTCACTTGCTGTTGTGCATTCTCAGCAACTTCTTCTCAAGTTCACATTAATGTGGACTCTATAGACTCAATCATCAGGAGTCTCTTTGAGGAAGGTATACCAAGGGCTGTCTCATCTCCACCACAAGGAACTGGCAACTACATCATAAGGTGGAGGTATGATAAGGACAGAAGAGCCCTTATACTTCACAGAGTTCAAGGCCAACAAGAAGTCTTTTAGTTCTAAAGCCTGAGCTTCTATGAAAGATGGATTTAGTCAACATGCCACTTGTCAATCCAAGCAAATCTAGACAAGTGACAGGCTGGCTCAAAGAATCCAAGACAGGATCCTTGCAGAGTTCTCTCTAAGAAGGAGACTTAGGCAATCAGGCAATGTCATCGGTCAACTGGATGTTGAGGTGGACCCTAAGATTAGTTCATAGGGGAAACCTTGGCTGAAGGCCCAGTGGCAGAACCTGAGACCCTTGTTCACCATCAACAACTGCTGCAGAGGTCCAAACTCCATCTGAGACACCTGCTGGTGAAGGTGTTTCTCCCTCTCTCTGGCCAGAGCATGGAAGCTACACCAAGCAATGAAGGCCAAGCCTCAATCCACCCTGAGTCACAAAGGTCTGTTGGTGACAAAGGAAAAGGATAATAACTCCTGAGGAAATGAGGAGGAAGAGAGAGAGAGGAAAAGGAGGCTAAGGGGAGAAAGTTCTTCTGGGTCATCTAAATTCATGCAAGCTGCAATCAGGGCTGCCCCCAGACCAAATACTAAAGATGATGAGTTAAGGGCAGTCAGGATTACCTATTTACAGACAGGAGGAACTATGATGTTGATGAAATCATCTCCCTCCCCTTAGAAGAGCTGAATGAGCTGGCTGACATGGAAGTGTCAAGAGAGATAAAGGAGAAAGAAGATGCAAGGTTACTTCTCCAATTCAAAGAGGAGAAGAGACAGAAAAGACTTTACAAGCATACTCCCACTCTCTCTCCAGTTCAAGAAAGTCCTGCACAGAAAGATGTGGCTCCACAAGAACCTCAGGTAGATAAAGAAGAGGATAGAATCAAAATGATAAACTACCTGAGTGCCATAGGCTTCTATCAGGCAAATGCACTTCTTCCCCTGTCCTATGACTTCATTGAGTTCGAGTACTTAAAGCAACTTGAGCTTGAGCTAGTCAAAGAAAGAAAAACAACCAAAAGGAAGCTAAGAGAAGAAGCTGCAAAGTCAAGAGCCATCATTCAAAAGAATGCAAAGAAGTCTGCTGACAGACAAAGAATGATGAGCTTCTTGAAGTCATATGGATTCTCCGGAAGGAGACTTGGTCCCATGTCTCTATCTACAATGGATGAGCATATAAGGGTGATCAAGCAGAAGATTAAAAGTGGTGAATTGATTGACTTGCACTCTCTTCCAAGTCAAGTCCCACCTGAAGTGGAGGTCAAGTTTGAACAACCAGAGACACCTGAACCAGAACCTCCAGCTGAGCCTCAGCAAACTTCATCTTCTGATCCAAGACAGGGTCAAACTCCCTCTCCTTCTGAACCTGTAAGGGAGGAACACCCAACTGAGAAAGACACTGATGATCAACATGGTGCTGCAGACCAGTCTTCTCAGTTAAAGACATTAAAGAGGAAGAAGAAAATTGCTTCTAAACCAAAGACTAAAAAGAAGAAGCCAAAGTCATCTACCTCTACACCCCAGGCTGAATCAGATCAACCTGAGGAAGTGCATGATGAGGCAACCAAATCAACTCCTATGCAAGTGGCTCCTCTAGCAACTGAGACACCTATCATGTCCTGGACTTATTCTACCAATCCAGAAAGATGGCATGTTATCAGAGATCAAGGTGTTGAGAATGTCTACTCCTGGCAAGACATAATCAACTTACCTCTGCATGATCTCTTTGAAATGAGAAGATACTATGAGAGTCTTGATGATCCTGGCCACCAAATGAAGAAAGGAATGGTCTTGATTGTACTGAAGACTACCAACATCTGAAGATCTTCTAAGTGTTTTGGTAGCATCAGCCTAGGGGGAGTTTGTAAGGATTCCTTAAGTCTGATGCAACCCAAAACATCCAAAGTTTCTCAGCAACATGCACTAAATACTGAAGTGAAGAATGCTTCGGAAGTTTTACACAATACATTAGAAAACATTCTAAGTGTAAAATCTTCCGAAGCCAAGACCAATATCTTCCGAAGCCAAGACCAATATCTTCCGAAGCCAAACATGAAGTCTTCCGAAGCTTCAAGAGACAAAGTCTTCCGAAGCTTCACCCTATGAAGACAGATTTCTTCCGAAGACTTTTAGTACACATGCTTTATCTGATGTACTGTTCCATAAAGCACCTTTTCCGCTGCATCTCTGATAAGTCACCAACTTACAAGAGTGGTGAAAAGGTCCATGCTTTGGTAACTGTACATTGAGGTCTTGAGTCTGAAACTTTCCACTTTATGTACTTTATCCTTTTTGTAATGTATAAGGATGTGAGCTATGGCATGTCATAGTCACAAGGTCAAAAGGCAGATATGCCTTTTGATTCTACAATTGATTTGTTAGTGTCTAGTCAATTGTATCCAGTTGGCTTTCATACTATAGCCGACTGTAGGTTGTAGTATAAGTATTTCAAGTTTCTTGTATCTCAAATATACTTTATAACACCTGTAAAAGAACTTGAGAAAGCAATATACTGCATCCTTAAAAACCATATCTCCTGTTCTGTCTCTTGCTTTACTTGTGTTCTTTGTATCACTTTTGGTTAACCCAGTTTACTGTTTGATTAGAGTTTAGATAATCTCCTCATTGTGTTGTATTTGTGTTCAAACCCTTAAACGATCCTGCAATCCTTAATCGTCGAGTAACCCACGAATTAAAATTTTTACCTTAATCTTGTAATCATTGTAATGGAAACGAATAAAAAGCATTATAACCAAAATGGACAAAAGATGTTTCGGGTTGAAACCGACCAGATTCGTTTTGATCCTGCAAAAGGTACACATATTGATCATCTACACCACAAACACATAGCATATGAAACCCTGTGAATATGAAGAGAACAGTCTCTTCTCAATGCAACAACCAGCTTGATTAAATTATTAAAGAAATCAAAATTAATATATAGAAAAACATAACCTGTATAACTGCTAGCATCTTCACTTAAAGAGTCCATAATAAGTCCATCAAGATGATCTCCAACAACAGTTATAAGCCTGCAATAAGGGCTTTTGGTTAAATGTTGAAACCACAAAAGGTTGTTACCTAATATTAAAATAAAATTAAGAACATTAAAATATAAGTTACCCAATTTGACCCGACCATCTTTCACGAGTTCCAAACCAGCACATTACTACTACACCTCACCGCAATTAGAATATTATGTACTTTGGTATTCGTAATTAATTAAGTAAATACTAAGAACAATAAAAACATCTAATACAAAAAGTGTCCACATTATTTCACAGTAATATTAAAGAAAAATTAAGGGTAGTTAAACATATTACAGAAAGATAAACCAAGCTAGGGTGGAAACAACTTCCTTAAACGTTGAGTAGCCAAAGAATAGAAAATGTTACCTTAATCCTTTAGTTGCAAGTATCAAGATCAGAAGTTTATGGCAATCTCAAATGAAGAGTAATAAAAAATTAGACAAATGATAAACTCCCCGAGGGTCCAAAATTGTTACCTTTATCCTTAATCGTTAAGTGGCCAGGGGTCGAAATTTTCCCAAAATTAAGGTACAATATTACAAGTAATGGTGAGATATTGCAATGCACCTGCTAGGCTGCAATAAAGAGAACCATCTTGTAAAAGAGTACCGCTTGTAGCACTACTTTGGAGGCGGTATCAACTGGGGTCGCAAATGGTTTGCAATCTGACATGTTAGCCTGGGCAAGAATATCACTTGCATATGTCACTCACAGATCTGCGAAAGCCACATTTGAGAATGAAGTTAACAAAACGATCGTACCACACTCTCGGTGCCCGTTTCAAACCATAGAGTGACTTCTTGAGAAGGCAAACATGTTTGGGGTGCGTTGGATCGATGAAGCCGAGCGATTGAAACTTATACACTGGTTCGTTTAGGTTGGCGTGTAAAAACGTGTTTTTCACATCGAGTTGATGTATTGGCCATCTTCGGGAGACAGCCAAGCTTAAAACTGTACTAATTTTCGGTTTAACAACCGGACTAAACGTCTCGTCACAATCAACCCCTACCTGTTGACTTTTACTATTCACAACCAAATGAGCCTTGTACCGGTGTAAGTCACCTTGGGCATTAAATTTGTGGTGAAAAAGCCATATACACCGAATAATATTCGTGTCCGGAGGCCGAGGGACAAGAACCCAAGTTTGATTATCCATAAGGGCTTTGTACTCGTCAGACATTGCTGCATGCCAATTCGAATCGGATAAGGCTTTTAGGTGAGAGGTAGGAATAGGGGAGATGGGCCGGTGGAAGTGGCAGCAAAGGTGAGAGGCTGTTTTGGTGGGATGGAACCCGTTTTAGAGCGGGTGGTCATGGGACGGCAGGGGGGTGGTTGGGCCGGGGGTGGCGGTGTTGAACTGGTGGAGTTAGGGGGTTACGGTGGTGGAGTGGGTTTGGGGCGTCGGTGATAAGTGAGGATGGGTTTGGCCAGTGGGGGAAAGGGGTTGGGGCGGAAGTGGAAGATGGGTCATTGTCGAGAAAGGAGTAGTCATGACCATTGTTCGGGGAGGCAAAGGGAAAGGTGGATTCATCGAACGTGACATGACAGGACAGAATGATGCGGCCGGAGGATAAATCGAGGCATCGATAACCGCGGAAGTCGGCAGGGTAGCCGAGAAAGACACACTGAATGGACCGATGAGAGAGTTTGTGAGGGCGGGTGGCGGATGTGTCGGGGTAACACGTGCAACCGAAGACGCAAAGGTGGTCATATGTTGGGTGTTTTCGGTATAATATGGAAGTCGGGGTGTGGAATTGTAATAATTTGGTGGGCAAGAAGTTATGAAGGTAGCATGCGGTGTGGAGAGCCTCGACCCACAAGTTTGGGGGAAGGGAGGCATGATGGAGGAGGGTAAGCATCACATTATTAAGATGGCGAATCATTTGTTCGGAAGTGCCGTTTTGTTGTGACATTTGGGGGCATGAGAACCGAAATTGAAGACCATTGGAGGAGGCAAAGTTTCTAAAATTGGAATTATCAAATTCGCCTCCTAAGTCACATTGGAATGATTTGATGGAGATGTGAAATTGGGTTTTAATGTATGCGTGAAAGTTCGAGAATTTAGTAAATGTTTCAGATTTAAATTTGAGTGGGAAAACCCACATATAATGTGAAAAAACGTCAACAAGAACTAAATAATATTTATACCCATTTTTGCTTTGAATAGGTGATGTCCAAAGATCACAATGAACTATGTCAAAAGGTAATAAAGTTGAAGAACAGGACGTATTAAAAGGTAAACATTTATGTTTGGAAATCTATCAGGAATTGCAAACTAAATGTCTAGCATGCTTATTACATGAAATAACTTTATTGGAAACTAGAAAATCAAAGACAGGTAATCTCGGTTGGCCCAAATGATCATGCAATGGTCTTGAAATGTAGAATGCAGGATGGTGTAGGTGGTGATTGGATAGGAGAGCGGGTACAGCTTGCTCGAGCTATTGTGGCGGGAGAGAATTGTCCCACTCTTGTAATCCTTTACAGAAAAACCAAGCGGGTCAAATTCAATGGATACATTATTATCAACAGAAAAGTTACGAACCGAGATAAGGTTTTTGATAATGTTAGGGGTATAGCGTATATTGTGGAGGTGAAGATTTCGGGATTTGGTGGGTAAGGTAGAGTGGCCGGATCCGAGAATTGGCACGCGTGCTCCATTACCTACAAGAATTGAGCCAATAGGGATAGTCAACTCGGGGTTAGTGATCTTACCTTGGTCTCCTGTGATGTGGTCCGTAGCAATAGAGCCAGGCGGGCCTCGAGAAGGGCCAGAACTACCCGAGGTGGGCCTGCGGTTGGTTTGTTTATTGGGTTCGCGGCCAGCAGGGCGACGGGTGTTAGGAGTGTTGGAGGTGGTGGGCCTGGCGGCCAAGGCTGAAGGTGTGGAAAGGGTATCCCGAGCCGATTGACGGTGATGCTCAAGTTGCAGCATACTACATGCCGCCTCCTAAGAAGGGAGGGTTTGGTTGATGTATGAGGCAACAGTGTCATATTCGGGAGGCAAACCCGGACAAGCTATAGCACAAGGCGCTTTTCATTCACTGGGCTATCAACATCATTGAGTTAGTCCGAGAGTTCTTTCAACTTTTGGCAGTAGGCGTCGAGGGATGGCATTGCCTTGAGGGCTAGGTTGGTAAATTCATGTTCGAGTGCCGCAGCCCGGGCACCTTTGTTGTTGAGAAAGATGGTCTTGATGCGGTTCCAAGCTTGATGAGCCGTGGAGTCAGACTGAAGTACCCGCACCAAGAGTTCATCAGAGAGGGTGCCATAGATCCACCGGAGAACAATGGCATCTATTTCAACCCACTCTGGATAGGCATGATCAGTCGCGGCTGGTGGGGGGCTACCATCAATATGGGCGGTGACTTTGTAGCCTTTAGCATGAAGTTGGAATAGTTTAACCCATGAAGAGTAGGATACTTTCACACCATCTAATACCCTGACTTTGTTTTGAATATTAGTCACAATATAAACAGGTTGAATGGTTTTGAGGGTTGAGGATGGGGAGGGCTCGACTATTGTGGGCTTGGGTGGGGTGGGGTCGACTTTGTCAGCCATGTTGTCAAGGGAACAGAGGCAGAGGGCTTGTTAGGTGGGAGATGTTAGCCGAGCAAAATTTCAAGCCGTGGCTTGATGGCAAAAGGAAGGGTTGTGGGTATAGAGCCGTGGCTCTGATACCATGAAAAGGTGTTTGGAAAAGTTGTTCTTTTCATTAATTGAATGAGTATATATACAAACCTTTAAGTCTATCTAACCCTACACAATAGGAACTATCTAACAAACAATTCTTATCACAATGTAACAAACTATAATGCTAATAATTATCTCTAAATGCTTGATGGTTATCAGTTGGTTAAGATATCCTACTCAAACCGCCATAAAAGTATGTAACATAAATTTCTTTACACCCTGCATGAGTGTATTGAAAACAAAATAACTACACGCAAGAACCGGACGAAAGTTGAAATTCTTTACAAAAGCCAAAGTAAAAGCAATCATCCTTCCATGTCAACTTCCTGGCCTCCTTTAACAATCAATCCTCTTCCAACATTATTAATTAGTAGCTATAAATGAATGATTGCACACAAAAGACATTCAATAACAAATGTGTAACTTCTAGTGTGTGGAAGAAAAAAAAAGAAATGTTAAAAGTACATATGGTGGAATTTGGGGAAGGGATGAAATAAAAGACTTGTGAGGGGTAGTTTTAGATTATAAAAACTTAAAAATATTTTATATGCATATAATTGGATTATTAGTGAAACACTAACATTTTTTTATATGCATATAATTGGATTATTAGTGAAATAGTACATTCTATCAAAACAAAAGTTGATAAAAAATAGTAATTACACAAAAAGATGTGTTTCAAGTAAGCCAACAATTTTAAAATATAAAAAAACGGGTAAGCATTGTAGTGGTGGAGCTTGAAGAAATGTATGGGAGCCGAACTCAATATGTATACATTTTTGGCTGAAATACATATAAATTTGAACTATTGGGTTATTGGCAGTTGGTTAACCGAATAGGAGCAGCAGTAGAACTACGTTTTTAGTGTTTTTGTATTGTTATTTGAATTGTCTTGTTTGGTGTATTAAGAGAATCCCCCCTCTCAAACTGGGATATCTTGAACCTGTTTTCTTAATAAATCAAAGCTGTCGACTTACGATTTAATAGTCGTGAAGTGTGTTCTAGTGTCTGTTGATTGCGGGATCTATCATTTGTTCTAGTGTCGACTTAGGTATGGAAATTTATGTTATCAGCATTAGTATTTTATTGAAATCGGAGACTAGTCCCTCTCGAATTGGACCGACTATAGTTCTTGTTTTCAGTATATTCAATTTGAAGTTTTCAGCGTCTTATCAACTACCTTAATCAAGCACGCGCTACTCTTATAAACCTCTCAAGCATTGAAAAGGCCCCATAAACGATTTTAGGTAACTTAACAGGTTAAATAGAAGGTAAACGTAATCATTAAACGTGTACCTTATCAACAGCGTCACGTCATGGCATCACCTCATACATGGAATGTTTCCTAGTATATTTTTTCAAACTTTGTTCGTTTGTAAGTTTACCTCTCGAGAGTTTTTCGTGGAATCCCTTTGGCTAGTCTTGCCATTGCAGAATAAGCATCTCTTACAATCAAAATCAGAATTTTGAGTGAATGAAAACAAATGAGGAACTAACAAAACGATAAACCTAAGGCGGATAGTAATTGTTACCGTCTTCGCAGAGTAGTCCACAGATCCAAATTGTGTCTTTAAGTTGCCACTTGCCAGAAACAACATCAGAACTAAAGGGTGATTAATAATGAAAATGAGTGGGGTAAGTTATGCAAAGGGCGATTAATAATGAAAATGAGTAGGGCGATTAATAATGAAAATGAGTAGGGCGATTAATAATGAAAATGAGTGGGGTAAGGCAAGATTTTTACCTTAATCGTTGAGTAGCCCACGAATCAAAATCGTTACCTTAATCCTTTAGCCACTGACATCAAGGTCAAGACTTAAGCCCTATAAATGCACAAACCAACTTACTCATATTAACAAAGTAAACAAAATGGATAAATAGAAAAACATAAGATGTATAATCCTCATTCCTCCATTTGAAGACTCCATCATAAGTCCAACGAGACCATCACCATTCAACAAGAACAATTATAAGCTTTTGGTTTAGGTTCAAGGACAAAAGATGTTTCGAGTCAAAGCCAACCAGACTCATTTTAACCCCTACAAAAGGAACACATTTTGGCCATTTACACTATATCAACATAGCATATGAAACCATGTTATCTTGATAAAAACAGCCTACTCAAGGCAACAACAAACTTGATCAAATTATCAAAGAAAATAGATCTAGTAAATAGATGAACATAACATGAATACATTGTTTTAAAAATCGGTTGAGGCGTGGGCCTCGAGGCGAGGTGCCTAGAAAACGTGTTTGAGGCGGCTTGGTACGTGCGCATGGGGCTGAGGCGCCAAGAAAGGTTGCGCCTCAGGGGGTTTTTGGTTTGTTTTCGTTGTTTTAGACTCTTTGTGTCAATTTCAAACATTCGATGTCTTTTTAATGTGCTTTTTTTATGTTTTTGATAAATCCGATTATGAAATTAGTATGTATTTTACTTTTTATAAGATATATATTTTTTATATTTATTTTTAATTCTGCCTCGGGCTTACGCCTCGGTTCGCCTCGAGGCTTACACCTCAAGAGGCGGAGGGAAAACGCCTCGAGGCTTGATTCCGTACTTTTAAACCTTGCCTGTATAATCACCACTTGCTTCTCTAATTGATGGATCTCAAATAAGTCCATCGAGATGATCTCCAACAAATGTTATAAGCCTGCGATCTGGGCTACAGGATGAATGCTGAAAACACAAAAATGTTCACTTAAAACAAAAGAAAACTGAACTTTTGGATAAAGAGTTGTTTTAACCCAACCACGTCTTGACTAGTTCCCCAACTAGCTTAAAACTTAACTCTTTTTTACTTTTAAGATGTATAATCCTCTATTTGAAGACTCAACTATAAGTACAACGAAAAATTAATTCTCAAATGAATAGTTGGGGTCGATATATTTCGATATTAAAGGTAGAATATTAGGGCATTCTCAAATGAAAACATACGAAAAATTAATGCAGAACAACAAACCAAAGGAATTTATTAAAAGATACACATATTGATAATCTATTCATCTATACCACAAACACGTGCCATATGAAACCTGTGAATTTGAAGAAAACAATCTTCTCAATGCAACAACCATCTTGATCAATTTATTAAATAAATCAAAATCAATATATAGAAAAACCTAACATGTATAACTGCTAGCTTTTTCATTTGAGGAGTCCACAATAAGTCCATCAAGATGATCTCCAACAACAGTTGTAAGCCTGCAATCAGGGCTTTAGGTTAAATGCCGAAACAACAAAAAGGTTGTCACTTAATATATAATTAAAAGAAGGAACTTTTGGATGATAAGTTACCCAATTTGACCCAACCATGTCTCCACCGGTTCCTTACTGCAATGTATTTTGTAAAGAATAAGACTTCCAAAGTCAAATCATCATACAATTTAGAATATTACATACTTTGGTATTTCTAATTACTTAAGTAAATACTAAAAACGATAAAAACATCTAATACAAAAAGTGTCCAGATTGTTTCACGACAATCTCAAAGAAAAATTAATGGCTAGTTAAACATATTACAGAAAGATAAACCAAGCTAGGGTGGAAACATCTTCCTTAAACGTTGAGTAGCCAAAGAATAGAAATTGTTACCGTAATCCTTTAGTTGCAAGTATCAAGATCAAAAGTTTATGGCAATCTCAAATGAAAAGAAGTAAAAAGTTAGACAAATGATAAACTCCCCGAGGGTCTAAAATTGTTACCTTTATCCTTAATCATTGAGTGGCCAAGGGGTCGAAATTTTCCCATATTTAAGGTACAATATTACGCTGTTCTCAAATGAAAACATACGAATAATTAATGCAGAACAACAAACCAAGGAAGGTAACGAAAAATACACATATTGATCATCTATTCATCTACATCATAAACACATAGCATATGAAACCTGTGAATTTGAAGAAAACAGTCTCTTCTCAATATTGATCATCTATTCATCTACACCATAAACACATAGCATATGAAACCTCGTGAATTTGAAAAAAAAAACAGTCTTCTCAATGTAACAACCAGCTTGATCAAATAATTGAATAAATCAAAATTAATATATAGAATAAACTAACCTGCATAACCGCTAGCTTCTTCATTTGAGGAGTCCACAATAAGTCCAGCAAGATGATCTCCAACAACAGTTAGAAGCATGCAATCAGGGATTTAGGTTAAATGCCGAAACAACATAAAGGTTGTCACTTAATATTTAATTTAAAAAAACAGAACTTTTGGATAATAAGTTACCCAATCTGACCCAACCATGTCTTCACCGGTTCCTAACCAGCTCATTACTACTACACCTCACAGCAATATATTTATTGACATTACCATGTGAAAGGGCAAAAGGTTTTACCAAATGCTACAAATCCCCTGCACTTCTGCAACGGAAGAAAACCTACAACCACAAAATGAAAATGTTGTAAAACGAAAGAAATGAAAGTAAAATCAGAACGAAAGGAAGAGAGAAAGGCGATCGATGACCGTAAACACATAAATCGAAGAAGATAAGTGCGGAGAATGGAAGCTGCATTTAGCCTTCTTTCCCATGACTCCCTCGTCCTCCCACCTATGTCTTGGTAAAACCATGTTATCTTGATGAAAACAGTCTACTCAAGGCAAGAAGAAACTTGATCAGATTATCAAAGAAAATAGATCTAGTAAATAGATGAACATAACCTGTATTATTACCACTTGCTTCTCGAATTGAACGATCTCAAATAAGTCCATCGAGATGATCTCCAACAAATGTTATAAGCCTGCGATCTGGGCTACAGGATGAATGCTGAAAACACAAAAAAGGTCACTTAAAACAAAAGAAAATTAAACTTTGGATAAAAAGTTGTTTTTACCCAACCATGTCTTGACCAGTTCCCCAACCAGCTTATTACAACTACCCATCTTGTTCACTGTATTTTGTAAACGTACAAAAACATCCAAAGGTAAATTATAAAAAAAAAGTAGATATGTAAATAGAATTGTATAAATTGTTCAGAATAATTTCATGACCATAAAAGAAAATGAATGAGCAGTTCTACATATTACAAAAAGATAAACCTAAGCAGACAGTTACCTTAAACTTACAGTCAAGTACATAAACTTGATTTATCTTTGATCTGTTAAAATTTAACTAACTTGTTTATTTATTTACATTACCATGTGAAATGGCAGAAGGTTTTACCAAATGCTCCATAACCCTGCACTTCTAAGCAGCCTGATCAAATAATTAAATAAATCAAAATTAATATATAGAAAATACAAACTTGTATAACTGCTAGCTTCTTAATTTAAGGAGTGCACAATAAGTCCAGCAAGATGATCTCCAACAACAGTTATAAGCCTGCAATCAGGGCTTTAGGTTAATGCCGAAACAACAAAAAGGTTGTCACTTAATATTTATTTAATTTAAATAACAGAACTTTTGGATAATAAGTTTACCAAAATCTGACCCAATCAGACCCAGCCATGTCTTTCACAGAAACAACAAAAAGGTTGGCATAAATGCCTCCTGTAAATAAGAACCTTCATGCCTCTCTTCTGGGCTCTGGATGGACTCCCTTGATCTGTAACCACCACAAAAAAATAGTGCATCCCTGGACAGCTTAGCATAGAAATTGCAAATTAACACCAGATGTTATCAAGTCATTCAATCTAGCCTGTAAAAGCAAAAATAACTCAGACTTGTATAAAAAAAGACATGAAATAACTAATTATGAGGATTTGTTATCTTGTATCAAATGACTTTCATATCTAAGTTTGCAACTTTACTTTACAAAGCCGAGACACCCAACACCCACACCCACACCCACATGACAGATATGCATAACTAGAAGTAGCATGTTTTGAGAAAAATAGAATTCAAAATACAAGTAACCTTAGCTCTTTCCTTCTAACATTGGTGAGTCCTTGCTTACAAGTGAAACCTACAAAAAGAATTGATCGATTCAGCTATAGCCTAAAGTATAATCGCATACTGATATAAAAAACAAACAAACCAGTACACTTCTCCTTCCAAGTCTACAAGCCCCTTGGCAAATGAAGCAGCTGAGACCTCTTATGAGAATCTAACACACAAGCAGGTTCGTTAAGTTGTCAAAAGAAAGTAAGAGCGGTTAACCTGCAGAAGCCTAGAGAAAGGTACAAAAGTGGTAGTACTTTCAGCTATAATATTCATACCTCATCGGAGCTATGAATCAAAAGGCCAAACCAATAGTAAGCAGTCGAGTACCTTCACCTATAATAATTGTATATTAATATATATGTATATATATGTATATATATTTTCTCATATGCCTATTAAAGATGTAAATAAGTATTTGCATAGCTTCTTGACATGCGAAATATGGTCTGAACTACTGACCTCCTGGTTCTGAACAAGAAGGTTGGTACTAATTTTAAATACACTGCTTATCACCAGTTTATATAATTCAGCTTTTTTAAATAAATGAATCGCCCTTAAGTACATGCTTGAACATGAACCACTTAAAAGGGGAAAAACTTGCTTTGAAATGACAAAAGTATAAATCTAGATATGTATCATTGAGGCACTATTTGCACGTTCTTCAGCCTGTCAATGAGAAACAAAAAGGCAATGCACATACATTACAGTGATGATCAAAATCTCCAGCTTTTTTAGATAAATTCAATAAATTATTTATAATATAATCAGGCAACGTTATAGATATACGCATATATAAGCAGATATCTCCATTTGTATATGTATATGTGTAGTAGACGATATAAAATCTTGAGCAAAAGACCTGTTTTGGGGCAGCATGTGTAAGATCACCTCCATATTTCAAAACCGCTAGAGCCAAGTTCAATTGTAAGTCACTTAAGTGCTTTAAATTGAAAGTTCCGAATACCGACAAATGCCACAGAGATGCCCAATGACTACTCTGGAAATAGAGCAATTGTCATGTACCTAAAACAACTATCAAGTTTAGAGATAGAGAACAAGAAGCTAAAGATGTAGCATATCTAATGTAGATCTTGAATAACATTTCACTTTCAAGAAAAACCCTTCTTATAGTTTAAATATTATCAAATAAATGGTTAGAACAAATTATCATTTGTCCTACACTACCTAAATCAGAAATTTTGGCCTTCGCTTTTTGTTACGGGTATCTTTTATAACAAAAAAGAATCATTTGTCCTACATTAGGTAACTAATCATTTGTCCTATAAACTAGGGTCAAATCCATTTCCAAAACTAAGATAACCATTATTTGACACAATTCTTTCACGCCACCCCCAGCTGAGCTGGGTAGTATATCATTATTCTTTCATGCCACCCCAGCGTTGTGCGTGCGTGCGTCCGTGCGTGTGTCTATCTGTGCGTGAGTGCGTCCGTGCGTCTCTGTTGGAACTATGTTTCCTCTGTGCTTCGCCATGAGCGAAAAGAATAGGAGGAAAAGAAGTGTGTGTATATATGATAATAATAATAAATAAATAGATAGAATAATGTCATGTATAACTTACTTTTTTTCCATAACAACACAAAACAAAAAAAGGAGAAATGTGAAAGCAAAAACGGTAATAAAAAATCCAAATCAATCACTTAACAAGATATCTATCCATAAGAAGTGCACAAAGTCAATAATAAGATAAATACTACTAGTATATGTGGAAACTGAGAAGCATTCAATCAGTTAAAGTCCAGCATCATCAACCATCTATGGTTGTTTAGATGATCCTTCCTGCACCATCTTAACCTTTAAAATGAAATTTTAGTTATTAAACATAGAGAAAATACAAATTACATCGACGAAAATATAAACATTTATTATAATATATTTATAATAAGAAATTAACACATGTATAACGTGATTTTACAAAATAAATGTTTATATACATTTAAACATTTATAAATTATACATTTTTCAAATTAATAATATTTACGTATGTGTAGAGTTCATACTAATCATTAAAAAAGTTACCCTAAACCCTAAACCCTAATTAATCACATGCTTTTTATACGTAGTGTCAATCCTGATCGGATTTTACGAAATTCAAATAGACAGTCATCAATAGTTAAATGAACCATTGTCAAAGCAGTTTTACATGCACTGTGAGACTAATAGTGATCAAAACTTAATTTTTACCAAAGCTTTGGATTTCTAGTATAGTTTATATTGACGTAATATTATTGTATAATATGATAAATGTATAATATGTATGATTGATGCTTAATTTAACTTAGAGTTGCGCTGTGAATTTTATTTACTATGTGTGATATTTTTTTGATGAACAACGCTATCCGGGGTGTGTCTTGAAGGTGAGTATTACAAAAAGTTTATAACAAACTCTTGCACGTAATCATTTAATGTGTTCGTTGACTTGTTTTCAAACCAACGCTCTTATGTGTTTACTTGTTTTAATTGTAACTTACAAATAGGGGAGAGTAAACGTTAAAACTAATATATTTTAATCGAGACGTTTACATAATGAATAACCCGTTTGCTCATGATCACTTATTCTTTAGAACATCCACAATAAGTAGATCCAAAAACACCAAAAGCATACATAGTCAACTATCATATTAGAAAATTATTTATTTTTAAAAAAGACAAAAGAAAACCACTCAAATAACAACACATTATCACACTCTTTTTACTTTTAACCACCCGTAAAAACATTTAATACAATACATAGAAACATAGACATATATAAAATGAATGATTGAGGTAAACAAAAACAAAACAAAGTAGGGCGTCAGCTAGGGTTTAGCCCTATGATCAAAGATGAAGGAACGCTTATGATGGATGTTGATGAACCAGAAAGGTATTAAAGTGTTCACGTTTAAGTTTCACATAAATGTATACATAACTCACTTTCTTTTTTAATTCTCTCTTTTACTTTGTAACTTGCACCAAAAAGATACTTTAAGTGTAACTTGAGTTACATATACATATATGCAATAGATACCAGTTAGATGTATAAAACTTTATTTTGGTCCATAATTATGTGTTTTTATTTAGTTTTTAGGTTTTACGTTGTATTGTATATACAATAGATAAATACTATATATACATATATATATATACCAATGATTCTTAGCCTAACTGGTTAAGGTGAGATACCCATAATATGTAAATAAATGGGAGATCATGAGTTCAAGTTTCACTCTGAGCAAAATGCTTAGAGTTAAACCAAGGGGTTTTCTCATCAATGAATTTCCTTCTGTGAGAGTTGGGGGTGCGGTCCCGGCTGGGATACGAATAGGTGGACCCGATTAAGATAACACTTATCCTCCGAAGCAGGATCGTACATTTGCCGTTCAAAAAAAAAAAAAAATATATATATATATATATATATTATACATATATATATATATGGCTTTTTCTTCCTTATAGTGTAACCTTTACATATATCTAAACAAGTTATTTATGTGTAAACATACATGTAAAAGTATGTACATATACATAAGCATGTACGCAACACGCTTACATACACTTTGTAGATATGTTTAAAATACTTAAGCATATACGTAAACATGTTTATGTACATGTAAACATGTATGTGCATATGTTTTACGTATACATAAGCATGCACTAAATTACTAAAAATGTGCAAAAAAAAAATACTATTGCGGTATACTTACATATTAGGTTTGTTTTGAAAGAATGCACTTAAATTTTAATAAAAGCTTATATTGTTTTTGGTCTTTGAGAGAGAGATAGAGAAAACGAGAGATATTTAAGGGATATAGAGAGGACATTAATATCCAAATTTGAGTCTTACTTCAACGTCTTCATACCTCTTTCATATTACTTTACAAGAGCTTCTAATATCATCAACAATGAAAGCAACTTCCAGCACGTCAAGACCACCATCCCAATTACACAACCAAGAATTTAGGCATTGAAATTCATGGAAATGATAGACAGAAGACAATACTCACTTGGGATTACTGCAATCAACCAATTAGCTAATTCCCATCTATAACACCGATTCCCACAATAATTTACCACGACATTAAAGGTGTTTAGTTATCTACTCTTGGATAGATTCCTTCCTCTTCCACTTTTCTATCAACATTCTTGCCACATGTATCTTTACCAAAGCTACATATATAGACCCTGAATCAAAGAGTTGTAACTTGAAAGTGATGTGCTTTCAGCCATCTTAATAAAATGAGTCTAACACATGATCAATCATTCTTTCAACAGCTATTATGACGCCATTCAACTGAACCTTGATATACCTTGAGAAGTTCAGGAAATAATATGAGATGCTAGATCAGATTTTTGAACACTTGTTAGCTTTTGAATGATAGTTTGCATACGAGAATCTTGTCCTGCATTTGGAATAAGGTGTAGCACCATCGAAAAAGTAGAAGAATCTAGCAAGAAACCTCGTTGAATCATTTCTTCAAGAAAATTCTCAGCTTCCAGATACTCATTTTTCTTCAACAACTCTTGCACAATAACATTGTATATGTAGCTATTTGGCAGACACCCATTCTCTTCCATCTTTCTAAGCAATTTTTTACCTTTAACCAATAATCCTTCTTGGCAATATACACGTATCATCACATAATAGGTCCTAACATTTGGTTTTAATCCTTTCAATGAAAATTCATCAAACAAATCCATAGCTAAGGTAGGCTTCCCACATTTGCTGCAACCATCAATCAATATATTATACAAACCTGCATCTTTCTTCATTTCATTGCTTCCTAGCGAACGGAAGAGAGCCAATGCATCAGAACACTGGGAGTTTTTGCACATACCATGGAACAAGATACCATAGGTGAATACGGTTGGAGTGAGACCCTTAGCTTGCATCTCCTTGAAGAGTTCTCTAGCGGCTACAGGATTGTTGGATTGGAACAAACCTTGTAACATGCTATTGTAAGTAATAACATTAGGAATCAAACCCTTGTCTAGGACTTCTTGAAATAGATGTCTGGCCTCATTAATTTCTTTTTTCTTACAGTATCCATTTATTATGCTGTTATATGTGATGATGTTAGGCATAATATCCCTTTCCACCATGTCAGTAAGAACTTTCACTGCTTCATCCATTTCACCACGTAAACAATAGCCATCAATTAGTGCGTTGTAAGTGAATATATTTGGATGTAGACCTCTTTGTATCATTGCTTGTATACAAAGCTCTGCATCTTTTACACATCCTTTCTTGCAAAATGAATTCACCAAGATAGTAAAGGTAACCACATCTGGAGATACTCTTTCCTCCTCCATATCCCTCAACACTTTAACAGCTTCTGTCTCTCGACCAAAGTTACATAGACCATGAACTAAAGAGTTGTAAGCAATAACGTCTGCACGGACCCCCTTTTCAGTCATCTTGGCAAACAGTTCTAACGCGTGATCAACCATTTTGTCTTTGCAGAGGCTATCAATGACTGCATTGTACTGTTCTACACCTGGTTTGCATGAGCCTGCTTCCATGAACATGAGCAGTTCAAGGGCCTTGCTAGTGTGACCTACTTTACAAAGGCCATTAATAACCGTCCCGAACGTGATCGGATTAGGCTCACAAAGTTTCTCTTTAACCACTTTCTTGAATAACTCAACGGCTTCAAATACCCGATCAGCAAGAACAAGCCCATTTATGAGAGTGTTATAGGTGGCCAAATCAGGTGGATGACCTTGCTTGAAAATGGTTGCTAGTAAAGCAAAACCATAAGCAACTTGATTCAGCCGACAGTGACAGTTAATAGAGATGTTCATTGCACAAAGATCACTAGAATACCCATCAAATTTATCCTCTTAAAAAGTGAAAGCGCAATGGAATATTGTTTCATCTTTACAATAACAGTGATCAGCTGATTGAATTCGATGATTGAAGGTGGAGGTTTTCTTTGAAGCATTTCATCAAACACTTGGAGGGCGTCATCAGGCTTAGTGATTCTGGAAGCATTTTTCAGTTGCAGAATTCTTCCATCGAAATGATGGGATGAAGCAGTAGAGTTATAACGAAGGAGAATTCTTGTGCATTTCATTCGACACGCGGTTTCAATTTTCAAGTGAGGCAGTCGGGTTTGAGGTTATCGGAAGCAAAAAACTTACCTGCAATCCCATATAACAATGGTGATGAAATATAGGATTAAGAACTCCGTTGCTGATAAAATTGAGCATCTTGCAGGAAGTGAAAATGCAGTAAATCAGTAATGCATGAAGATGAAGATGAAGATGATGAATGTTTCGAACCTTATGATCTACCTACTTAACCCATGAGAAAATATTTATACTTTTTCTTATACTTGATTCTATAATACATAATTATATTTATTTATTTTGACCAGCAAATACTATGATTTGGATAACATCTCATCCTCTTAAAAGAGAATTCATTACCGAAGAAACCGTCTAATTCAACTCTGAAGATTTTGAAATATAATTTTTCTTTCTTTCCATATAAAAAACATTTTTAAATACACAACAATATTTCTTTACTGTCTTAAATCCTTTTAAGACATAATAATTGGTCTTTCTAACTCCCCTAGGCCTTAAGCTTGAAGATCTTTGTTTACACTCACATATCATCTATTGGTATATCATATTATCATTACTAGTAAATGATGTACACGCGTTCTGTTGGAATTTTAAGTGTTTGTCTATCAATGTTGTTACACTTAAAATGAAACCATAGTAAATAAACATTTATAAATTGCATACGTTAAAAGATACAGATATGAATACGAGGGACCATCATGTAAAAGACTAAACTTTTGTGTTAAAATAAAAGCGCACAAAAGTTTCATGTAGCTAAACTACTCCTTTTATATAGATATATATATAATTAGACTTTACTATGTTACTTATCATTTGGTTGCTCAATTATAAATTAAAAGTTTGGAGAGGCTGTTGTTTATTAACCATTAAACATTGTTGGTTTGAAATTTAAAACCTCGCATCCAATAATTGTGAAAATAAAACATTCGTCGTCTCATTAACGTAGTGTCGATATTGCACATCAATCTTTATTTTAGAATTGTTTAGCACTTGAACTCATTTTGTTACGCAAGAGCAAACTTAACTAACATAAGAATCGATCATTGGTTGGCACGCAACGCATGCGCCTGCATCTATTTCAAGCTCACAATCCAAAATCTAAGTTGGGTTGAAAAATATATTAGTTCTTTTTAAAGTATAGGATTCAACACGACTCTATAGAATTTTAATTTCTTTTGGTTGTTCGTAAATCTAGAAAAGTTTTTCTTCATGTTTTCTGCTTTTAACAAGGGTGAGGATTCTGAAGTATTTAAGACCCGTAAACAAAGGTTTCCACATACGCAAAGGGTTGCTGCATGCACCACCAATTTATATTTTTCTAATCATTTTTACACATTTTTAATCAAGTAATCCACTTATTTTAATACCAACCTCATATAGATAATAACCTTGACTAATTTTTGGCCCAAATGTGCACGAAGCGATGTCTCAAGGTCTTGAAGAACATGTTTTCCTAATCACCTCAGCCTCAGGCACACACATTTAAAAACAAGATGTCATGAGATATTTGATCTACCAATCTTATTTTATTAAGAAAATTAATACAAGTCCTAAGGTGTTTGTTAGCCATTTTACAAAGTGCATTTCAATGCTCAAGCAAATATATGTTTTCAAATGTTTACATGTCCCAAAACATATAACTAGATATCTGTGTTATATCATGTAACTCTATAGATAATAAATAACTATATATATAATAATTAACCAACAAAAATGAAACAGATTAACTGTTGCACAAAAGCAAAAACAAATATAAATGTCATCATAGTACCAAGCTTCCAACCTTGTACCGTCTTTTATAAGTTATTTGTATCATCATAGTTTGCCTACGGTAATGCACATCCAAAATTACAAATACCAAAATCAGACTTCTGACAATAGATTATGAACATTAATGACAACTTAACAGCGTACCAAGAAATAAACTAGTCTGGTAGCACCATGCCATAGTGCAAATCTAGAAGCTCCGGCTCAACAGGCTCAGTAGTGACAGTTGAGAAAATATGAAAGCTTGGTGCAACCACTACATGTGACAGGGTACCAATTATGTTGGTCTGGTTAACTTTTACGGAATATTATCTTACATAAATGACAACGTTGTACATAATAACACCGCAAAATGCATACCTTAAAGCTTCAAAAATATAGAGGGGACATTAACATACAGATTTGAGTCCTAGTTCAACGTCTTCATAACTCTTTCATTTAACTCTGAAAGAGTTGCTAATATCATCAACAATGAAAGCAAATTCCATCCTGTCAAGAACATCATCCCAGTTACACAATCAAGTATTGTGGCTTTGAAATTCATGGAAATGATACACTATACCCTTGGGATAACTACAATCAACAAATTAGCAAATTTTCATCTCTAACACATATTCACATAGTAATTTACCAGATATTGAAGGTATCTACACTTTGGATAGACTCCTTCCTCTTCCGCTGCTATCAACATTCTTGCCACATGTAACTTTACCAAATTAAGCTACATATAGACCCTGCATCAAAGAGTTGTAACTTGTAAGTGATGCGTTTTTAGCCATCTTCATAACAAGAATCTAACGCATGATCAACCACAACAGCTATTATAATGCCATATTCAACTAAACCTTGATGTACCTTGAGAAGTTCAGGAAATACTATGAGATGCCAAATCAGGTTTTTGAACACTTGTTAGATTTTGAACGATAGTTCGCATACGAGAATCTTGTCCTACATTTGGAATTAGGCGTAGCACCATTGAAAAAGTAGTAGAATCTGGCAAGAAACATCGGTGAACCATTTCTTCAAGAAAAAACTCAGCCTCCAGATACTCATTTTTTTCAACAACTCTCGCACCATAACATTGTATATGTAGCTATTTGGCAAACAACCATTCTCTTCCATCTTTCTAAGCAATTTTTTACCTTTAACGAATAACCCTTCTTGGCAATATACACGTATCATCACATAATAGGTCCTAACATCTGGTTTCAATCCTTTCAATAAACACTCATCAAACAATTCCATGGCCCAGTTAGGCTTCCCACATTTGCTACAACCATCAATCAATATAGTATACAAAGCTGCGTCTTTTTTCATATCATTGCTTCCTAGCGAATGGAAGAGAGCCAATGCATTAGAACACTGGGAGTTTTTGCACATACCATGGAACAAAATACCATAAGTAAATACGGTTGGAGTGAGACCCTTGGCTTGCATCTCCTCAAAGAGTTCTTTAGCGGCTACAGGATTCCGGGATCGAAACAAACCTTGTAACATGCTATTGTAAGTAATAACATTAGGAATAAAACCCTTGTTTTGGATTTCGCAAAAAAGATTCATGGCCTTATGTACTCTATTCGTTTTACAATATCCATTTATCAGGCTGCTATATGTCACAATGTCAGGTACAAGATCCCTCTCCACCATGCAATCAAGAACTTTCTCAGCTTCATCTATTTCACCACGTAAGCAGTATCCATCAATTAGTGCACTATAAGTGATTACATTCGGGTGTAGACCTCTTTGTATCATTGCTTGTATAGCAAGCTCTGCATCTTTTACAGACCCTTGCTTGCAAAAAGAATCCACCACGATATTAAACGTATCCACTCCTGGAGATACTCTTTCCTCCTCCATATCCATCAACATTTTTACAGCTTCTGTCTCTCGACCGAAGTTACATAGCCCCTGAACTAAAGAGTTGTAAGTGATAACGTCCGGATGGACACCCTTTTCAGTCATCTTGGCGAACAGTTCTAACGCGCGATCAACCATTTTGTCTTTGCAGAGGCTGTCAATGACTGCATTGTACTGTTCTACACGTGGTTTACACGAGCCTGCTTCCATGAACCTGAGCAATTCAAGGCCCTTGCTAGTGTGACCTACTTTACAAAGCCCATTAATAACGGTTCCAAACGTAATCGGATTAGGCTCATAAAGTTTCTCTCTAACCACTTTCTTGAATAACTCGACGGCTTCAAATACCCGATCGGCAATAACAAGCCCATTTATGAGAGTGTTATAGGTGGCCAAATCAGGCGGATGACCTTGCTTGAAAATGGTTGCTAGCAAGGCAAATCCATAAGCAACTTGATTCAACCGGCAATGACAGTTAATAGAGGTGTTCATTGTATAGATGTTAACAGGAATACCCTTCAACTTCATTTGCTTAATAAGTGAAAGGGCATTGGAATACTGTTTCATCTTAACAATAACATGAATCAGCTTAGTAAATTGGATGATGGAAAGTGGAGGCTTTCTTTGAAGCATTTCATCAAACACTTGGAGGGCTTCATCAACCTTACAACTACCCGAAGCATTTTTAAGTTTCAGAGACATAATTCTTTGGTTGAAGTAATGGGTTGACTCTGTAGAGTAATAACGAAGGGGAAATCTTGTGTAATTCATCTGCAAGCTACCATAGTTTCAATTTCAATTCAGACAGAGGAAAAAGGGAGATGATGAAGTTATGGGATACAAATACCAACCTGCAGAGCCATATATCATTTGCAATGAAAGAGGGAACAAATAATTACTAACAAGCATTCGGATTCTGACAAAATTAGAGATTTTGCCTTAAGTGAAAGATGAAGATGAAGATGAAGATTGAAGAATGAAGATGCATCGGTTTCTTTAGATCTTTGGAGCCTGTATTGAAACTTGAAACATGTATTTTACATACTAACCATTGTTTTTTTTGTGGAATGCGCTTATGAAGATCAACTAAACTTAGCTAGTTTTTTTACCTTCACGTGATAAAACGATACCCGTGATAAAGTATAATCACAATCGACTTAAATTTTTTTTAACTAAATTTTACACTAAAACGTAAAGTACCTAAATATCTACACATTATATACACACATATTATTTTTGATCTGATGGATCTAGATTGTTGTTCTAACCAATAAACAAAATACCAAAAATATTAATATATATAATGTTAAAAGTAGAGTAACTCGTAATTTGTGTCGTTGATTTAAAACATATTATATTTAACTCGATGTATTTTTTTAAACAATAAACAAAATACAAACAAAAAGTAAATTTTTATTAAGTCAAAAACTAACGTATATAAAATATTATTAAGATAATGGCGTAAGATAGCTTCTTGAAGTCTTTTTGACGTCTCATTTTGTTAGAAGTTTGATTATATCCTGTAGTGAGTTTACGATCCTATTCCACCACTTACGTCAATTAGAGACCTTGATTTAAACCTCTTTTGTGATACTACACCTTAAAAACATATGTTTAGTAGATTCCACATGTGTAACACGTATAGAGGATCAAATATCCAGATTAATACATTTTTTTACCTAAAACTTCTTTATATGAAATCAGAACATAAACGCTTTTCAATAAAATGTATTTACTTTTATTGGAACCAATTAGACCACATGAACCCAAATGTTTATCTGTACCAACGTTATCACCTCAATTATTGATCTCTAAGGCTCCAATCGAAAATGCGTCTTTCGGACCATCCATCCACACACAATCTTTGTTATTGGACATAGTCAAACCAACAATTTAATCATATATTATCTTGAAGTAATTGTTTTATAATCTTAAATTTGTATTACAATTATTTAAAAATTTAATTACTCAATTCATATAATACACGAAATTCTAGTTTAGTTCTACAATATAAGAACTCATTATTAATTTCTTATATTTATTGCATATAAATTTTTGTAAGTGGTTATAAGTGAAAAAATATATTAAAAAGAATAAATAATAATTATTTAATTGAATTATAACTCTAAAATATATAACTTTATAAAATAATAATCAAGTTTTAAAATTATTCCAGTCAGATGACTCTTAAATTTTTATGTGCCAGTTAGGTCACTGATAACTTTTTGTCACAATCAGATCACTAAAGTTTTAAAATTATTCCAGTCAGATGACTCTTAAATTTTTATGTGCCAGTTAGGTCACTGATAACTTTTTTGTCACAATCAGATCACTAAAGTTTTAAAATTATTTTAGTTAAATTATTTATAAACTACAGAAAAATTTAAAATGAATCAAAATATTAAAAAAACTAACAATATTAATAAAAAAAACCAAATTATTGATAAACATTTGCTAATTATTTAAAAAAATTAAAAAAGTATGAATGACCTAATTGAAATACTTCTAAAACTCTAGTGACCATATTAAAACATATAAAGTTATTAATAACCCGATCGAAACAAATAAAAACACGAGTCATCATGTTAGAACACTACTTAAACTTATTATCATGTTTTTCGCTCTAAAAACCCTATGGTCCCCGCTGCCCAAAGACGTGGTTTCAAGTAAGGTTGATAGTTTTTGGCATGATTTTCTAAACACGACATGAGGTTAACAAATTTTGTTTATGAGCTTGATAAGTTTTGTGCATTAAACAGAATGAAACTGTCAAGTTTGATTTTTAATGTTTAAAAATAAATAAATATACATATATACATATATACATAATATTATAAACAAAACCCTACCCTTATACCTTTACTCACCCACCGCCATCCTCAACTCGGTGAACATTTGTTTCACTGTTTCCCTCTCTCTATCGCTCCGACATCAGGTGCGTTTTTGGATGAAAGATTTCATCTTAGGTGTTTTGTATATTGATCTCATTTAATTTAGGTCGATCGATTTCATCTGTCATGTGGGTTCAGTAGATCAGTTGTTTGTGGGTCGATTCTATCTTTAATCTTTTTACTGTTATGTAGGTGTATATTATGGGTCGATTGCCAATCGTCTTTTCTGTTATGTTCGAATCATCTTATGTAGTCAAATCTAACACCCAAGCAGCGTTTTTTTTATTTGCCAGAATCTTGGTGATGAATTGATGAATCATGTAGTCAGATAATTGGTTATGCAAGTATTTAGTCTAAGTTTGAATTTTGAAATTGTTTATGACTTAAAGTGTTAGTATAGTAATCCATTATGTTGTTGAATCATTAGCTATTAACACCTACAAGCAGCATTCTTTTTATTTTCCAGAATCTTGATGATGAATTATGCAGTCAGATTGTCTGCTTGTGCAAATGTTTAGTTTAAGCTTGAATTTTGAAATTGTTTACGAAAGCAAATTAGCCCTTGATACATTTGTGGCTTAAAGTTGCTAAACTGCTTTCATTAATGTGGTGTATGACAGATAGACCAACGTAACGCAATAGAACAAAGCAAACAACTTTAGCCCCTTGAAACACTGCATATTTAATGATTTTTTAGTCAAGGAGGTTCTAGAAGCAGTAGCATTCGTAGGAAGTTTGTATAAGTTATGTGAAGCTTCATACTCTTTGAGTGAGGTCAAAGTAAAAATGGCGACAAAAGGTGGAAGGAAGAATCTGAAGAGGGCGGTTAATGATGAGACAGTAACTCTTCAACCTGGCCAAAGCATTATGCAAGTTGTTTCACTGCGAGGCTCTAATTTGATCGAGGTATACGGTGTATAAATGCTCGTCCGCCGCTTATTTATCATTTATGTTTGTTGGTGGTTTGATTTATATTGTAACTCCGTAGGTTATGGATGCCAAAGGAGAAAAAACATTGGCGATTTTTCCAGCTAAATTTCAGAAAAGCATGTGGATAAAGCGAGGTGTGATGTTACTTTGATGCATTTGTTTACGTCTTTACATGTAGTGTGTTGTAATTTGTATTATTGACAAGGCTGCAAGAACCATTAAATACCACCAGAACTTGTTGTAATTCATCTTGAAGAAAAAACATGCACTTGAAGTTTTTTTTTCGTACTTACACATGAAACATAAGTGATAAATGATTATGAGTTATTGTGATGTGTTGCAGGTAGTTTTGTTGTGGTTGATGACGGTGGGAGAGAGGAGGCTATCGAGTCTGGAAGAAAAGTGGCATGTGTTGTTCTTCAAGTTCTTTTCCATGAACAAGTTAGAGCGTTACAGAAGTCTCCAGAATGGTTAGTTTATATTATTAAATATTAATATACCAAGTGATGGTTAGTTACTGAGATCAAGTTCATATGATTCAACAGTCGGGATGACAATATTAATAACCTTGACTTATAGGCTTAATGCAGTAACAAAAAATAACACGAGTAACAGATAGCAGCTGCTGACAATAAGCTTAACTACTTTGTTGAACATATCATCTATACACTGGTGTGAAATAAATAAATAAAAAAGTGTACCGCGTAAAACGTAGAAAAATGTAGTTTGTTTAACAGTTTTTTCTTGAACTAACAATTTGAAAGTTTCAGCGCCAATTGCTAGTAATAAAGAGTTGACTCGTATTCTTCCATTAATACAGGCCAGAAATCTTTAAACCAGTCACGGTTGATAGTTCTAATGGGAACTCTCAGAGAAACCCTTCAACTGCAGAGGAAAACAATGAATTGGAATCTAGTGAAGATGATGACGGGTTGCCCCCATTGGAGGCCAACACAAACCGAAGAGTACTCGCAGAGTTGCCATCCGATACAGAGTCAGATTCTGATGTGGAAGATGCGTAAGCGACTAAGAGTGTAATTCTACCATGTCATTATTCTTTTTCTTGTATGTAACGAACATACGACAAACATCCAAGTAAAAGCTAGCAACTTTTGAAGTAGATCAATTGTTGTGGTTTATTCTTGAATGATTTAATGTTATGATCTGGTTTTCTTAATGACTAATGTTACTAGAATGTTCAGAATGACAATATTGTTTATTGGTGCACTGTGGCATGATACTCATCTCTTTTCATTGATGTCCTTGAAATGCATTTTTCATAATCATCTTATGTTGATTTATATTTGAAGTTAGTAGTATGTTTAGTTAATATGATGTGTTAATTATGATTAAGAAAGTAATACTATTTCAATAATAATACAAACCTTTGAAGAAAACAATTTAAAAGGATCTATGTACTATGTAGCAAGTCAAAATCTACACAACTTTATATACTAATCAATAATCAACCATGCTTACAAACCAAAATCATATGAAACAAATGGATATCAGTATACTACTATACACACTATAAAATAACTTATTTTCAAAATTTCCCTTCATTTTTCTCATTTCTCTGACCCCGTATCACCTTGCTCGGAGACGTGTATCCCATAAGCTGATGCAACGGAGAACCGTTGGGTCTGGGCCGGCTTGAATTCTTTGAAGAAGACGGGTGGGTTGAACCAGACGGGTCTCTTGACATGGTTTCCTTTCTTCTCCCTTCACTGAACTCAGAAGAACCAATTCTATCTGTTTCCGTAGAGTAATTCTTTTGAAACGAGCTATCTGTACACGAAACGGGCCCGGCCCGTGACCCCTTCAGTTCGTCATAGTCTTCCACCTCGCTGCTCGGTGGGGCCGCCATCGTTTCCTCCGGGTAGTATCGACTAACATGGGTCCCATTTGAAAGTGTGAAGTTTAGGACCCTCATACAAGCTCCACATCTTAAGCTATGGTATTTTTTGTTGAATACTAGAAAGCTTTGAGGTAGCTCGAGAAGCGTAGAGCATCGGTAACACATGACCCACGGTGACCCGTGTGCTATCGGCCGGATGTATCGTTTCTTCTTCGGAGAACGGGTCGGGTTGCTGACGTCATTGTTCCGGTGTATGTAATCATCAGTTGCAGAGAATGCAGCTTCTGAGTGGTTGTATATTGGGCTTGATAGGGCCGAGAAACGTGGGCTGTAGAAAGTGTTGGGCTCGTAATGAGGCCCATTACAGCAAACGTGTTGGCGGGGTAGCTGGGCGGAGAAACGACGGTCTTGTGGACGGCAATGGTGGCATGAACCACCGTCAAACCGCCTATTCACGGCGGTTGTTTCGCCGGAAAACGCCATTCTCCGGCTGTATCTCGACGGAATTGGTGAGGATTCGAGACATTTGTTCTTTCGAGCTGATTTTGAAGCTCTCGAACCATCTTCAACAGCTCTATTCTCTCCAATTTAGGGTTTTCGGAGATCATATGTGAACGATGCTTAGGGTTCAGATCGAACTGATTCAAACCGTAAGATGATCTAACGTCCGTCGACCGGTGGTTATCTTTACCATATCGGCTATTCGAATGATGCTGATTACGCCGATTGAAACGATATCCGCTACTGGAATCGATATGTTCATACCCAATTCTATGTTTTCTAGGGTTTTGATTGTCGTTTCCGTCAAAAGAGGATACACTGCCTTCAGATCCATAGTAATTCATGCCACCGAAACGTGTGGTTTCCATACGATCGTTTGTTCGACGATGATGCAAATCCGCATCTTCATCTTCTGATAATGTGTCGTCTTCATCGTGATACATCGGTTTTTTCTGTTTCGTATCGAGCAATTTCTCAGCAATCAAGCTTTTGAAGCTCGATTTGGAGCTACCATCGGAAACCCTAACGGCCCTTGTATTAGCAACAGCTTCTTCAAATTCACTGCTGCTCTCTTCAAAATCGCGTCTACAGCTTAAAAAGTCTTGATCGAGATCATCGTGGTGATCGTGATCGATTCTGTTATGATCCATGGATGCTGGTGATGACTCTGGCTCCTCATGATCACGGTTTTGATCTATGTCATTAACTGAATTAACCACCAGTTGTGGACGATTCAAGCTGTAACTTGTTTCAGCATCAGCAGATGTTGCATCAACAGTAGTGTTTTCTTGCTTCTTACTCGCGCGTTGATAATGATCTTGATCTTGTTTTTGATGCTGTTCTTGTTTTTGTTCATGTTCATGTAGTTGTTGCTGATCTATTCTGTTATGGTCTGTGGCTTCAGGCGATGACTCGGGGTCCTCATGACCCGAAAGCTCAGTCGAGCTACGAGGATCATTATGAACGTTCCGCTGTGATTGATGTTCATCCATTGAATCAACCAGTGGTTGTTGGTTTGAGCTGCTGCTAGCTTCATGATCATCATAAACTTGCTTCATTTTCAGTTTTCCAAATAAATACTCTTGGATTCCGCCTGATGGCGCATCAATCGAATCATTTTTAGCTTCGTTAGCAGCATCTTGATCTCTATTCAATCTATGGAGATCATCATCATCACTGTTTTGATCTGATTCATCAGCAGAATTAAGCACCAGTTGTCGATTCGAGCTGCTGCTAGCTTCTGATCACCAAAAACTTGATCCACTTTCCTTTTTCCTAGAGAATCATCATCTGGTTTTCGCGATGCGCTGTCAACTGTCCCGTTATTCCGCTTTTTCGCTGCAGTGACACATAAAAACATTCAAACAGAAAACAAACATCTTGCAAGAAAGACAAAACACAGGTAGTCATATGATAATAACCTAGAAGTGTTGCATCACAGCCTCCACATTTGTACACTGGAACATCTGATGGCTCCGGCAGCACTTTCAGGCATTTCGGGCATCGAACGAGCCGCGGTTTACCGTTTATCTTTCCCGTCATAGTTATAAAATGCTGACTCACTTATCAAACCCCTGAAATTGATTTCAACAACAAATATTGAATCAAAGTAAGCAAATTTCAGATTAACAAATACTGAAAATCTGTAATTTGACTTCTGATTGTCATATTAAGTTGTTTTAACCTAAAATTGAACAAAATTGTGTCTCTTTTAATGGTTGAAACTATGAATTTAATCATAAAAACAAGAACCCATTTCTTGAAATTCAGATCAGCTATTCTTGCCCCTTTTGTTAAAAGATTTTTAAAATGCTTTAACCAAGAACTGAGTAACAACAATTATATATATTTGTAGAAATATTAATGTAAAAATAGGGTTTGGGGAGAAAATTGCACTGAAAAATCTTTATTATTTTTTTACAAAAGTCATATAATTAAATCAAAAACCGCGTATTAATAAAACAATCTTGAAAAAATAAAAATAGATATGTAAGACCATCGGCAATCATCTGGACTCACGGAAGTCTCCCTCTCTACTCCTCTCAAAGACGACGTCACTTAAAACTGACGTCGCCTTTGAGCCTAAGCTTAAGAGGAAGGCATGTCGCGTCCGTGAGTTCAAGACGTCGGATTGCAGATGGTCTAACTAATTCAAGAAGCATATAGTTTAGGCGGTTGAAGAGTGAGAGAACCTGAATATGGTTATTGTTGTTGTTATAGATGTTGTTGATTACATGAACTCCATGATCATCATGTGGAAATCTTGAGGGATGTGTTGTTTGTTTCTCTCTCTAGAGAGAAGAAAGAAGAAGAAATGAAAGGTTGTGATAAGTCTTGTGCTCTGCTGGACTGCTGAATTCTATGTTTTTCTCTCTCTAAGAATTATGAGAGAGAGGAGAGAGGATGAAGTCGGCGGTGACATATTTAAAGCTACATAACTCATTACCAACCATAAATTAATTCAAATCTTGAAAATCACTATAATAACAAAATCATATTATAAGTTTATTATTATTAATGTTTTCAAAACCTGTTCAAACGTCGAACCGGACTATTTACGGTTTATTGGTCCGATTGGATTTAAGGTTTATTGGTCCGATTGGATTTAACTATATTTTAGTTATATTTATATATGTAACTAAATATAAATATTTTATATATGATTTATATATATATATATATATATATTTTATAGTTATATATAAGACTTAATTATATTTGTATATCCGACGTATTAATTTATGGTTTAACATCACGTTTTTACCCACTAAAATAAAAAATAAATAAAATGCCAAAATCGGTTCAAACCGGTCCGGTTTTCCGGTCTGACCAGCGGTTTGGGACGAACCGACTAGTTCAACCGCTAAAAAACGAATCATACCAGACCGGACCGGGCACCAAACCGATTCCCGATTGAACCGGCCGGTCCGATCCGGTCTCAAAAGCACTGATAATGGAGACAAAATGAATTTAATTTTTGGAGATAAAATAAACATTGATACTTATCAACGAAAATCGAGATTAATCCTTATTATAATAATGCCAAACAGTTATATATATATGTATGTATATATATATATATATTATTAATTATCAACCTTTTATGCATCATCGTTTGTATCTTAGTTTTAGTAAGTTGTACTTACTTTTGTTTTTTTATTTTTAATAACAAAACTTTTATCTCTTTTATAATTTAACTTCTATAATTTTATATTTTCAACTTTGATCATTTATACATTTCATCTTTTATAAAATTTTTGTTTTATGTTTCAGTTTAAATTTACGAGTTAAAACTCAACAACATCCGCATGTGGTTCAATGTTTTTACGCCTGCTTTTTTTCCTGTTTAACGGCCATTCATAACACACGGGTTCTAGATCGACTTAGTTATTGTTTTTAATGTTTTACGCATCACCTGCGTGGTTTAATATTTTTACGTCGATTTTTCATTCAGTTTTATTTTTTTGTTTTTATTTTCTTAATACAAATTTTTTGATGATGGTGGTCGTTGATGGGGATGTGACATTTGTGCTACTTCATGCATTTTTACGCCTCCTCACAACGCGAGAGGGTAAAATGCTAGTTTTTATTATAATCCAATTTTAAAATAAGTACTTTATAATCTGCATGATGTATTATTTAAACATCTAATATTTGATTGTGAAACATACCACCTAGCTAACAATGTATTTTTGAAGACACCGTATTCAATTATTTAAAAATTTAAGGGATACCGTTTTTTAGAAGACATAGGGCTCAATTGAAGGAAAGAGAAGGTTGGCGTAGAAGTAGGGGTGTGCAATTCACAGGTCGATTTAATTTTTGTGAATCGATCCGTGTATGGGTTAGCGGTTCTGGTCCACTGTTCTGTCCTTTTGTAAACGGTTTTGGGTTGGTTTCGGTCCAAACTCACGAGTATGAGCTCAATTTTAGTCCGGCCCAATTACAATTAGGCAAAAAAAGAGTTGGTTTTTGCTTTTTAGATGTTAAATTTGTTGCCTTTAAACACAAAAAATGAAAAAAAAATTACTAACATATAATAGAAGTTTTCATATCAATAAAGTTTTCGTCGATTATAGGTGAACATTATTGCATGATACACCTAAATTAACTTATAAAGAGGGCATGACGACAACTAATGCATGATTTGTTTTTTTTTATATAGTACTAATTTGTCTATGTTACAATAACGAGTCTAATAAACAAATCCATTGGTTGGTTTCATTTTTATTTTAAAGTTTTATTCTTCTCCAGAAAAAAAGGGCAAGCCTAGAAAACATTTGCGGTCCGGACCACCACATGCTGAATCGACCCGTTTAACTCAGTTCGGTTCAGCCTGGACCATATGTAAATGGTTCGGTTCTTGGTTCTTTATATAAACCACTTTTCGGTTTTGAGTCAAGGGCGGGTCGGTCTGGTTTGGTTCAGTTCGGTCCTGAACCCGTTGCTCACCCCCTATGGTAGAAGTGGGGGGAGTTCAACATTCGTTCACAAAGACAACATTCGGTTTTGTTCGGTCCCGACCCGTTGCTCACCCCTATATTCGTTTTGTTGATTCGACTATTTTTTTTAATTAAATAATATTTGTTTACATTTTATTATTTTCTTTCCTTTTTTCATTCATTCACTATCATGTTTATAAAAAACTTAAATATTAATAAAGATAAATAATGTTTTACGAAATATACGGATAAACAATAATATTTTATATTTATTTCTAACTACTTACAACCATTTTATATAATATAGATAACACACTTACATTTATATAACATATTATACTTATTATGAATGGTCTTAGCATGATATGTTACACATGAGAAAACGGCATATTGTAATGTGCTATCAATCTCATATGTGTCTAGATATACAATGTCTACTTTAAATCTCCTAATAAGAGTGTTTTATTTTAGTTTGTCCCATGACACCCCAAGATATCGAGCAACATGAAGTAGAAATAGACGTGGTCCATACCGAACATACACACATTCGACAACAATGAGATTTAGATAATTATTATACTTTCCGTATGTTATCCCTTGTGCATATTGTTTTCACTTAGAAAATTTATAAAAATATTATTATAAAGAAGTAGAGTTCAATTATTTTAATTATTAACTACCGGCAAATATTAATTTTAACTAAAAATTCAATAAGTATTAATTTCATTATTCAATTTTGTTACCAATAACAGTTTAATGCTAAAAAAGATATAAATCTATCACTCATGTTTTTTATGTGTCTTTGTCTCCAAATTACTCAACCAACAACAAAAAAATTACATTGAATAACTTCAAAAAATGATCTTTTATTAAAAAAGTAATTGATGATGTATTATATTTCTAATTATAACTATGTTATACATCACGTCATTAGTCACGCTACGTGATACATCATAAAAACTAACAGAGTTAACGGATTGTTAGACTAAGAGGCTGTTTGATTACACTGACTAAGTAAGATTTAACTAAAACTTGGCTGTTTAATTCAGTATCTGACTGGAACAAAAACGATTTAATATTTAAGTAACAAAACCCACCGGAATCACACCACCACAAGGGTGCGGCGGCCTGTGGGTCGGAGGGGGTGGCAGCCTGCGGCTCGCGAGGGGGCCGCGACCTGCGGGTCAACCGGTCAACACATTTTTTTTCAAGGTTTGATCAGCACTAGAGACCCGATCAGTCGGGCTCGAAGCCGAAATCAAACGGGCTGACCCGCTGACCGAATCAGCCGAGTCAACCCAAAAGACAAACAGCCCCTAAGATAGATATTAGTATTCAAATCGAAAGTTACAATTAATATTCGTTAAATTGTTAGTTGGAATTAACATCGATAAATACTTGATATTTAGAATTATTAAAATTTAACGTTTTAAATAATAATCATAATAAACAAGTGATAATAATGTGTTTGGTTGTCAAGGCTCGTATTCATGAAATTTCATGATTTACTATTTTAGTATTTTACAAGTTTATTCGTGGAGAATTAATGTCAAAGTCAATCAGTTTGACTACTAGCTGTACTGTGGGGCACACCGGTAGAGTCCTAACCCTTATTGACCATGGCAGACCTCAAACCAATAATTTAGTGCCACGTAGCTGGCTAATATCCACATAAAAGTATAAAATACAAACATCTTTTTAGTCGTGTAAAATGGTTGGGTTGTTTTTTACCGATAAACACACTTTCTATATTCTAAGAGTGGGAGGGGCGCATTTGTCGTGAAGGCAAACTGTTAAGTATCTTTATGCATAGGAAATAAACATATCGTTAAATGCACACACACAAAAACAATAAGAACACAAGAATTTATAGTGGTTCGATCAAGATGACTTACGTCCACTCTTTCCAACTAAGTATTTTATTAAGCTCAAAAGACAAAGATTACAATACAATGACATAATTTATATATAAAGATAATTAGGATTTTAAGTAGTTTTAATGAGCCAGACCTATAACTTTAACCAAAAACCTAAAAACTTTCACACACTAACAAAAACCACACCGTGGCTTCTTTGGTCTTGTGACCTTTTGAAAAGAGTCGTTAGGCTCCCCTGTCCCAACACAAATCTGAAACATTTATTCGTTATATACAACCAGTTGGTTTCATAACCAATACGGTTCGTCTCAACCATCATACTAGCACCCAACTATGCCCACCTATCAATCCCTACAATTTCAAATATAAATGTGTTTTAAATTTATGTTATATTAACAAGTTTTATTAATACATAGCTTTACCATTGGTATGTCTCTCGAGAACCGTTGGGTTCCTTTCTTGCACACATTTTTTCTTAATCATCAAACACATTTTTTCTTAATCATCAAACACATTTTTTATCCGTATCTATTCTATCCTTAAAATTACCAACATTATTTGAACCACAACTTTTTGATTAGGTGAGTGTTTAGGAGTGTTTATTTTTATCAACTTTTAACTTTTTAACTTTTGAAAAGTTAAAAAGTCATTTTATAGCGTTTGGCAATGTGATTGTCATGAGTGAATAAGTTAATAAGTCACTTCATACTAACTTATTAACTTATTGAAAAAATCAATAAGTCAATAAGTTGTTTTTTTAAAACATTCCTAAACATGCCGTAGGAATACACGACTTTAGCATCAGAATGCACTTTAGACTCTTGCATACATGTTTAGTGAGTTTCTAAATGCATCTTGCTCTATTTATTTGCAACCTTACTATATGTATTAATTAAGTTTAACTACATATTTGAATTTAATAATAAATAATTCTCAACATTTCTCACCTAACAAAGTCGTCTTCACCCCTTAAATAAAGTCACTCGGACTTTCATTTAACGCACATGATGTGTCCGCATGTCCAAATTCGGTCGATCGAACATATATAAAGTTTGATTGAACCTTTTTAAAATTTGACCAAACATATCTTAACTTCGATCGGACCTATGTACAAAGAAGTTCTATCAGATTTGAATACGGTCGAACGACCTTATTTAAAGTTCGAACAACCTTATTTATTTTCGAACAATCCTATTTAAATTTCAAACGACCTCATTAAAAGTGAGGATATTTTTTTGAAATAGTTTAGTTAAAAAGACATTTTAGGGGACAAAAAAGATCAATGAAACGTTTTAAGAAATTTTCCTTTTGATAAACCAATCAAAACTGATCCAACACGCTTAAAATAGTCAATTGTATTGTATGGAAAGAAAGAAAATAAAAAAAAATGTGAACATCAATGCAAAAACTATTAAGATGCACATATTTACTAATAATCACTACAATCTCAAAACCACAATTTGATAATCACTTTTACTTTTAGTGAGACGATATGATGATCATTATTAATATATTAGTGAATGCGTTTTGATGGGGTTTTTATGGAATTTGAACAGCCGTTGATAATAAAAAAAAAATTTTGTAAGTATTTGTAGTCGTAGAAATCTATCCAGTGGTTCAAGCGGGCCACGAGCCGAACCGCTAGAGTTGAGTTAGACCCCGGCTTCATTAAACATCAAAAGGAACCTAACCAGATCGATTAAATGCAACTTCTCACCCATCACCGCCCATAAGGACAACACGTGGGCCCCAAGCTGACATGGAGGATGACAATACTTTGCCAATGACATCATGCCATGTGGCAAGATATGTGACACCTTGCTTATGCTATGATGACGTCATCAAAAACATCTAGAACACGTGATACTCAAGAAAAAAGGTCAAATGTTTCCGTTTTTATCCTTTCACATGCCACCTTTTGTTTTTCATATATGAAATTTTATTCACACGCATATCATTGCTTTTATGAATTTCTATTATCATATGTTACTATAAAAATTCAAAAAATAAATCTTTTGAACATGATTAAAGGCAAAAAATTTATATTAGATTTATAATAATAATACTATATAACCATCCACATATTAGCAGTGCATGTGTTGACCAGCCACAAACCAATTTTATCATTTATGTGTGTTTCTCTGAATAGGTGGTCGCTATCTTTGCTCTTTCATCTCATCTTATCATGTCTACAAGTGTACCTTCTCCCTTTCTCACATAGCGTGTAAGACTATAGGAGATGATCGAAGTATTTAAAAACAGCAAATGCCATACATGTTGCAATTAAGTATCTAAAATTATTGTAAAAAATTGTTATAAACATTCCAAAATGGACGCCTTTAAGAAAACATTGACTATGCTCCATCGAATAGCACTCGGACAAATCCTCACCTAAAAGTGAATGCGTACTTTAAACTTTATTTGAAGTATTTAAAGTGTTTTAGTTTTAACTTACAATATTCATACGATATAGTTGTTTATGAGTTGATATTGTTGATATTTAACTACAGTAAACTTATGTTCAAACCTAATAAAGAGTATTTTATTAGTATAACTAGTTTTAGTAACCCGTGTATTACACGGGTTGAATAAATAAAATATTAAATAAAATAAAAATTATTAATTATAAAATAATAGACTAAGACATGATATGATTGAAATTATGTATGAGTAACAACTATAAGTAATAAAACAATAATATGAAAATTTTATTTTCTTTTTTAAAAGATAAATTTAACATTTTGTTTTAAAATAACGTTTTAAAAAATTTTCAATTTTAAAAATTTTCTTACTATAACTCCTTATTTTAATTATTTTTGTTTAATAAAAATTTACTTTGAAAAACCTAGTTTTGAAATATTACATAAAAAACAGTTTTATTTCTTTTTGAAAAAAATCATTTTATAAAAAACTATCTCTATAGAAATAGCATTAAGAAAAAATTCTTTTTCTTATTTTTTATTAAAAAGCTAATTATAATGTAAAAATAAATATATAATATTATTAGTAATTAATATGGTTATTTAATAGGAGAGAGGAAAGCGGGAAAAGTTTGATTAAAATGAATGTGTTGATGACAAGTGTTACACTCATTTACCATTTTATTAGAGTAAGAAGATTTACGAGTAAAGAAAATACATTAAATAAATTCATAAATAAGCGTTCAGTTATTAAAGTTATGAGTTATTAAGCCATAAATGTTAGTATGATTCATTAAGAAACATTATTATATAAAAAATGATATCTATTTGAGTAGATAAAAAAACTAAGTCATTAAATTAATACCCAGAACAATAAGCCTTCTTTATAATATGTTAATAACTTATTATATGTGCATGAAGTAGTTACTAAAGGAATGTGCAGTTGGTTTGTGTGCAATAGTCAACAAATGTTGCGATTTATTAGTTTCTTCAAAATGATTATTTTATGGTAATCATGATATTTAAAAAATTAATATAAACGGCTACACGTGCACATGTAAATAAATTATAAGAAAATTATCAGTTTATCACGTACCATACGTGGTACGTGTATAATAAAATTATCCCTAAAAAATTTAAATAATAAATCATATTTACTTTTCAGTTACTTATAAATAAAGTGAAATGCAACAAACATATTTAAAAGATAAATGAACAAATTATTTGAAAATATCAATGCTATTAGTTAAAAAGTAGAATGCAGTTTAGGTATGTAACTTAATATATAATCTTCCCCAAATGCTTTTTTTGTTATATTTCTGAGGAAAATTACCATTTCTTTGAGTATTTATATTTTATTAACAATCGATAATTGGATATAAGTTATCTAGAAAGCAAAAAAGATTTTGATGTTTGGATTCGATTTATTTTAGTTACATTTTAAACATCAAACATAAACTATTAAAATTAAAAAAGATAAATATGATTTATACAAAAAGATGTAAGTCTTTATTTATTCATTATAATTAATAATTAATGATGATTGTGTCTCCCTGTAAGATGATATAACTTCTTAACAACAAACTCATACACTTATTATAATATACTTCAGAATGCACACCAAGTTATCCACAATGAATATCAGATCTTCATCATTCGAAAAAGGCACAATTTCACTAATACCTTGATACAGATGAGTCATTACTCATGGTTTCTTCTGATACATTTTTTTGTGTGCTTATTTACTTTTTTGTTACAGGAGTAAGGAGTAAGGAAAATCAATTATTTTATTGTGAATGAAATATCTTAAATATCGGTTTGCTAAGGGGTCTTAATATAAAGACATCTTTTTAATATGTGCAGTCTTGTTTTTAGTTACGTGCACCAGATGAGTAAAATTGATAGAAGATATAATTAATCGAGTAAAAGAAGATCCACCAAATATACTTTCTAAAGTTCGGGGTAATAAACATATAGCGGCAAGTTTAGGAATTTAAAGTGTATTTTTAACTTAATTAATAGATAGCAATGATTATAATGTTTGCATTGTATTGGACTCTTTTATATCAAATCCTATTATATTTTAAAATTATCTCAATTATATTTAATGGTGACCATGTTTCTATTTTATATATTTAGTAAAATAAGTTAAACATTAATCTATAGTCAAACTTTTCCATTAAACTAAGCACATATTTGGCATATGTTAGAACAGAAATATTAATACATACCTACTAAAACATTGCATGTCACAACGTTAATGTATAGTTATCATAATTTAATATAAGGAAATCATTTTTATCGTCTATAGAGTTGTTAAAACTATACACTTAAGTTGATTCTCTATTAAAGATTCATTAGGTAGAATTGTGCTCGTTTAAAAAGACTAAGGTGTGAAGATTATATATGGTCCTTACACTTAATTTTATTTGAGCATCTTTATCACCCACCCTTGCAACAGAGGTTTGTACTCGTTTAAGATACAATTTTCTTTTTAGAATAACCCTCCTCTTTAGGCATATGTAATTAAATATATTTTTCTTAAAGGTTACAAGCACTAGTCAAATGTATTTCTTTTTAAAACAGTTAACTGTAACCTACTTTTTAATCTATACCGAATGTTCATTATAAGATATTAAATCTTTTAGTCTTTTTAAAAAAATAACAACTTATAACATCTTAAAACTCCTTAGCGTACGTCAAATGTATGCAGGACATACTTATGTTACTCAACCAATCCATTACATTAAAGTCGGCTATAAAATACATGAATTATGTCAATTGAGATAAGGTTTAAGTTTTCTTTTAATTTTATCTATCTTTATAAAAATTTTAAATGGAGACACGAGGAAGTTTGATTTAATAATAAACATGTTTCAATTGAATATGTAAAAATGGTTTTATCCTATAAAAATTCATCATGACATTTTTAAGTATTTTTTTCATCCATCATTATTGAATGCTAATTCTCATATTCTTTGGGTTTTTACTTGATATGTACACAAGAATTATCACCTTGCTTTTCGGAATCGATCAAATGATTTGAAATGAAAGATGGAACGCTAGTTTCACCTTGAAGAAATATGAGATCTTGCATCATTTCAACCATTAATCATGCATCACATATCTAACACAACAATATTATTAAGAATCATCGGTTGTATATGTGTATGTTTTTTAACTATCTTAATCTAATCGTACTCTACTCTAATTCAAATCTATTTCACGCTCAAACTCAACACGGTTTGAGTAAAAGATGTATACCTTCATCACCAGACCACTTTCATTGGTTGTGTACGTGTATATTTCTAACTCTAAAAGAGAATATCATAAGTCTTGTTTACGTGTACACTTGCTGTGTTGTAAGTATGCCCCCAACTACCAGAAAAATGTAATGAAACATCAAGGTTATTTCAAGTGTAACGTTTCCTAACTATATGCTAAGATTTGGGTAGTTGAAATAAATCATAGGAAATTTCTTTTTAAATTTCAAATTCCGTGAATGTCACTCGTAGAGAATTATAACTTTAAAGACTCTCAAGTCATGTTAGTTGATAAATACAACTAATTACATAGATGAGTCTACAAAGTCCGTGCTTAATCGATTCACAAAATGTCAATTTTTCTATATTCGTAAAGGCATCTAATGTCGTAACATTTTCGTTCAACCCCTCAAATTATGCCCCGCAAAATAATTGAAGCAAACGTTAAATCAAATTCTATATTATCAATAAGAGGAGTAGAATTAATACGTTGAATATAACTTAACTAAGGGGTTGTTTGGTAATATCTGATTGAATAAGTGCTGAACCAGTAAGAAGTCTGAACCAGTAAGAAGTTTGAACCAGTAAAATGTCTGAATCAATAAGTGATCTGAACCAGTAAGTGTATTTGGTTGTAAAAATGAAAATTAATAAAATAAAAACCCCCAAATCCTTACCACTTTAAAACAATCATATCTACCAACTCAAACTTTTCAATTCAAGGGAAAAAGACTGTTGAGTTCTTTCTTCACCTTGTTAAAGGGTTCAAACACAACCCCAGCAAGCTAGCTATGGTTGGAAGAACCACCCTTCACCGCCGCACACACAAAGGTCGCCAACGACAACAAAGGAGACGAAGGGAAAAAGAGGTGGACGGAATCGGAGATGCAGAAAGTGATGCCAACGAGGAGGTGGTGAAGGGGTTCACGTCTGACCACCGCCCCGTCGCCGACCACCACCCTCTCCGTCACAGACCGCACTGACCATCGCCCCCGTCGCCGACCACCACACTCTCCGTCACCGCAAACCCGAGTCAGACGTTGGTTCAAGTCTGATCGAATAAGAGGTTCGGTCAGACCTCTTCTCCGGTAAGACTTACGCAACCAAACAAGCCACGTCTGGCCGAGTCAGACTTACATGTCTGACCGGGTTTAATCAGACGTAACCAAACAGACCCCAAGTCTTATTAGAAAATAAGAAAACAAGGATGTTGACCAAGTGATAATTGCATTTTCCCTTCTAGATCGGTCACACACGTACTAATATGTCAATAATAATGACCAATGGATTTCCTAATTTCCACAATTGAATTTAAGAGCCACTTGCTTGAAGAAAAAAAATGTTACTAAATTCACAAACACGAGTAAAACGAATAACAGATGCATGCACCATAAGCGAGCCGAACCGAGTCATGACAGGTTCGAATTCGAGCTCGAAGCTTATTGAGATGACTCGGCTCAGCTTAAAAATTTTAACGAGCTGAAAACACCGGCTCGAGGTCTGCTCGTGAAAAGTTCGAGCCAACTCTATTTATTTATTTTTTCATATTAATTTATATGAAAACAAAAAAAAACATATATTGGGGCTTTTAACTTTTGTTGGTTACGCCGTACTTAACGGAACAAATATAATTATTTTGAATACAAACAATTTACTATCAACTTACATATTTTTTAAACAAAATACTTAATATTTCTAAAAATAATACATTTATATTTTAAGAAAACCTTTTCTAAAATCCTAATATAAAAATAATAATCATAATAATAGTGTATATATATATATATATATGCACCAAGTCATGAGTCGAGCCAACGAACCGAGCCACAAGCCGAACTCGAACCGAGCTAACCCTGTCTCGATTTCATCTCCTTTAGAATTCGAGCCAAGCCGAGCCGACTCGCTTAGATACGAGCTTTTTTCAAACGTTTCTCGAACGAATTTCAAACCGTGAACTTTTTGTACAACTCTAATGCACCACCATTGTTAGTAAGCAGGACCGAGGACTTGGTCCACCATGACTATTTCAAATAATATATACATGTTTTAAAGGCGAAATTATATAATTATGTTTTTTAGAACGGTTAACTCAAGTACTTATTAAAAATACTCATGTATTTACAAAACCCTATAGTACAAAATTATTCAAAAACCCTATAGTACAAAATATGACATGGGAGACATGAAACACTTTATTAAATGAATCACATGAATGGTGATATAGAAGTAATAGTAGGCGATTCAAAAAGCCAAAATTGTGTGCTTGTGATGGTAGTGTCCAATTATTATTGGTTTACACATTTCATAACCGAGCACTTTTACGTTTTTCTTGAAATTCATAATGTTAGAATATATACTTTTCAAAGTAAAATGTGATTTATGTAGTTTTTTTGACCAAGGTGTTCATTCAAATGATTCTCCCTCTAAAGAAACATATATATTAAATATAGAAAATAATTATGTCAACATAGTAAATTGATCACAATCCACAAGTCCTAGGTGAATGTTGCATACTGATGGGATAGGGAATTTAGGATTGATTGGAAGAAGAACAAGATGATGTAAAGATGAAGGAAAAGTAGGTCAAATGTAATATTACGGAATTGTAAGTGATAATTACAAAGGGATATCCAGAGCACTGTTCTCTCTCAATGCAAAGTGCATGAGCCTCTCTCTCTAACTATTTTCTCTCCTCCCCCCTGACATTCTTTATTCTAACTATATATAATAATTAGCAATCGTAACAAACTCTCAGCCACATAGTTTCTTTTCATTCTTAGTCCTCCTAGAATAGACTAATAGCTCCTTAGGTCCATCTTGTATACTAGCATTCGTACCATTACTCCCCCCTTTGACAACAGTCTTGTCCCCAAGACTGAATTCCGGAAATTGAGTGGCGAACCATTCTTTATCTTCCCAAGTAGCATCATCCAACGACTGATCTGCCCAATGTATCAACCACTGTTCCGCGGACCCATTCCCCGTTGGAAGAACACGGGTAGCCAAAATAGATTTCGGTTGCAAGGGAGCAGTCACACCACTGTCCAACTCAGGAGGCAGAACGGGCTCGGTAGGAGGGACAGTAGCCTTCTTCAAAAGGGACACGTGAAAGACGGGGTGAATCTTTGAAGTGGCAGGTAGCTGCAATTTGTAGGCAACATGCCCCATTTGACCAATCACTTGAAAAGGCCTAAAATACTTAGCTGCCAATTTCTGGTGAATGCGTCGAGCCACCGAACTTTGGCGATAGGGTTTGAGTTTAACATAAGCCCAATCACCAATAGCATAATGAATTTCACGTCGCGTTTTATCGGCTTGAGACTTCATGGAAGTTTGAGCTTTGGCTAAATGCTCTTTGAGTTGTTTCAAGGCTTCATCACGGTCATGAAGAGATTGTGCAACGGATTCCACACGAACCTCCCCTGGAATAAACTGAAAAACCGTAGGTGGTGGGCGTCCATACACGGTTTCAAAAGGATTCGTACCCGTCGAGGCGTGAAAGGTGGAGTTATACCAAAACTCCGCCCAAGGAATCCAATGAGCCCAAGCTTTTGGCTGATCCACCGCAAAGCAGCGAAGGTACGTTTCCAAGCAACGATTTATAACTTCGGATTGACCATCCGATTCCGGATGGTATGCCGAACTCATGTGGAGCTTCGTGCCCATGGACTTGAAAATTTCCTGCCAAAACGTGCTTAAGAAGAGTGGATCATGATCACTTATAATCATTTTTGGAATGCCATGATGGCGGATAATCTCACGAACAAATATCTCAGCAACAGATTTGGCGGTATAAGGGTGTTTTAGTAACAGAAAATGAGCATATTTAGACAGCCGATCCACGACTACCAAAGTCACAATGTAACCTTTGGAAGGAGGTAAGCCCATTATGAAATCCATAGACAAGTCTTCCCAAATCAATTGAGGAATTGGTAAGGGGTGCAATAAACCCGCCGGCAACATAGAGCTAGATTTGCAACATTGACAAACGTCACACTCTCGAATAAATTGCTTAATGGTGTTGGTCATCCCTGGCCAATACACATTCAGAGCAAGACGACGATAAGTTCGATAAAAACCGGAATGGCCCCCGTAGCAGTCAATGAAACTCACGAAGAAGGGCCGAAAGAAACTGCGACTTTCGCGAGATAACTAACCTGTCATTATAAAACAAGGTATCATGCTTAACCGTATAACCCGGATACTTTGTCGGTTCAGCCACACATTTCGTCATCAGCGTCCGAATGTCAGGATCCTGTCTAGCCTCTGTGATTAAATGAGCACCATGAAACCAAACGGGCGACGATATGACTTGACACAAGTGGCCTGAGTCGGCACGTCTGGACAAGGCGTCCGCAGCTCGATTTTCCCTTCCCGGTTTATATTCAATCTCGAAATCAAAGCCCAAAAGCTTTACAATCCAGTTCTGCTGATCAGCTGTAGATACTCGCTGTTGCAGCAAGAACTTAAGACTCTTTTGGTCGTGTAAACAGTGAATTTCGAGCCCAACAAGTAAGGCCGCCAATGCTGAACGGCTAAAACCAGAGCCATAAGCTCCCGTTCATAAGCTGATTTAACCAAATTTCTGTTGCTGAGGGCCTTACTAAAATATGCAATAGGCTGTCGGTTTTGCATCAAAACCGCCCCAATCCCACAACCAGACGCATCACACTCCACAACAAAAGGTTTGGAAAAGTCCGGGAGCGCCAAAACAGGGGATGTGACAAGAGCTTGTTTCAACGCATCGAAAGCTTGTTGTGCACTTGGTGTCCAGTTAAAAGCATCTTTCTTCGTCAATTCAGTCAATGGTCGCGCAATGCTACCATAATGGCGAACGAACTTTCGGTAATACCCTGTGAGCCCAAGGAAACCGCGAAGCACGCGCACCGAATGAGGAATAGGCCATTCAACAACAGCAGACACTTTTGTAGGATCCATCGAAACACCGTGACCATCAAGAACATGTCCCAAATATTCAATGGATGGCCTCCCAAAACTACATTTACTCGGATTGGCGCATAAATGGTGGATCTCCAGAATCAGAAAAACTTCTTCTAAATCCCGCAAGTGAGTGTCCCAGGAAGGGCTATATACGAGGATGTCATCGAAAAATATAACGACCTTACGACGTAGCAAGGGCCGGAAGATGTCATTCATAGTCGCTTGAAAAGTGGCCGGGGCATTCATCAACCCAAATGGCATCACCAAATATTGTAATGCCCGTCATGAGTGCGAAAAGCCGTTTTATCAACGCTGTCGGGACGCATCCGGATCTGATTATAGCCCGACTTTAGGTCGATTTTTGAAAAATAAACCGAACCGTGTAATTCATCAATTAGTTCCTCAACCACCGGAATAGGGTACTTGTCCGGCACCGTGGCATCGTTTAAAGCACGGTAATCCACACATATCCGCCAAGAAGCATCCTTCTTACGAACCCAAGATAACGGGACTAGAATATGCGCTCTTACTAGGACGAATCAGTCCCATCTCCAATAGTTCACTAACTTGTCGTTCAATCTCGGTTTTCTGTATGTGTGGGTAACGATATGGCCGGACACAAACGGGGTTCGAGGATGACAGGATAATACTATGATCATAGGGACGTGGTGGAGGTAATGCCGAAGGAGCTCGAAATATCAACATAAACCGATACAAAAGGGAGCCCAGAGAAGATTGCTGACTAGAAGAAAGATCTCGGGACAACAGGGAGAGAACTACCTCAGAATCATGAGACGAAGAAGGGGACCGAAGTAACGAATCATCCTCCAAAGATAACCACGGATGCAAAGTCGCAGCCGTTGATTGCCGCACCCGGTGACCCTGTAATTGAACCGGGACACCCCTATAAACGAATCTCATCCAACAATTTTGCCAATAATGAACCACTTCTCCTAAGGATTGTAACCAAGCCAGTCCCAAAATGAAATCAAATGATCCTGTGTCAAAAACTAAGGCATCCACAGAGAAAGAACAAGGACCCACTTTCACCTGAATTGCAACACAACGCTCAGTGACTAGCACACAGTGATCATCCCCCAATTTAATTGAGATACCGGAAAAAACTTCCACCGGTAAGCCTAGCGCAGTCACCAATCGCCGGGAAATAAAATGTGTGAGGCGCCGCTGTCCACCAACATGAAGATCGGAAGGTCGTGCAAAGTACCCCCAAGCTTCATGGTAGAGGAAATCCCATGCGCGGCCAAGTCTCCCGTAAATTCCAAGGAGTTGCAGGTGCCAGAACTAACGGAGAAGGGCAATCGGAATCGGGAATGTCCAACGATTCCAAGACCAATTGTTCCCCCGTAGATGAGTCAGACTCGTCATCACCCAAAAGCAACACCCGTAACTTGCCTTCCGGACACTTATGGGCGGGGCCGAATTGCTGTCCACAACGGAAACATAATCCTTTCTTCCGCCTATCCTCCCATTCGGTCCGAGATAAAGTCCAAACCCCGCGATCCCGAGGTGAAACTTGCCCGCCATCCACCGACGCCGTCGGAGAATGCACAAAAGACCGAGGGCGAGAAGGATCACTAAGTGGACCAAACATGCGGTCCTATGGTTTGGGCCCAGAAAAGGGTTTGGGCTCAGAACGGCCCACTGGCAACAACCCATCCGTTAACCATGTGGAAAGAGGCCCAACCGGATTGAGGTATCGGAAACGAGACTTACTTGCACCGCCGGAGTGAGGTCGCAGCATGGAATCAACGTCCTTAGCCAAATACATAGCATCCAGACGTGTTTGGGGATGGTGAAGGCGTACCCATTGTTTGACATCAACTTTCAATCCCGCGACAAAGTACCCTAGAGCCTGTGACTCGGGCAACTGAGGAACCAACGACAGAAGGTATTCAAAGTCATCAATGTAATCATAAATGGAATCCCCTTGTTGAATCGTGGCTAGCTACTCATAGGGGTTCTGAATTTCCAGACCATTAAAACGTTGCAATAATTCCGATTGGAAATCGACCCACGTCAAGGAAGGTTTAACCTGCGTGATAATGGTGAACCAGTGTTGGGCGACTCCAACCATGCTCAATTGAGCGAGCTTGAGACGAACATCGTCGGACGTATTGTTGATGTCGAAGAAGAGAGTTGCCTTGCGAATCCATCCCTGAGGGTCGAAACCAGAGAATTCTGGAAGTTTCACCTTCTTAATCGCCCAAGGAAGATCGGTAGAAGTCGATCCCGAGGAACGACCAGATGAGTATTCCCCCGACACACCGGAATCAGGAGGAGGGTCAGGAGGGCGCTTACCTTGTATTTTCATCCAATCGAGCATAACCTTCCGGAATTCCGCCGATTTGGCCCGTTCCTTGTCAAGCGCCGAGAAGGAAAGCTTGATGTCGGCGATATCCGACTGAAGCTGATGAATATGCTGTTCCTGAGCATCCAACCGAGAAGATTGATTCACCATACTCACAGCAGGTCAGCGGCAGGTCAGACCAATGATGGGATAGGGAATTTAGGATTGATTGGAAGAAGAACAAGATGATGTAAAGATGAAGGAAAAGTAGGTCAAATGTAATATTACGGAATTGTAAGTGACAATTACAAAGGGATATCCAGAGCACTGCTCTCTCTCAATGCAAAGTGCATGAGCCTCTCTCTCTAACTATTTTCTCTCCTCCCCCCTGATATTCTTTATTCTAACTATATATAATAATTAGCAATCGTAACAAACTCTCAGCCACATAGTTTCTTTTCATTCTTAGTCCTCCTAGAATAGACTAATAGCTCCTTAGGTCCATCTTGTATACTAGCATTCGTACCACATACATGTTGGATCATCTTATGTTGTAGAACATTAGCTTAACAAATTCTTAAAGATGATGTTTCTAGATTCATTAATTGTACAAAAATCATGTAAAATGGTAAAGTGTTAGCAATGCCGTTTTATATGTAATCAAACCAAGAAACTTCTAATAACCATATTGACCCACTATGTATTCGGGTGTCCAGTTCTTTGGTTAATTTGTGTCGAGAACGCTTCTCAGCTCGAACTGTGGCATCTTGATCACTAATTGGAAATTTTCAAGTCATCGAGTTATAGTTTCCTTGTGGATGTCTCTAGTTCCTCTTCCATTGTGTTAATCTTAAGATTAGAGTTAGATATTACAAGTTTAAGGTCAACCCCTTGTTTCGGTAGCTCAATGCCTCAAATCTCAATGACCTTCGGGTTTTCAGTTTCAAGATGGGCTTTTTCAATTTCTAGATGGGCTTTTTCACATTTCAAGATGGGTTTTTTCTTATTTTATATGGGCTTTTTGAGTTGTTGATTTTGTTTTGTCTTCTGGAAGTTTTTTTATTGAAACTAAGCATCTGAGACTCTGAGTAACTTGAGGTGAACTTGAAATGAAAAACTTAAAACTTAAAAAAGGTTAGATTCCCAAGTTAAATAACGACATCATTAAGACGCAACATAACCAAATTAACCGAACCTAACAATAAACAGATGGTTTAAAAATTATATTATGTTCTAACAGTTTTGCTATTCATTAAAATCAAAAAAATCAAACTAAACTTATTGGAACTAACCATGTGTATGATATTTTTTAATTCTTCTAATCTTTTATAGAAGGGCAATGGATTATATATGAGGGTCATTTTCTTTACCAAAACACTACGCAATTTTTAGTATTAAAAACCTTATATAGTTACAAGTGTATTTAAAAGTTAAAGCTCATAATTAAATAACCAAAAAAATTTAATAGTTACGTATTCGAGTTATTCTTCACCATTTATAACATCTTAACAACTCAATTGTTAGGCTCAAATTTGCATTCCTAAATGGTAAAACCAAAACCAAACCGTACCCAATGTGAAAACCAAAAGACTTTCAAAACCAAAACTGAGCCCACTCAAACCAACCCATACACACTCCTACCTCACCGTCAACATTATTGCAAAACATATAATCGCAACTAATCGACTGATTATCATAACAGTCAATCAAACATATATTAATCCAATACATGTAAAACATTGCCAGTTTCAGATATGCATAAAAAAGTGCCAAGAGGCAGAGATTTTTCTAGAAGAAATGATCAACAAGGTTTTATGCCTGATTAGTGATTATGCTATTTTGAGAAATTACTATCCCTGATCCCAAACATAGAAAAAGATTATTGTTTGTGAACTATAATTCAAAAGCTTACAAGTTTAGAAACAAATGAAAGAACCAAAGTTCTTAAACCAGATGATTCGATATAATATGTTTTTCCATAAACAAAAATAAATAAAACTGTTGTTTGAAAGATTCATACAAGACTAGTAACAACATTATGTAAATTTAAAACTAAAAAAAGCATGCCTTTTGTTTCCAACAAGATATGCTTCACGAAGCTGTTTGTATGCAGACATGTAATGTTCCAGTGAGAAACATAGCTGCCTTATCGCTTCCCTTTTCTCTTCTGCTCTAACTGTCTCAACTTCCTTCTGCATCTCCACTTCTCGTTCCAATTCAATCACTTTCCGTTTTAGCTCATTTGCAGCTTTTTGTGCAGTATCAAATGACAAAAGCACCCTCTCGTGCTCAAGTTGGAGTGAATTCAAACAGGTCTCCAGTTCTTGAACTAGATTGTCCTGAGAACACTTCTCAGCTCGAAGTGTATCAAGCTGAGCAGTGACTCCATCTTTCTTTAACTTCAAACAGTCTAAATTTTTGTTCAAATCATCGACTGACCGACATTTTTCATGTAGTTCTGTTTGCAGCCTTTCAATATCAGCATTCAAGGTGTCCTCTTTTTCCTTGTGTGTGTTTTTCAGTAGTGAAATTTCATGCATTGACTGATTGATCTTTGTATTCAATTCAGTGATTTGATCATCACGCACTGATATATCAGCTACATATAAGGATACTTCCTCTTGTAATCCAATATTGCTTTCTTTCTCAGAATCAAGCTGTTTTTCTAACAAGGCCATTTCTTGCTGAGTTGATTCAAGTTTTGAAATTTTGCTTGAAAGCTCGCGTGTCAGCTTTAAGATTTCATCTTCGGCCGCTTGTAGTTTCTCTCTGAATGCCTCTAACTCCTCTCCCATTGTTTTAATTTGAAGATTAGAATCAGAAATTACAAGTTTAAGGTCAGCCACTTGCTTCTCTAGCTCAATCCCCTTCATTTTCTCACTTTCAAGATGGGCATCTTGAGTTTTGATATCTGATTCATTCTCTTGGATCTCTTGTTTCAACTTGGTGTTTTCATCAGCTAAAGCATGAAGCTTTGTGTTCAAGGTAATCACCTCTTCTTCCAAATTGGAAATATTTTGAAGTAAAACATTAGGGAGTTTGGTTTCTTTGACCTTCGATGCATCATCACCATTAACCGGTGAAATCAGAAGCTTGTTGATAGACATAAAAGACTCCGAATCAGAATCTGATGACAACGTGAAGGAAGACTCCGAGCCTTCTCTTCTAGAAGCATAAGAACCACCACCACCAGAGCTCAAAAGCACATCAAAACCGATAGGCGTCCTGAACTTTTGTGTGTTGCTCATTTGATCAGGGGTAAACATTTGAGTAACTTGAGGAGAACTGGAATTAGAAGAATCAAGATGCTGCTTTTTGATCAGGGATGGAGAGTTCTTGCTGAATTCTCCAATCAACTGAACATGTTGATCAAGCAACACTCCATGCATACGCGATAACTCAGCTACATGTGTTGATAATATAGACTTCTTGTCATCATTTCCATCTTGTTCTATCAGCTTAAGGATTTCTTTGGCACACTGGTGGAACCCTATTTTTTATGGAATTTTCAAGCACAATTAGATTACAGAATTAGCTAATAACTAAGTATGATGTCCAAGTTATCTAATTTGTTTATTTCATAGTCATTTTGAAATGATATTTCAAATTACCACATACCAAAATTCATGAAAAACAGAAAAACAAGTAAATACATATGTTCCAGGCAGTGGTATGCAAAGTTGCTAACACCCTCACCTTCAACATTTTCTGTAAGGCTTAGAGAAATTGCAGGACTAATCTGACTGTTCTCCCCTGGAAACTGTGTTTTCGATTCAATATCCTCCATGTAACGAGTTTAAACGAGCTGCAATATTAATATTATACAATAAGATTAAGTCTATCTTCCAACACTATTAAGTATTAAAACAATTTTGAGTAATGTGTGAGGCAGGTTAAAATGTTAAATAGCACCTACATGGCAACACCAGCAAACATTAAGATATCTTTATGTGGTAGTAATGCAAATATAAATAAGTTACTTTTTTACTTTTTGGAGGGGTAAAAAAACTAAAATACCCCTTCAAAAAGTTAAAAAGTCACAAAATTTTAATTTTTTAACTTTTTTAGAGGGGTATTTTGATCTTTTTACCTCTCCAAAAGTCAAAAAGTTACTAACCTCAAACAAACCCTAAATGTACAATTTGTCATAATAATCCAAATATATATACCAAGTAACACATTATATATGATTGCAGAGTGCCTATGTACATCAAGTCACAAATAATAATAAAAAAAAGAATGCAAGAACAGAGTAAAATCATGTGATTAACTATTAACAAGAGGAACTTATGTATGCTAATTGTCATCATACCCTAGCATTTATTGGCAACTGCTCACATGAATCATGATGGGTTCATAATCAAAACATTTACCATCACAAAACAAAATTATTCAGTATCAATAAAATACTTAATCGATCGTTCTCACTACCCTACCAATCAAAACTTGAATTCCACTAATCTCAACACAAGTACACACGAAAAACAAACAAAACACAACGTTAGGGTTCTTCAGCCCAACACTAACACTCATCAGTTTATCACTCTGTTTAGTTTCATCCTGAAATCAAAAACAATTGTTTCGAAAAAAAAAAGAATCCAACAAAGAAGAAACAATAGATCACAATACCATATCAATTCAATCAAATCGAAACATACACGATAAAGAAACCAACAAAACAGATCAATTTAACCATCTCCACCACATGTTTCACAAAACATAACCATACTCAACAATTCAACATCAAATCCTTCACAATAAACCACACAAACCATCTACAAAACCAAAATCAACAAGAGATTCAACTAACCTTTCACGAAAACAAAATTTATATCGAAACAATCGATCAGCAAACAGATTATCACAGATTGAGTAGATGAAAGCTTCTTTGTGTAGGGTTTTACAGTAGTGAAATGATATTGATAATAATAACAATAATTATAATAATGATATGAAGACAAGTATAAAGGGGTGAGGGGCTTCGAACACGAAGAAAAATCCGGATTTTATGTTAGCCGTTTAAAACTGGAGTGACTAAAATAGCCTTTGGTTTTGAATTTTTGAAGGGTAGTGGGGGTGGGTGGTAAGGGGTAGTTTGGGTATTTTGGTTATATTTTACGGATATGATATTTCAAACAGCTAAGAGACACCAATAATTGAAAGGCCCACTTCTGATTTGGGCCGCTCGATGCGTTTTTTTAATCTTTCAAAATTTTGGAAACTGTAAGGCGGGAATATATTTTAAATATTAAAAAATTATTGTTTTTCCTATTTGGTCATGTGATATAATCACATTTTATTTTGAATGGCGACATATAATCGTTGATAATTATAAATATTTTTGCCAATATTCTATTTATTATAGTAGGAACACATGAAAAGTTATGCATGATTTATTTCAAATATATCATTAAATTAATTGTTTTGAAAATATATAATGTGACTTTCAAAATAAAAGTTATGAATTTGATTTTCACTTGATACAATATATTTTAAATGGATCGGAAGTTTTATCACAGTTGATCTTTGTGTAATTTACTTTGAAATGTTGTGTGGGACAAGTCATCAACGTTGTTTATGTTCACAGGCATGAGTGACATTTCGTCAATTGGTTTACGTGAGTGACCGGACTTAAAATATTTATTGGCCATTAGAAAACTTATCTTAAGTAACGTAAATCTTTTTTTTATCAACTTCAAACAAATAACATAACTTTCTATTGACAATATATAAAATATCCTTCAGTATATACACGGTATATACATAAATTTCAATCGGTGTAACAATTTGTTAATTTTTTTTAAAGTATCAACAAGAACATGACGAACGTAATATATATCAACAACATGTTCTAATCAAACTAATATAATCATCAATATATACACGGTTAAGCTCTAACTCTCAAATTCCTTTTGTAGTTTGAATGCCCAACATTTGGGTCAGTTTGATAGACCATCTAGCCCACCTAAACAAGCCATTTATAATGCATACACACGATCAAGTACCAACCAAATCATGACCAGCTGACACTCAAGACTTGACTTTATGCACCTCCTTTTACATATACAATTGAATGATAATAGTACGTAATGGTTCAATTTTCAGTGATGATGACACATTTTCATAATGGTTCCCTAAAAACACTAAAACACACCCACAACGATACAACCATAAGAGTTAATTTGGTCATGCACCAGGGGCCCAATATGTGTGGTCACAATTGGACCACTGTCCTATGCCCATGATATTCTTAACTGCTCTAGAGTCTAGTATACATCATAATATGCTTACATAGTCACATGTGTGAGAAAATAATCATGATTCATACATTCATGGTAGAAAAAACATTACTATTGTATAAATTCACTACAAGAGATTGAGCCTGTGACAACAAGAGTTTGTCTCCTTCGACCCAAAAATTCGTCGCTATAGGGTTTGTGACGGTATGTCATCACTATCACCTAGCATGGAACATGTCGATGTCATAGCTACACCTATAGCGACACAAATCGTCACAATTGGGTTGCATTCGTATTATTTTTCAATAAAGGTTTGAGGATTGTTTTTGTGTTCGCCCTATGGTGATGACATTATAGTAATTACCTCTATTACGTTGTTTTTCAACGAATAGTATAGCGTATAAAACATTTGTTGATATTAAGTTTGTATTTGCTATTTATACTTCTATTTTATATAGAGTGTTGTAAGAATATAAGGTTACAAGTACATAAAAAATAAATGAAAAAAAAAGATAACATGATGTCTATAGTCGTCCATGCTGCCGTTAACAAATTGACCTATACCTTCCCTTCCTCATCTACAATCGAGAGTCGTTATTTCAGTGTCACATCATCTCACTAATATGATAACAATCATTGTTCTCGTTTCATCAATATTATTAATTCTAAAATTGTCTCACTGCTAATCTGGTAATGATCAACAACTTGCTAAAGTAGTAGTATTCAAAGACGAGACTTCTAGCATCCAACTAAAGGCGAGTACAAGGAAACACCATAGTCGACCATGGGCAATTCACTAATTAGTATTTCTTGTTCTTGTTCATAGCCTCTATATCACACGTCGAAGATACCACAACGACACCAAAGTGTGTTACATGGTGTTTTTTATAAGACTATTGGTTTTATTCGTGTCATAAAGTATTGATGTAGATTTAAGAGTAAGCTTAAAATTTTGTGGAGTATTTTAAAAAATAGAGTAACATTATTCCCAATATAAATGTTTACGAATGTGAATTATGCGTTTTTTTCAGTTAGGATTTTATTTGATCATTTCTTCTCATAGAAGATTGAGATTCTCAGTACATACTTGTTGGACCAACAATTCCAAAAAAACTTTGAACTATAAAATAAGAGTTGGTTACTTTTGTTAAACATTATATAGATTTTATAAAAGAAATATAATATTTTACAAAAATTAAAGTGATATTTATTATTGTAAATCATCTTTGTGCTTTTATTAGTCATATTCGATTCATCTTTGACAATGGTGTTTTGAGATTAAATCTATAATTATTTTACTTATTAAAAAAAGATAATAATAGGAAGGAACTAGGGAAGTGGTGTTGTAATTTGTTTGTATGCATGCATGGGTGACGTTAGCGGTAAATAAGCGCATTTTATTTGAAGGACCACAACTTTATGTGTGCTATGCAAGTTACGGTTTAAAACTTAAAATATATAACTTTCGGTCTACCCACATGTTGTTGTGCGTGTTATGGGCTGATTTATATAATTATATTTGTCGTAAAATATTGGTTTTTAATACCACTTATTATAACTTTTTTAAGGTGAAATCGCACGTTCATTAGTTACTTTTAATCATACACCATCGGTTTATAATAAGAGTTAAACATTTACTATTTAAGGAATAAACATTTAAACACTTTAATATCATTGAGTATTTGAGTTATTTATATACCCAGGGCCGGTCCTGAGGATTTTAGTGCTCTGGACGGGCTGAGAAAAAAAGCCCATACGCCCTAACGAATTAAATTATATAAACTAATTTTTTAAACGAAAATAAATGTTTTAAAAATAAACGTAACAAGATCATAGTATTAGAATGACATAACGTAATAACTAACCAATAAATCTTTCTATTCAACCTGGCCCGTCATTTTTTTTATTTTATCTCTAGTTGACCAATAATTGAGATTTGAGTTTCTTTGAAAAAAGACTTCTAGTTTAATTGATGAAAATTAGTTATAAATAACAAATTTATATAATAAAAATGGCCCTTAAGAATTGTATTTGGGTTATTTGATATTTAGGTTAAACTTTTTAATTGGGTTAAACGGGATATTACTATTTAAAAAACTTATATGATAATAAAAAATAAAAAATAAAATAAAATTTTAAAATTTTTTGGGCTTCCTGAGCGAGTGGGACTTGGACGGTTATCTAGCCTGCCCCTTCCCAGGGTCGGCCGTGTATATACCGTATATAAAATGTCACTTAAAGGCTTTAATTTGTTCAAAGTTAAAATCATTTTCTTTATTAAAAACCCAATAAAAATTTTAAATTCCATGAACTTAAGTTTGATTCCTTTGGAATTTTAATTAAAAAAATTTAATCATGTACTCAATACCTACTGGGTTTGTGGATATTAGCCATACTGGCTTCTAATACATCTGGTTAAAAGTTATTAGTTGTTTTTTTATTTTTAAACTACCCCGAACATCTTAAAGTGAAAAGGGGTTTATATTTTTAAGTCATCTTCATAGTGAATGCGGTGTGTGCGCCTTCACGTTGGGCCTGCCCGAGCTTCTTCCATAAGCGGGCCCTACGTCTCAAGGGCACCAAACACTTTCTCTCAAACCCCCCCCCCCCCTTGCAACTAACGCATCCATTCATGCAAACAATTTTTGTTCCGTCTCTTTCACCTCATCTTGTCATATATGAAGACGTCAGTTCTTTATGTTCCACTCACTTCAAGAGTTGATATACAGTTAAAAATGCTCTAACTCATATCATTAAAAAAATATTTAATAAAACTATTTTATTATACGTATAGAAACCCACCCACTAAAACTTACTTTACAAATAAAGATCGTCAGAAAAAGTCGGTGGATTGAACATAAAATGTTTTTGGTAACAGTGCGATGTAACATGGATGGTGGTACACTTGGGGCATATACATCTATAAAAACACCCAAATACATTAATAATAATTCACACAAATCCAACACCATAATGTTGGGAGATATAGAATCAAAGAAGCCACACTTTGTGTTCATCCATGGTGTGGGTGGTGGAAGCTGGTGTTGGTACAAGATTAAATGCCTCATGTACAACTCCGGTTACACCGTCACATGTCTAGACCTGAAAGGCGCAGGAATCGATCCCGCTGATCCCAACAAGATCCTCTCGTTCGATGATTACAACAAACCACTTATCAACTTCTTGTCATCGTTGCGTGACCATGAACAAGTGGTCTTAGTCGGTCATAGTGCTGGTGGTCTAAGCGTCACAGACGCATGTCACAAGTTCCCGAATAAGATTAGCCTCGCGGTCTATATCGCTGCCACCATGCTAAAAAATGGATTTTCAACTGAACAAGACATTAAAGATGTAAGTTATTTCTTTAATAGTTGAAAACTAATAATATATTGAAAACCGCAATAAACCTATATGACCAATAATGTATTTGTTACTCTTGCTTTACTATATAGAAGAGGTGTATATATATATATATATTAACATATTCATTTTGTATAAGTGTATATGTGATTCTTGTGATGACTTTTGTTAGGGCGACCCTGATGTAACTGAGTTTGGAGACATTTATGATCTCGAATATGAATTAGGCCCCGATCAACCTGCCACTAGTGTAATTGTCAAAAAGGAATTACAACGAAAACTTATATATAATATGAGCCCTCTAGAAGTATGTGTACGTTTCAATAAGTTATTTTTACAATTTATAAATACATATGTAAATAATATATTATAAACAGATTGATGTGTGTATTTGTTAGGATTTTACGTTGGCTTCGATGCTGCTAAGACCAGGACCAGTTTACGCGTTACAAAGGGCGAAGTTTAAAGAAGGAGACGAGGGTGTAGAAAAGGTGCCTCGCGTGTACATCAAGACGGTGTATGATCGAGTTGTGAAACCCGAGCAACAAGACAGGATGATCGCGAAATGGACACCTTCAAGTGTGTATGTTATAGAAAGTGATCATAGTCCAAATTTCTCTAATCCGCTTGTACTGTGTGGCATGTTAGTTGAAGCTTATGTATCTATTAATCATACTCGTACCTAAAAGATCTGATGCGGTTATGATTTGATTCTCTTGTGTCACGTTTCGTATGCAATTAAATCCATTTGCTTGTGTTCAGATTACAGAAAAAATTCTTTTTATGTGTCACACTGTACACACATCCAAAGGTATCACGTTTGACCTTTGTTGCAACTCATTTTTTGCGATTTTAACGTTGAAACTTGAAAGTCTCAACCAGTCAATGCTGTAAATGTTCATTCATAAAAGTCACAACAAACCAAATAGTTTTTACGTTATATAAGTTAAATATGTAATTTAACCAACTGGCCTATTAGCTCAGTTGGTTAGAGCGTCGTGCTAATAACGCGAAGGTCGCAGGTTCGAGACCTGCATGGGCCATTTTTTTTTTACTATAAGTACCATTTTTAATCACTATAACTGGCAAAGGTTTTCTTTTTCTTTTTATATTTTTAGTACCTCCCAAAGCCTTCGGTACAAGCAGGAAAGTAAAGCACAGCCCGACCTGTTTATCCACAACAACTATATCCCAAACCGACCCATTTATCCCAAACAAGTGAACAGTTATAACCTAAACCGACCCATTTATCTGTAACCAGCTATAACCAAACCGACCCATTTATCTGTAACCAGCTATAACCCAAACCGACCCATTTATCTGTAACCAGCTATAACCCAAACCGACCCATTTATCTGTAACCAGCTATAACCCAAACCGACCCATTTATCTGTAACCAGCTATAACCCAAACCGACCCATTTATCTGTAACCAGCTATAACCCAAACCGACCCATTTATCTGTAACCAGCTATAACCCAAACCGACCCATTTATCTATAAACAGCTATAACCCAAACTGACCCATTTATCTATAAACAGCTATAACCCAAACCGACTCATTTATCCATAAACAACTATAACCCAAACCAACTCATTTATCACTAAAGATAAAAAAATTCCCACTTCCGAAGGAGATAAAAGTTTACTCAAAAAATTAGGAGTAATATGAAAATACGAATATGATACAACCCAAACTTCAAAACCAACAACAATATTTGAAAATTCTAACAATAACACAACCATTTGACTTCCACTACAACCCCTGATCAGTTTTTCTGTTCATGGAGTTTGTGCATTAGATCCTTTAGATCTGTTATCCTCAGAAGAATACCGATGCTCAGAAGAATCTGATGAGCGTAAGTCGACGATCATCTTAACAACTTCATCCATTGATGGTCTCATATCAGGAACCCGAGTGACACAAGCCAGCCCAATTTGTAGCATCTGCACCATCTCTTCTTCAACATGTGGGTGCTTCATTAGTTCTTCATCAAACACTTCAGCGGTCCATTCTTCTCGAACCACTGATCGCACCCACCTCGGTAGATCAACCACCTCATCATGGCCAGATGATGGTAGAGGAGATTTACCAGTAAGCAGCTCAAGAAGCAGGACACCAAAGCTGTAAACATCTGATTTTTGTGTGAATTTCTGTGTTTCGACTACTTCTGGTGCATAGTAGCCGATGTACCAAGGTTTTGCTGGCGAAAAGCTCATTAAAGAAGCTAAGCCGAGATCGGATATGCAAGCGTTGAAGTCTGTGGAGAGGAGAATGTTTGAGGATTTGATGTTGCCATGGGTGAATTTGGAACCACCTTCTGAATGGATGTGTGATATCCCCTTAGCAGCTCCAAGTGATATCTTTACTCTTGTTTCCCAATCTAGTGGTGTTCTTCCTATGCCTCTATTTCCTGTTGAAAAGCATGGTGTTAGATCGAGGTGATTCGATTAAAAGTGTTTCGGGTCAACCAGACCTGCATCCTTCTATCAAACCTGTTTTGACCCGTTTACCCAAACTGCCCATGTTGCCACCTCTAGACTGTTAGAAAAGGTAATTAGATTACAAAAAATGAGTTCTAAATAAAACTGCTTACACATGGTGTAGAGGTGGCAATTCGCTCATTTACTCGTAAATGAGTCGATTCAAGTTATGTTGCATCTTTGACTATGCAAACGAATAAAGTTATAAAAAAAACTTAAAATCAAATGGGCCATATCTCAAAAAAGGGTTCAAAATTGCCCAAAGCATATTTTTAATGCATAAAACCTACGTATTCATGTTATTCAAAGTATAGCTGAGGTGACACACTAGCTGTCAATCAATTTTTTGAAACACTTGGACATAAAAATGCTTTGGGCTAACCCGACCATACACAACAAAAGTAGCTGTTACCAAACCCGATCATTTTCCCACCTCTATAGTTAACTACACTAGGAAAACCGACCCATGGATCTTTCATTACCGTGCAAAAGTGCAGATAAGCTGCCGGTTATCATGTAGTCATAAACAAGAAGCTTCTCATCCTTGGAATAATAGTAAGCACATAATGGAACAATGTTCGGGTGTCGTCCCATCCTCCCCACAAATTCAATATGCTGTTCAAAATCTTTTTTTGCAACCCCGACTTCTCTTACTCGTTTTACAACCACTGTTGTGCTCTCATCAAGTATAGCCTTATAAGCTGTCCCATAACTACCCTTACCAAGAACTTCAGCTGATGCCCTCAACAAATCCTCAAGATCAAAGTTGTAACTACTTCCTTCAAAAAACACCAACTTGTTCTTCTCGGCTGCTTGAACCCCACTCCCAAAATCATCAGATTTTTCATTTTTCCCAGGTGGGACCGCCTTAACGGTTAACTCACCAACAGAATCTTCATTTTTCTTTCTCAAGAAACAAAACAAGAATACTGCAAGTAGGATAATGAGTAAAAAGGATCCAATAGCAATGGCTAGGATCGCACCGATGTTGAGTTTTTTGTTATGTTTCTTTGGTGGTAATGGCATGCTTGGGGAGTACTGAGGGGTTGAAGATGAGCATTGAATTAATGGAGGTCCACATAAGAGAGAATTCCCTGAAAATGAAGAAACTGGAAAGTTTTGGAGGGATGATGGTATTGACCCATTGAGCCCGTTATGGCTTACGTTTAAAACCCGGAGCCTTGTGAGGTTCAGCTCAGGAATTGATCCTGTAAAGGAGTTGAATTGGAGGTTTAATGAGGTCAAATGGGTCAAATTCTTAGTGTTGGAGGGATGTTTCCAGAAAATGTGTTGAATGAGAGATCTAAAATGCTTAATTGAGGAGAAAGAGTGGTAGCAATGTCACCAGAAAAGTTGTTGTTTTGAAGATAAAGAAACTGGAGGGAAGGAATGGAGGGTATATCAGAAGGAAGTGTCCCATTAAGAAAATTAGATCTTAGGCTTAAGATTCTAAGAGCATCAAGTTTTCCAATGCTGTTTTGAGGAATTGGCCCAAATAGCCCATGACCCGGGAGATGAATGGCGATAACCCGGTTCCTTCATCGTTGCAAGTGATTCCAACCCATGAAGTGCAGACAGGAATGGTGGAATTCCAGTTAAGTTTTCTTACGTGTGGAACCGATGAAGCGAATTGCAGAAGAGCCTGAGCATCAGAGCTCAGGTCAGCAATTGTCACATGAAGATTATGCAGTAGGAAGATAATGGTGGTGGTTGCTAAAAGTTGCAGTTTAATTGGAATTTTCATTGTGGACATGTATAACTACATAAAGATGAACCTTTGATCTCAGTAGGTCTACTATATCTTGACTGTAAAAAAGAACATAAAAATGTTTAGCAAAGAGGAAATCATTACAAAAAAAATTTCAAGAACAAGAACAGATTTCTAGATCATTTTCACATATTACTAAGCAGAAAAGAAGGTTCACTAGCAATTGAAATTCTGTACCATCATTAATTTAATATAAGAAGCAGACACACAAGGTAGAATAGAAGTTTAAATAAATAAACTTTATGTAGTTACTAATAAGACTGATTAGATTATACTGAATAACAAGAAAGAATGATGTGAAATGGTTAGCAAGGTTACCTGCAAGAACTGAGAAACAGAAGCTTCAAAGTTTGGTAGAGGATAGCTCCTAGTGTGTTGATGTGTTCAAGTTCTTGCTTTTTTCAAAATGGGAAAAAGCAAAGAACAATTATTTAAGCTTTAGCTTTCCATTCAAAAGCACAAGCTTTAAATTTCTCGGAATAAACAAATCTCAAAGCAATAAAGAATCATTTCCATACAAAAAAAGATAAAGGCAATTGAAATCTTTTTCATCCATATACCTATTTAAGTCTGATGGATTAACAAGCAAGAAATGAACAGAATATAACTGTTACCACTGAGAATTAAGAGGCAATAATAATAAAATAATCCTTAAAAGGTAAATCAGACTAGAAAAGAGAGAGTACACAGAGAGAATCTAAACCATAAGGAAAGAGGAATCACTAATAAAAAGAAAAAGCAAAAGGTCAATAAATTCCTAGTGATAAAGATAACAATATTGAATTAATTTCAAGAATCCTATGCAGTACACTTTGTTTCAATAAAGGGTAAACATACTTAGAGTAAGACTACTGTCTACTACCCATATTTGTATGATGAACTTGCCTTCACAAGCCAAAATCATTCACTATCAACACACCAAGACAAAAAGTGGACTCATCAGGCGTGCATGTTTCAATGAGACCAAAAATGGAAACAAAGCTGCTGACAGACAAAATAACTGTCATAATTAGATCATGTCCTATGTTTTGTAAATTAATCAAGTGTTTGTTGTGAGTTATATATCTTATTAATAGCAAAAAAGCATCAATTTAGTCTACTCATTATACTAAGTGCTAGTGATTTAAAAATGGCCACCATGATATCTCCTAAAAGCTTGCCAGTCTGCCATCATCATGGTTCTCTAATTTTGTGCCATTTCATTTCAAACTTGATCCAACCAACTGATTTCAAGGTCACATTTAACAAGAATCCACTGATTCAGCAATAAAATGCTGATGTGTAGCTAAAAGTCATGTAAGTTTAGATCTGATGGCAAGTAAAAAGATTTTCAGTATGAAGAGAACAACATAGATGTACAATAACTTATGCACACAGTACAACCGTTAAAGAGAGTACCAAAATATCATTATGTTGTTTTTGCCTTTCAACAGATCCAGAAATTCCCACAAATTGTCCTTGATAAGGTTCCATCATCACATCATGCATGCACACATTCACTGTTAGGATGCAACAAATTAGGATCAAATTAATGATGACTTCTCTTTTGCCTGACATGGTTATATATTTGTACTCCAAGTGTCACCACCAACATGATAAATTCTACCTAGAACATTTGACTGTAATTCACATATTCCTGTTGACACATATGACATAACCTATAAACTATAAAGTAATGAGATACATGAAACTAAACCAACAGAAACCATGAGATCTAGTGAGTGTTCATTCTTGTATAATCAATAACACTAAATAAAAGTAAGCGTTGAAAATATACAATTAGTTATTATAATAGTTAGACACCGAAACAACTAGTAAGATTGCTTCTTCGTGACCTTCGGTCATATGTTATAGCCGTTGGACAACCTATTTCATAAACTACATGTTAAGATTACGTACATCACACCACGAAACGATAGTGTCCCTTCCCGAATCCTGCCCAAAATAGGAGCTAAGTCAAATACGTGACTTATTATTATTTTGTTTCATTTGTTGGACTTAGGGATGAATAACAAATTGTAGTATCATACGATACAAAATCTCTGTTTCTTCTGATCTCGAAAACAACGAACATTGACGATATCAATGGAATTCAATCAAATTACATATCTATAAACCTCGATGGATTAATATTGTAGTCAACATACTCTTAATCATCACTATACACAAATCATGGCAACTTACAGTACTACCTTCATCGGATCAATCATAGACCTAAAAACCGTCAGATCTACGTCATTCCGCCACCGATCGAGCAGCTTTTCTCTACATTTCTCCGGTCAGAAGGCGCGATCGGCGGTGGTGGTGGCGATGGGCGGAGGGGCGAGGTTTAAGGGGACTCATAAGAGAGAGAAGAAGCTGGCGGAGATGATAGAGAGCAAAGTGACGGAGGCGGAGGAAGTGTGCGCCGGAGATGAAGGCTCCGATGAGTGTAGGGTGGCGTGGGATGAGGTGGAGGAAATTAGTCAGGCGAAAGCTCATCTTCGAGTGATGTTGGAGCATGAAGAAGATCCTTTGGAGTCGTTTTGCTTGGGGAATCCAGAGACCGATGAGTGCAGCGTTTGCGATGATTGATCGGAGAATTGATCGGAGATGTGTGTCGCCGATCACCGCCGGTGAGAATTCATCCGTCGTGTCACCTGTGTGTCTGTAGTTTTACTTGTGTTTTCTTTTTCTTTTTTTTTCTTTTGTTTCTATATATGAAATTGTGAATCCTTGTTTACAAATTTGAAGAAAAGAAATACGTTAGCCGATTGTAACGACGTGATAGGGCTTGTGAAGTCCTATCACGCAAGGATCAAAGCCGGTTTTATAATAAACTAGATTAGTATCTCATGTGTTATACGGGTTTGATTAATAAAATAATAAATAATTAGTAATAAAAGTTTATGAGTTATAAATCATATTTGAAGATAAAATATAACTATAATTATATATGAATAGGTATTTCAAGTAAATAAACAATAGATAAGTTATAGACATATAAATATATAGATAAATAGATAGTCTAGAAACTTATTTATAAACGAATTATAGTTAGTAATAAACACGAAAAGTTACAGTACGATTTTCTTAAATATTTGTTGTAAGATTTTCTTATACAACTTTATTGTTTATAAAAATCTTGTTTATTAAACTTAAGTTTCTAATTATTCTGGATGTTTTTATAAAATTACTTTTTGAAAATTCTATATTTTTATAATTATTTAAAAAATGATTGATTTAAAATATTTTGTTTCAAAAGGTTTAATGTTTTAGATAATATACGAATTTTAATTTTCTTAAAAATCTATTTTTAATAACATAGTTTGATTTTAAAAAAGTAGATGAGAGAAAAAAATGTATTAATTAACCAAATTATTTTTTATAAAGAGGGAGAAATTATTTGAGTGTTTAAATTATTTTACTACCTTTTTGGAGAAAAATAAAGTAAAGATGTTTAAAAAAATAACAAATGTAAAAAATGTGATTTAAAAAGATGACAAGTGTCAAAAAAAACATTTTTTATTGATATTTATAGATTTGTTATGTCACAGGCTTGAGGTCCCTTATGAATAAGGGCCATTATTTGTAAAATAAATTATAGTGAGTTTTGGTATTTTATGGGTCAATGGATTTTAAAACGGAAATAATATTTGATAGTCGAGTTCCGATGAAAATTTTGATGATTAGATATGTAATTGAAAGAACACAGTCACACAATTCATAAAGAAAATGATCATTCTAAGTTCCTTCTATGATCAACATCGACTAGCCTTTTTTTGGTCTTTTTTGTTTAAATAAATTAACTATCAATGAATCACTGTTAGTCTATCAATTTTTTTTTTGATTTATTGTTTTTGTTCAAAGAAAATTTGATTAGGTTGGGTTTTTTTAGTTTGTATTTTACAAAAGAATTTATTTTTTTTATTTGATTGGGGCCTCATAAAACGAACGATAAGCCGATCCTGCAAGAGACATTACATTCATTCATTTTACGGTAGGTGTGTGATAGATGGTGGTCATAAAATGGGTTCACATTGTAATCGGTATTACATATTGTTTTTTAGGTAATCGGTATTGCATATTATTTTATAAGGTATTACATATTGTTTTTTAATATCACACATTGTAAACTTGTCTTTCTACATATTACTATCACACCCCACCATGTCTTAACCTCACATATTTTTTATCATTAAAATTCAGTAATTACATGTGACTAAAGATTCAATAGAAATCATTTGTCAAGAAAGAGCTATAATTTTAGTCAATATATTATTAATTTAAACAATATTTAATAACAATATTAGATAATTAATAACAATGTTAGTTAAAAACAGAACGGATATAAAACGAACACCCAAGGGATATTTTGATGATATGATAATATATGTTTCAATCAAAATGTTGTAAGTTTAAATCCTATAAACTATAGTTATGATGATTTTAAAAATATAATAGATATAAACTATGTACAGAATTTCAATATAATTTGATTTGACTCGTTAACACGTCAATATTAAGAAGTTGTAGAAGATTCCATAATGTTTAGGGCAGTGGTGTAGGTTATTTTCTAGCATTCACGTTTGTAATAGTTATAATTACTTATTGATTCATTCATATTATCATGAATATCACAGTTAAAGATTCAAGAGGTGATGTAGTGATAACGCAAGTCCTCTCTAGCACAAGTTTAGTGTTAAGTTTGGATCCTGATTTTATTTTAATAATCTCTTAAAAACCATGATACTACTCTCATAATCTTTTAAAAACCATGTGTCAGAATTTACATCATGCTATGTTAAAGAACATAACCTAGAATGTTCTTGGTCCGAAAAGCTTTATAATTAGTGTTGTAAACGAACTGAACGTTCAACGAACATTTCGTGAATCGTTCGGCGGGAAGTTCGTTTATCTTCGTTCGTTTAGTAAGTGAACGGACACGAACAAGAAAATAACATTCGTTTAGTAAAACAAACGAACACAAACACAAGACACGTTCGTTCATTTATGTTCGTCGATAATGTGTTCATTTATGTTCGTTTGTGAACGTTCGATAATGTGTTCGTTTATATTCGTTTGTGAACGTTCGATAATGTGTTCGTTTATGTTCGTTAATGTGATCGTTTATATTCTTAATTTTTGTATCAATTATTTTTTTGACTATTAAATCAAGTATTTTTTTTAATATTTATGTTAAATACTTATTTATTTTTGATTGATTTTGTGTAATGTTTGTAATAAACATGCTAAATTTATTTTAAAATAAATCTACAATCATTTGTAGCCATTTGTGTTCATGAGCTTTTTTATGTTCGTCATAATCATAAACAGTTGTTTGTATTTGTTTGCTTTTGTTTGTTTTTATTTGCGTTCGGTAAGTGTTCATCAACAGTTCATTAACATGTTCATTTTCATTATAAACAAACACGAACAAATAATCTCGTTCATTAAGTGTTCGTAAACAGTAATAAACAAATTTATTTTTTAACAAACAAACACAAACAAAACTTTAGTTAGTTTGCAGCTGTATTTATAATAATGCAAATTTAGTTTCAAACATTGTAGAAAAGTCATTTTAGCACTTGATTCTTGCAGAAAATTGTTCAGATTCACCAACACAAACAAATGTTGAGTTGTTGACAACCAAATCCTGACGCAGCCAGCTTCTAACTTATTTTTGGCCGTCTGTCGCAGCCGGGCTAACCATCTCAAAAGACGATCTTTCACAATGTTCTAACAACATTCTCGACTCAGTTTGATCTGACCATTGTCACGATTACAAGGGTATGAAGTATGAACAATTGGCTGTAAATTAAGATTAGAAAAAACAACAAAATAGGTGGACAAAAAGGGATCACTATGAACCCTCCCTTTGAATCTTTTCAACTTCTTTGCGGTGTTTTCTTTCTGCATCCTCAAGTTCTCTTTGGGCATCTTCATTGTCCTCTTTTATGTCGCGCGCTTCAAACTCCTTAGCTGCTGCCATTGCTTTAACCACAGGATCTCTTAGTTCTGATATCAAACCACCACCGACTCTGTATTCTTCTTCATCTCCAATCAAGAATAAACGTTGATCGGGCCCTGTTGCCATTGGAATGTCCACTGAAAGTAACTTCATATCATACTGCCAAAAGTAGTAGACAGTAATTACAACATGATGAACAATGAGAAAGTTTAAGGTCAAATAATGGGATTAATCAAGGAAGACACATGACACTTTTGCATCAACTTTTTTGTATTTCGCAGTAAGTATGGTTATAGAAACTTGAAGCTAATGCAGTAAGCACGGTTATAGAAACTAACCTACTAAAAATAATAGTATAACTTCTTGGATATAAAACGTTGGAAGTGTTTGAACACACAAGAGACAAGTTTTGGCTTGTTCAACCCATTTGCTACCTGTTTCAGTTTTTAGCTAATAAAATTGTCGTTTTCATACAAATGGGATGAATTTACTACCTCTATAAATAGTGTATAACATATATATATATATATATATTATATATATATATATATATGTGTGTGTGTGGCAAAACTAATGGTTTGGGCAACAAGTCAAAACAAGTATTATTTTCAAGTTCGAGTCATATCAAGATGTGCGCGGGTTAGCCGATGACACTTTTAGAAATACTCATTATAGCAAGATAGAATACATGTCCAGGTAACAAATATGCGGAAAAGTCGCTGAGGGCATACTCTAAGTGAATCCTAAAGTGCTTCATTCGGAAGTATCCAATCATTACCTAACTAACAGTATTTAATTTCATATTTTTAATAAACTAATCATTTATGAATTATGCAAAAAGTAAAATACAAAAGACTGAAGGAGGGTCAACCAAACATGATCTGTGTTGACCCGCTTACTTTGCCACCAATATGCACATGGATGCAAGGGTCATCCTATCATTTCACAAGGTTAAAATAAACTTGCATGCAGCACGATTGTCTAGGCAGACGTAACACAAATAACTTGAAAGAACTAGGAAAGATAATCAAATACATTAAGATGATAAAACCACAAACTAAACACTAACCTTGCCTTTCTTGTTCTTGACTTCAACACTAACTAAGCCTTTCATTTCTGAACCTCGTATTGGAAAAATAAGAAAACACCTTTTGCTCCTAAGCCCCGCTTTAAAGTTTTTTAATGTTATACCACCTCCTGACATAACATATGCTCTTAGGTCCGATCCACTGAGTGGGGCACCCATGACTTCAAGAATGTCAGCTGATGTGTTAAGTTTTCTCATTGCCATCCGATAAACCTTATCAGGATTTATTGTGAATCTCGAACGAAGATATAATCCCTTCAACAACAGAAAATGAGATCAAACAAGTCTTCATTACAGATTACAATAGGAAAGATTGGTAGAACTATTGAAAGGGCATTCAATAAACTTTCACTTGTAACAGATCACAGTTGAAAGTTATAACAATTATGCACAGAAGCAAGACATCTTATGAAGGGACTGAAACAAGATACCAAAAACTACCCTTCATTAGGCCTTTAGCATAAAATTTTAGCTTTTTTAGGAAACGAAAGTGTAAGATTGAGTGTCATGTAGATAAAGGTTTAGTTGCAATATGCTTTGAAGTTTGAACATTAGATATTTATGTTCTAACTGATGAGGGGAGCATATGATCTCTTCGAATCTTCCTATAGATAACATGCTAAATATTTATACATGGTTACCACGATATTCAAATATGTAAACACACACACACACACACGTATAAACACATGAAAAGGATGTTCATAGACTCTATAGTAAAAGAAACACGATGTAGAACATCTTCCATGGAAGAAAGAGCATTGCGATGAAAGACATCGACTTTAAAAGAAAAACAAGCTCAATAAGCAACCCCAAACACCCAATTAATATTAACTTGCCAAATATATATAACTAACACTTTACATTAATTTGCAACCTCACTTGTAGAGGGCCATCATTATGAATGTGTTTGCCTGTTATAATACAAATGTAACACGTAAACAGTCCTTTTCAAGTCTATTATAACCAACCAATTTTGGCAACACCACTAGTAACCCAAAATCAAATGTTGTCAAATAAATTCTCAGGGCAGTTTGAATACACCAATATGAACCTCACACAATGACAACATGTAACTGTTAAATGTCTAATGACATCAACCTGGTTAACATTTGAAAATCCTATTTAGGGGAGTGTTTAAAAGTGCATTTAGTACCTTATTGAATCAAAACACTACTACAAGCCTCATAGTACAATACAACATCAGCAATCAACAACATGAATCAAATCGAAAGACGAAACTCACAGAAAACGCGACGATAGCAGTGGAAAGAGCAAGAAAACCATACTTAGCCATACCCTCAGACAACCCAATGAAAGTATTAGCAATCCCAAACATAATCCTCCAAAGCAAAATACACACAAGAACCCCACCAGCACCCACCAACACCAAGCTATTCCTCCTCCAAAACGCCTCAATCTGCAACCAACAGCCTGCTTATACCTAGAAAAAGCTCTCGTAACTGCACTCGCAGGTTCTTTAATCTTACTCTTCAACAAGTTCACATCCACTTTCCCACCCAAATTCGAACTCCCAGATGAAATGTACCTAAACCCAACAAAACCCCTACTCAAATTGGTCTCCAATGACAGTTTTTGAGGTGATCTTGAACAAATCTTCGAAATTGAAGAGGGTATTAAACGGGTTCCGATGGATGGTGGAATCAAGGGGTTTAATTTATAGCTTTTGGAGAGAATATTCGAAATGGGTGTTGATGGAATTGGGGAATTGGGTGTTGACAAGGGTTTTGAATGATGGTGGTGATGAAGATATCTGAAGATGATCGATTTGGAAGACGAGGGTTTCGACATATCTGCAAAGATTTAGATTCACGAAGCGCACAAACGCGAAGAGATCAAGGGGAATCGGATCAAGATTGATTGATCGATTGCTTGACCTTACTTGATTAGTCAATGGAGGTTTTGCAAGATTATATATGATGTGATGAAGAGGGTACTGCAAGAGTAATCACTATGTGCATTTGCGATGTGACTTCTTGGAGGATCCGAATGAAACTTTGTTGGGTCAAGTCATTTTTTGGGCTTTAGCCTTTTGTTTTTGCCTTTCAAGGCCCAAATTTGATTACTATTATAAAAACACACACATGACACATAGTTAGTGTATATCGGTTTACCACTAGTATGTTCCCCTTGAGAATCGTCAAGATCATATACATATAATATTCAATCTATTGTTTAGATTTAGTGTATCTAGTAAAACTTACATGAATATCAGCTTATAATGCTTCAGTTCACATACACAGACTAGAAACTAAAGTCAAATGTCTTTACCATTCATAATCAAAAATCCAAAACCTTTTATACTTTGAAAAAGTTTTTAGACTCCTAAATTTTAAAGGCCAAAAACGAGTTTTTTTTCTTCTGACACAATCAAGAGGCTATATAATATTCGTCCAGTCTGAATAGTTTGATCACTCTCCAGTTGTTTTGTAGTACATATAAAAAATATCCAATTATAGATTTGAGTATTTTTCTTTCTTTCTTTCATTCTTGTGACCATCACGATCATTTTTCTTTTTCTTTTTTTCTTTTAATTCATTTTTTACTATGATAGATAATAGTTAATCAAACAGTTGACCAAAGAATACCTGGATATCAAGCTATCATGGGCTCATAACACATGTACTTTGATCTACTTGAAATGCAGGTCTTGTTTTTCTAGGCACAATCTCTACTTTGAACTTTGGCAAAACACAAAAAAATGTTAACGAGTCTAAAACATTACAAACTAAAATGACAATTATGTATTTAATATCAGATGAAAATATAACTGATTAAGCTATTACTATAATACTATCCTTCTACTTCTTTCAGTCCTCGTTTTTACCATCACATCATTGATCAAATCAAGTTAAAAGGATGTATTTTTTTGATACTTGTATACAAATAATTTTAGAAAAAATCAAATCAAATAAGAACACAAGGAGATGATGTAGATTATTAACGTGAGGCCTTAGTTTAGAATACTCCATCAAAAATCTTGACTTCTTTTGGACCATTTACAACTTACTCCCTATAGTTTTATCGTTTGCATTTTAACATATATACTTCACAAATTGGGAGTTAGGGATTCTAACGTTTGATGTGAATTTGAACGGCTTTGGTATGTATATGTTGTCAAGATCTTTTAGTGTCAAACTAAATAAATTTGGTTACTGGCAGCCTTGAATAACTTAATAATTGTTTGTGATTATCATAATTACTTCAAATAACATGTATTAATAAAAAGCAACTTATTCTTGTGCGCACCAAACTTCACAATAAGTTCAAATGTCTTATCTTTCTTTCTACCATCCCATGTGTTTGTAATTCAATTTTGAGAAAAATAGGGCAGACATGTACGAAAAGAAAAGTTATATGTCAATTCTAGCTACTGTTAGAAGTAACACATGTTTTCATTTCTCATTAAGGAGTTTATACTTTATATATGTTCTATCAATTATCAATACAAACCATCTTTGTTCCTATAATCTAACTACTTTATACATTTTAATTTTTTTTCTACTATACAAATTTTGTGCATTTGAATGTTTAATAACATTTGTTGTTATGCTAGAAGTGTTAATAAGTTGAACACGAGTTGCCTCACCCTAAGATGAGAGGGAATGTCAAATTGACTCGAATTATGGACCTGATCTTTAATCTTTCACTGGTTAATAGATAGATTAAAATGCTCCATCTCGTTTATTATGTATATTTACATTTATAATCAGACATAAAACATGATATCTCTACTTTAATAAAAAAATAACTAGGGTGTACACGTGTCCTCATCATATTTCACCTCATCAAAATTGATGTTTTTAAAAATATGATCTTTTAAAAATTAATTTTTTTAAGTAAAGTTTTTATATACAAAAAATAAATAAATTTAGGAGTTATAATAAGTTTTAAAAATTTACATTCTTTTAAAATGTTTGCTTTAAAAAAATTATTTAAATTTTCTTTTGGAAGATAAAAAATAAAAAAAGATTTGGTATCATTGTTTTATCATCTATAGTTTTCACTTATATATGAATTCAATCATAGTTTATATTACAATATCATTTTATAACTAATAATGTTTTTTCAATTTGCTGTTTTATTTTTTCATCCGTGTAACACACGAGTTTACTAAAACTAGTATATATTATTTTTTGTCATGATATTGTGAAATATAAGATTTCTTATGTAATCATACTTATACTGCATTTTTTGACAATTTATCTATGCTTGAGCTTGTTTTGATATTGTTCGAGTATTTTGTAAGCGGCTCATTTTGTTTACAACATGCTAGTTATTAAATGTTTCGTCTCATTTAATACTACCATACTTAAGGGTAGTGAAACAAAAAAATGATATATTTTAGATATAAAAATGGCCTATCATATTATTATTCTTATGAAATGAAAATGTTTCATTAACTTAAATAGGATATAATTCATATGTGAAGATCCAAACACCTATAGTTGTGAAGTATCTTTCAAATAAATATAAAAGTTCATAAATTGATTTTTTTCTCTTTTGTTTTAAAAAATGATTGTTGGTATTATAGGAAGATAATACGTTTCTATAACTTCTAGGTATGTTAATGTCATGTTCTTCAAATCCGTAAAATAGTGAAGAATCTTTGATAGTGAAGTGTCAACCAATTAAAAGGCGATAAGCTAATAAGTTAGGCCATATTTCCAATCAAACATAAATCCTTTACCCTCATCTTATATATTACTCGCAATAAGGTAAAATGCAACCAAATGCAACTAGAATATATAATTAAAACCCTATAAAGTAACTTATTAAAGAATGGATATTATGTTTTAAGGATAATAATCAAATTGATAGAATAAGAAAAACTAGGTTTATCGCCTATCGCGCCTTGCCGCTACATTGTACATGATGTGATAAAATATAGATTACAATTGACCCGACTCGTTTACAAACTAATTTTACGTTAATATGTAGAGTAACTCGAATTTATACCGTTGACCAAAAACACTTAATATTTGACCCGAATCGTTTTCAAACAAAATTAATGCATACCGAAACATAGACCTACAATTGCTCCGGCATTTTTCAAACTATATTTACGTCCATACGTATAGTAAATGGAAAAGTATTATATTGACCGACGCGTTTCCAAACAAACCAATGTCAAAACGCAGGTCAACTCAAATCGTTACATAAAAATAAGCACTAAAACATTTATATTTGACCTAACTCATTTTTGAACAAATATTACGTCAAAGCATAAGCGTATGTCAAAATGTAGATAATCTTAAAGTGCATAGAGTTAAGCGTGGAAACATTTTATATTTGACCTGAGTGTTTCTAATTATGTCTAAATGCAACATAACTAAATTTATATGATATAGAGGTAAATCCAGAACTTTAGAAACTTAAGGGATTTAAAATAATATTTTATAAAGTTTTCAAAAAGTAACAGGGCTGAAAGTGTGATGATTTAAAGTAAGATGAGAAAAAAGACCGATGAAAAACCCCACCAACCTTTCTTTTTAACTATATATACAATTCTTAAAAAATTGAACTTCTTAAACAGTTGAAAGTCGACTAGGAGTTTATAGTTGATGCGTAGACTATATCTTATTGGCTAAGATTATTAATATATATGTTTAACAAATTATCAACACAAGATTTTTATTTCTAAAAAGTACACAAAACTAAGGCACATGACAAGAGTTCTATACATAACATATAATACAATATTTTACGAGAAAAATGAGATAGTGAAGAGTGTTTGATATGCTATTGGTGTTGATACTGGTACTCGATTTTGTTAAAATTTTCTATTTGTACTAGGTGTTGCCGACACTGGTCAATACAAAAAGTACCAAAGCGGTTCTAAGTAGACAAAATACCAAAAACAAGTATCGATATAGAACCGATAGATTTGGTACAAAATTCAACACCCATTTTTCAACAATTTCGGTATCCTTATTGTTTATATCGGTATTGGTCTCGTACCGATCTCAATAAATATCATAGATATATAAGTATATGTATTTTGTACATGAGTTGTCTGTTAGAAAAATCTAATTTATTCAAAGTATTTATGATATAAAAGATTAAAGTTATGATACTGACATTATCCTATAATAAATACAACTAAACCAATACTCTCATAAGATTGTCCACAACGCTGAACAGCGTCTTTCCCACCATCAACTTTTATTCCAACATCATCATTTTCACAAACAACCATTAAAAATCCATAACAAAACAAAGCAACCCAAATTTTGTGACGTGGGCCTCACAAAATGCATCCATGGAGTAACCTTGAGAAAGAACAGGTGAAGGACGAATAAGTTTACATAACGCAACCCTTCCGAAAAACGACAAAAACGGAGCTAAAGAAGATTAAGGACGAAATGTCGTGTATAGTCTAAATTAACTAAATAGAAAATAAGTTTAAAAGACACCAAACGCGTTGGCTGTATCTCCCTATAGTTTTCAAGCCAACGACTTCACTATCTCTTGAGGTCGATTGATTATTATTAAATCTTTTTCGTACAAATCTTTACACATATTTGAGAATTTATTTCCATATAAAATCCTCACAATTTTGCAGCGATCAATACTCCATGTTTAATGCACAATCAGTCCTTTTCCATTATACTATTTCATTTCTCCCCTAATTCATCAATCAAATTCAAAATTCTATCTCAATTTCAATCAAAATTAGAAAACCCTAGCAATCGATACTCTAATTACGTTAATCGATCCACTGTATACATACAATCTGAGGATTTTGTTGATTGAAGGTGTAAGAGGTGTGATCACAGGGGTTTTACATGCGAAGGTTAATGGAAACGACAGGTGTTAGCGTTGATCCCACGGATTCTGATGATCATGTGAGTAATAATGCGAATTCGTCAAATCCTTCATCTTCGTTTCCTGTAATTCGGTTTCTGCAAGCACCTGTAACTACTTTGATTGAATACTCCGGTGTTCTTCGACCTAGGTCAAACACCGCTTATCGTGAATCGGAGAGTGTGATTGCTAACAATCGTCGGCATGATCGTAGCTCTAGTGGCTCTGGTACGGCTAGTGGTAGGAGTAGTGGTGGTGAGAATAGTGGTAGTGAGGTTTCGATTCGGATAGTGAGTGGTGGAGATCATGAAGAGGAGCGTGGTGAACCGGCTCCGGCGAACCGTGGTGATGGTGGTGGAGAGAGGGAGGTGGCTGGTGGTGGTGTTAGTGGTGGCGGTGGTGGGAATAATCATAATAACAATAATAATAGTAACAACGTGGATTCAGCATATCAACAACGGTATGATTTGCAGCAGGTTTCGAGGTGGATTGAGCAAATTCTTCCGTTTTCGTTGCTGTTGTTGATTGTTTTCGTTCGTCAGCACTTACAAGGTACTTTTTGGTTTTAACTTTTTGTTTAACAAATTTTACACGAACCAATTTGCTCTTCTTTGGAATGAAATTGGTATATTGATAATTACTGCCTAATTACTTAACTTTGTGCTTAGTTCAAATAAGCATAAGCATATTTGTATATAACACGTTTTGAAGCTTGGGTTTAGTATATGTCTGAATTTTATTATTTTGACCGATCATATCACAGTTAAAAAGTTTTAGTACTAGGGAATTTATCTGATGCAGTGTTCTTTACTATTCTAAATTGTAAATCTCTTATGCATGTTGGATATGTCATTTAGTTAGCTCGGGTAGAATATATGATAATTTAGAATGTAGCATACCTTGTGGTTCTTTATCATGTATCTTTTGAACAACATGAGCTCTTGTGTTAACTATTTTTGGCATGATCAAATGTAGGCCTCTTTGTTACGATTTATATAACTGCTTTCATGTACAAATCAAATGATATCTTGCGGAAGCAAACAGCTTTAAAGGTATAAACTTGGCGTTAAATCATCTACATATTAAACTCTTGTCTTTCTTTTAGCTTAATCATTGAAGAATTTTTGTAGGCAGAGAGGAAGTTATCTGTTCTTGTTGGATATTGCATTCTTTTCATGCTTCATGTGATTGGAGTTTATTGGTGGTACCGAAACGACAATCTTTGCAACCCCTTGTTCATGGTTCCACCAAAAGCTATTCCACCATTCTGGAATGCTATATTCACCATCATTATAAATGGTACATATATTCATTATATTTAACGTTCTGCAATGATGATATATGATTTTAATGTATTTCATTGTCCTAATGGGGAATTTAACCTTATATTGCTTGTAGATACGATGGTACGACAGGCAGCTATGGCATTTAAGTTGGTATTGCTTATGTACTATAAAAATGGCAGGGGCCACAGTTTTCGTAGGCAGGTATTTGATGCAACTGAGTACCATATGTTATAATAATTGAATTTTAATAGTGTTAAGTTTTGGCATTTCAGGGTCAGATGTTGACTCTGGTTGAGTACACACTTCTATTATACCGTGCATTTTTACCCGCCCCTGTTTGGTACCGATTCTTTTTGAACAAAGAATATGGGAGCCTATTTTCGTCTTTGACAACAGGGTTGTATTTAACCTTAAAGCTCACATCAGTTGTTGAGAAGGTATGAGTTACCCATAATTCTGTAAATTTTAACATTATGCATCTGAGAGTGAATTATTATATATCCTCTTTTTGTAAATTTTTAACATCTCAGTTTGGATCCTTCTATGCTGCCTTAAAGGCACTATCACGAAAAGAGGTCAATTATGGATCACATGCAACAGCAGAACAGGTACAAAGATATTTTAGCTTTTGTAATTATACTTGAGAAGGTAGGAAAAAAGAAAATACATATTTTGTGGAACTCTTAAACTTGAGCAAATGCATGTAACTCAACTCGCTAGCTGCTAACATGGAATGAGAAAACATGTGATTCTCATAACCATCGTAAAAAAGGTTATTTTAGAAGTTACTTGCATACCTTCTCTATAAGGTGGTAGAGCGCGTTGTTTTGTACGTAACCAAGTTTAAGTAGAGAAATTGCGAGAACTGCACAAACACCTATACCTATTGCATTAAAAGTGATACATAAGGTGGCCATGTAACTACCTCTCTAAATATACTTGCCCAGCTTTACATACACGTGTTAAAATTGGGTTTGTGTTGAACAAACCCCATATGTGTGTGTGTGTGTGTGTAATCAAGTTCTGCAAGCATGATGTGTTTGTTTCTGAGACTTAAGAGCAAGGTATGATATGCACAAAATCAATCACTCCTTAAAAAGAATGAAAAAGGTAAGAAGTATATTATTTGTAGTCAGATATTGGATTTTTCCTGTGGTTGTATTATCTTCGTAATTTAATATCTTTTCACACTTGCAGGTGAGTGAAGCAGGAGACTTGTGTGCTATTTGCCAGGAAAAGATGCAGGCTCCAATATTGTTGCGCTGTAAACATATTTTCTGTGAAGACTGTGTTTCAGAATGGTCAGCAACTTCTACTTTTTATTAAAGTTTTGTTTCTTTGTATGCCGACTACTATATACTGTAAAGTACTAACTTTGATTTTATATCTTTATCCCACAAAAAATGTTCATATGAATACCATATCTTTGCCTCTAATGCTATATAAGTTAGGGTGCTTAATAAAGTTTCTTTTATTTACAGGTTTGAACTAGAAAGAACTTGCCCATTATGCAGAGCGTTGGTGAGACCAGCCGATATACGATCATTTGGGGATGGCTCAACGAGTTTGTTCTTCCAGTTGTTCTAGAAGCTACCGTCTAGTTATGCAGGCCATGTGCTTTCTTCAGTGAGTCTGATCACTGCTGTTTATCTGATTACCCGAAGTCATATAATCAGTATCGCTACGGTAATATGTTGGCATCCTTTTCGCTCGTATTGTACAGTTGAACTTTACTTGTGGCTCTAATATTAGCAGCATTATACTGATATACACAATAGACATACAACAATATAACACACGAGACATCCTCGCACTCTTTGTGCGTCTACTAGTACACTTAAGTCTGTATCATAATATGATATGAAACTGAGCCTAGAATTTTGCCTTATAACTTATAAGTGTTGCAAATGGACCAGAAGAGATGGTAGGCTCAAGTTAATATAAAATTATAGTTTTTATTTTGGAGTATGGTTTGATGATCTAAATGATTGGTTTAAACCTCATGACAGTATTGAGAAAACAGTAGGCAATGTAGAATGGATTAATAAATTTATACAACGGATTTATGTATTAATACAATGGCGAAGCAGGTGAGACACATGTAAAATGGGTTACATCATCTAATCCATTTAACTTATTAGTGTATGTTCTTGTACTATTTTAAGTGTGATTTTATCTTTTTATGCATAAAGTTTTATAAAAATTAGGTTATGACTTCTGCTATTAGAGTTATGACTGTTGTTTTTTTTCTTCATTTTATTGATTAGAGCATTTGTACGTTATGACGTTTGGTTACCTGTATCATTCATTTGTCCTTTGTGTTCATATCTTTCTATCCATTTCTTTGTAAATCTCTTACGGATTATGGTACCAAAGCCATGTGTGGCTCGAGAATCAGTCTAAAGAATTTGGATTTGTTATTCTATACATTCGATCTACAAACTTAGAAATCAATAAATTAAGGTTTAGAAACAAGGAGACATGCCTGTTCCGAATCAAATCTAAAACGATGAATTTTGAAGGTGTAAAATCTCGTTCTATATCTTAAGAAGCATTCATGACACCAAAACTTCCAAATAGCAATTCGAATGGAACCATTAGTGTCTCTTAATCCTCTACACCCACTTGCATCCAACAATATTAGCATTAGACATTAATATCCAAGTCTGGTTATAGCGTTGAGCCTCAGTCGTATTATACGCATAGCATCCAACCATATAGGATTATGGGCCAATGCTAGGCCTGAGAAAAAACTAGTGGACTTGAAAGTGGGAGTGGATGAGACAGAGAGAAGCACATGGGTAAGAAAATGTTTAGGTTGTCGAATGCGGTTACGGGATTGAATTATCATCATGAAAAAGACGAGGTGGGGGGGGGGGGGGGTTGATAGGGGTGATGATAGAGAATCAGATGATGTTGAGCCTTGAGGTAGAGGAAGGGTGTGATGCGAAAGCTGGAATGATTAAAAGTAAGGTTAAGGTAGTAGTAGAAGGATTAGAAACGCTATTGAGAGAATCGATAATATACTCTTGTAAAAGGCGACATAGCAAGAAGTGCAAGTGTGAAGAGTATGGAGATCATAACATAGGTATCCTTAATGATTGGGAGCATATCCAAGAAATACAAATGAAGGTGAAAGTTGTCTGATTTAGTATTTTCAAGAAAGGGATAACAAAAACACCGAAAAAATGTGTAAGATTGTATGATAGACTTTAGAAACCTAAAACAATTTGTAATACAAAGAAAGTTTTACAAGCTAACACATGTGCATGTTATGAGTGTTTGAAACTAGACTTCAAAAACCTAAAACACTTTGTAATGAATATGCCCAACAATAGATACAACTCCATCATAAGCAATAATGATTATACCTTTTCTCCACCATCCCATTTCTAGTGTTCATGTGACATGCATCAACTTCACCATAAAGATTTCATAAGGTAAGAAACATTCTTTCTTGGTATTTAACATGGGTTGCCCATCTCCAAGTGTAGTAAATCAATTTTTCTATAAGAAGTGAAAAGACTAGTTTGTAACAACTAATTGAAATGAAGATGGATGCAAAAAAAAACCTCTTGTGAACTTTCTCAACAATATTGTCTTGGACATCCTCTATGATGAGTTGTTAAAAAAGCTAGACTTTTAGTGAGGCCCATAACCCCACGCAAGAAAAAAAAAAGAAAAGAAAAATCAACTTTAATATTGACAAACGTGATCTTGAAAAAAAATAAAAAAATAAACGTTCGTGAAATCATTCAAATTGAATTATTGTGATTGAAATTGATAAAACCAAAATTACCTAATGAATAGGTGTTACAATTTATTCATGTAGTTAACTTACATTGTTGCTATATATTAAAATTAAAAAAAAAAATAGAATTTAGAAAAAAGAAGGTACTATATAAAAAAAAATCAATGGTGTGTATAAATGATAAGGGGCCTCCAATTTATCAAAGTTTTCATTTATAGTAAAAATAATTTAGCTTTAATTGCATCAATAAGGTCATTCAACTATGTAGCTAAATAGAAAACTAACTTCAAGTTTATAAGTTCAAATTTGTCAAATTTACAAACTTAATTAAAATTTTAGTTGTAGTTTCAAAAATTTGATTTGTGTAAATAGTTGTTATTTTTAGGTATCAGGGGATAGCATAATATAACATTATTAGTCTCTTATTATAATTTTTTTTGTGAAGTTAAACAAATTGGGCGAAACTAATTTCATTCATACTTCGATTGTATTGATCACTAACATTTTACGTTCTTGATTGCATTGTAACAATATGTAACTTTTCTTTTATCATATAAAATAAATAAAATCAACAAAACAAATTTTATGCAATAAAAATAAAAAAGATTGTAATATATCTAGAAACATGAGAGCTGTCCTCCATAGCATATTAGACCTCATGTCTGCCACCAAATTCCATTTACAAAAGGAAATCCACTCAAACAAAAAATGGTTGATTCTCCTAAGTTGACTTTTTTCCTTACAAATTAAAAATAAAATACTAAGCTGACTAAATTCAAACTTCATCAATTGATGCTCCAACCATTCATGTTCCAACATGAACGAATTTTTTCTTAAATAATGAAAAATGATGATAACTTGGACAGAAGAAACGAGGAATAATTATTATGGTGCTCAAAGTGGCATATCTTGGCGTTATCAAGAATCACAACCCATTACATTAATTGGTGTCATCGAGATAAAAAGAAGAGGAAGTGGTAATTCGTATTTTTTTTTATCTTTTCATCACATAGAAATGGTGGAGCGGTAAGCATCATGGACTGGTTGAACGGACTAGATAATTATCATGTATAAAATAAATAGTTTCTAATAGTTTTAAGCAGACGAAATTTATTATGTTATTCGATAGATTGATCGATCAGTTGTCGCTGAAAAACTACTCTTGTCTTATGTAAAATATATGTAACATGTACAATATGGGAATAACATAAACATGTAATCATTGTTACCTATATATAAATAACAAGTTGGTAAACTTTTGTTAATAATAATAAACTAGCAAAAGTTTTAACTTAATTGTTTTCATTTATACGAGTGTGTAGATTTAGCTCTATATTTAGAGAGTATATGAGTTTGCTGTTAAAAAAACATAATAATATCAAAAAATAAAACAAATGAAGCTAAAATAATGCATTCTTCGTTTCAACTTAACTATTTTAAACAAGTAAAAACCTTTTTTACTACTAAAACCTTTTATTTTCTAAATAATTAAAAGATAAAAGTCAGAAACCAAGAAAGAACAGCAATAAGCAGTAGTAAAAAACACAGGGTAGTGGAGTTAGCTTGGTTGCAGTCAGAGCGCACACATCAAAGACACAGAAACCCATCGATATGCATGATGGGTCTTGTTTTGGACCTTTTGGTTCACTCTCCAACACAATGTAAAAAAATAAACAGACAATGGTGTGAAAAATATTTATTAACTATATATGAACTAAAAAATGGGATTAATATATTCATGAAACAGTGGGTTCAAGCGGGTCTGAAACTCCGTGTTTAAGTGGGTGTAAACCTAAGAGTTTAAAATTCCGATTACTAGTTGAAGCGGTCTGTTACCGACATATAATTGATTGATGGCCATTTGCTAACAAGAAAACATGCATATTGGTCTGTAAAAGACCCCGCGCCTTTAACACTATAAACTCGAGTGGTCTTGATCATGAGGCACACATATACAGTGCTTTACATAGTACATACTACATACCCACTTGTTGCTTTAGTTCTATTATGTAATTAAATCACATATAAAATCGGACTAGATAGTTGATACTTATAAAAAGGTAAACATGTTCTATTTATGAAATAGCATATAAAATAAGCAAATGATCAAGATTTAAAAGAGAGAGTCACTTTTAAATGTGCTTTAATTAATAAATAAGTTTTGCCTAGATGATTATGAACGCTTAAGAAGTTATTTAACATAGAAATACAAATTTAACACAAACTTGACATTTTAAAGTCAATTAGTTGGATTTTTGAGTTCATAGAAATAGCCTATTGTCTATTGATACTTCAAACTGACTTATCAATTATTGATAATAATTCATAATGACAGTATAATTAAATTTAAGCTTAAATTTTGCTTTCGGTGTCAACTTAATGGCAACAATACTCGTATAATTATCATGTATTTACATTTGATTTATACTTACTTGACCTCCGCTCGATTTCTTTTACAAAACCTTTTTTTTGTTTGGACAACAAACATACGCTCCTCTAAAATCCACTTCTAAGAACTACTTGTTGCCGATGGGACTTGAACTATTGTCAATTTGGTGAGTATAGTTGCCTCTTACAAAAAACATGATACATTTCTTCAATTCTCTTATAATCATTCTTACGAGCAAAATTGAGCATAATTAAATTAAATGTGAATGCATTTATCTACGGTGATTATATGGGTGAGATGTTAATGACAACAACAAAAAAAATTAACAATACCATTTGTAAAATTATCAGTATAGATAATTACATACGTAACACGTTAGAATCCAATTTAGTTTTAAAAAGGTATATTTTATCTCTATCCGAAAAATTAAGGACAAAACTAGTTGGGAGTAAAAGTAGTGTTAAAGGGTAAAACAAAGTTGAGAATCAGCATCAGTTACTCATTGCTTCTGGCAACCTCTTCATTCATCTATATATATAAGTCTGTATACATCTCCATCATCCAGTCAAAGACTTATTCACTTCATTACAACCCTCTCTCTCTCTCTCTCTCTCTCTGATCCATCTCCTTCAGACACACATCACACAGTGTAAGTGGGAATAAAACTTTTTCAGACCAATAAAGTTTTATTTTTTGGAGTGTGACCTCCATATCTTTCTATTCACACCCACACATAGATATAAAGAGAGAGAGAGAGGGTGTGTGTTCATATATAAGTATGTGTATGTATAAATCTTTATCATGTGTGTTGCAATTAGTGTGTTTTCTTGCAGTTAAAGATCTGGTTGGGGGAAGAGATATTTGAAAGCTTTTCTTTGGTTCAATCCATTACATATTTCTTACTTTGCAATCTAATCTCACACCGCCTTCAAACTTGCTACTTGAAAGCACCTATATATGATGGTCGTCTGGTAGACAGGCCGGGCTGACGTCATCCACTGATAGGTTTCAAAGGTAGTTTGAATTTAAGGTAGTGTATATTAGGGAAAAAAAGAAAATCTGGCTCTGACTCCAATATAAATGATTCACTAGCTGTTTGTTTAATTCCATTTCCCATAACTACAAAGTACAAATTCATGTGTTTTGTTGACGTTTAGACGTTTCAGATATCGATGTTCTTTTAAGAATAACAAATTTCTTTACTCATGTGGGATTCTTATACGAACTACAAACCTAAGTGCTCCAACGGGTTTTGTCAGATACCACTATTACTAGGCCACCAACCTCAATGATTCAGATTTCCAAATGAATTTCGTTTATGTAAAGCACTTATGGATGCATATACACAACAGTTAGTCTTTCTCTCTCTCTCTCTCTCTCTCTCTCTTAAGTCTTAACACACATACACACACTTAGAGTTGCATTTGAATTTTTACTACAATTTGACTGGTGCATCTGATTGTGGTGTCTTGATATATGACCATTAGGGTTTCTGAGCAACTCTCTATATTCCCATTTTTGTTGTTTATGTTTTAGGTTTTTGATTCTTGAAATCAATATTGATGTTGGTTGTCTTGTCTTCTTTATACTGTTTGTTCAAGATTAGTAGCAAGGAAACCATCAAGTTTAAAAACCGTTATATACAATAGTAGCATATATCAAAAACACAAAAAATCCAAATCTATATCAGCTGTGTCTTATTCATGAGCCATAAAATTCATGACATATATCTCTTGAAATTGAATTAACTAGTTCTTGATGTTATCAAATATGCTTACCTGTCCACAGAGAGCTATAGTATATTGATTAGATGTAGGTTAATGTTGATGGCATGGGTTTGATTGTGGAATACAACAGTGGGTCAAGTATATATGCATTTAGTGGTCTACTTGATCTAAGAAGACTAAAGTTCTGAATGAGCCAAGGAGAGTAGTTCTATGTGAGCCGGAGAAGATCAAACAAATAAAACAATCCGTGAGATCAAAACAAAGATTATGTAGTAGGGTAGTTATTAGCTCTATTTATACATGTAAGCTAGTCTGTCTAGGTCATGGGTCATAGTTCGTTACTAGTAGTGGTCTCGGGTGGTTAATAATAGTCGTATTACTCGGTAGCCTTTCCTTTTTTTTTCTCTTTACATTGCATGAATCCGCCAATATTGTTTTGAATACAAATTAAAACGGGGGTTTGAATTGGTAAAGTATAGGTTATGTTCGTATGAGTTTTTCTATGTGTATTTCGGTGTCTGAAACAACAAAAGATCATATTCTTGATATTTAAAAAAAGCTAGAAAAACTACATGTAAGTATATTGGTGCAAATTTATTTATAATTTTGATTTGATTTTCATGTGTATTATAAGTATATTGTATGAAGTCGATTATCATCCCAAAATCAAACTATAACACGCCAGACTAATTATAGTAATTAGATATATGTGCATCACTTTTTTTTGTTATTTATCATTCTCTAGAAAAAAGAAGTTAAAGATTTCTAATTAACTTCTTTTACTTGTTTTTCAAGGTTGAAAAATGTTTTTATAGCTAATGATATGAGTTTATGATGAAGGGAACTCCTCCAGCCCACTAATGGATGTGATCAAGGAATTGAATTAGCTGCCGACTCATTCATTTAACCACTCAGTAGAAAAAGATTCATTTAATGCTACTCTTTGATTGAGTGAATGATGCGGGAGATAGTTTTCATCCCTTGCTAATCTATGCTTGGACTGAAGGGAGCTCCCTCGTTCTTTTCTCCTAGCATTATTATTATCTGTTAATATCTAAAATTTTCATAGCGTCCTTATGGCATTTCATATACGTATGTATGCATGCATCTAGTTAGGCCCTATCCACTGCAAGGAGAGGAAGAGCTCCGTTTGATGGGGCGAAGAGACGGTGTTGTCAAGTAGAAGATAGGGAGCAAGAGATGTTTGTGTGGGCGAACATTCATACACACCTATGGCAGAGACGAAACCCTATATAAGTGGGGCGGGAAAGAATGATTTGGAGCTTCACATAAAGACGGTTAGAGTGCATGTCTTCCTCTGTGATGGAGATATGTTGTAGGTAAGTATTTGTACTTTGTATATGTATACACCCCTATACTGTATAAAAATGAACATGCATACATGTGTACATACATGTGTTTATTTGTTCTTATATATTATGTAAGTAGGCCCTATCATCTTAACTAAACATGACCTTTTTAAGGCCTACTATTTCTACACCATCCTTTAGTAAAAAAATGAAACATCACCTCCAAACTCAAAGGGCATTTGACCAAAAGCTCTAACAACCGTTTATTTAGGATAATCTATGGGTCTAGGTCAAAATTCAGATCATTTAGAAAGCTTATTTATCCAGATGTTTAAATATTTTTGGTCATGTGTAGGTTACTTAGAGAGTTAAATTAGGTGCAAGGGTAAAATTTCTATTTAATGTAAGTTTTTGAATTTATGAAATGGAAAGAACAAGTTAAGTAGTCAATTCGTCTTTGTATGTGAGTTTCCTTTGAGTTTGATTAGGTCCTTAATTAACTAACAATTTAAAGGCGAGAGGCAATGACACGAGCACTAACCTTAGAAATTTGACTAATCCTCGAACGGTCATTTGAAAAGTAGGGGCTATGACACAAGCCCTAACCTTCGAATGATCGTTTTACGAATCCTTAAACGACCTTTTGAAAACGATGTGTGACGAAATTGGTATTGGCGTTGTATAGAAACTGAGAAACACCATGTAAAGTTGATCTTATCCGAGGCTAGATTTAACTCTTCAAAGTTTAACATCTTGTTACTGGTTTCTTTATTGAGGATGGTAGCTTGATATAAACTAGTGTTTGTAGCTTAACTGTTGAAGCACATGATTATATCATTGACTATGTATTCGTGAATCATTCTTTATTAATTAGTTTGGTACCTTAAACTGCCATTTATGGATCTTTTCGCTTTTTAACATGCCTACAAAGTTGTGCTTTTAGTGTTCACTTGTGGAAAGATTCTTGAAGAAAGTACACTTCATGAAAGGAAGACATTTTTAATACTAAATTTCATGTGCATATGTGCCAACAGGACAAAAATTACCACAAATTAATATATATGATATAAATATATACATACCTCACTTTGATTAATTGGTTTTTGCACATGGCCGAAACACACAAGAAAACAACTAACATGGTGCATCCTCTTTTAAATCCAGTGTTACACCCTGCCTACACCGTCAAAAATGTACAAAACAAAGTTCGAACCCTTGACGGAACCAAGGTGAGGTACTCATCGTTGGTAAAACTCTTTAACTTGCATGTTATGCCATATAAAGTGCCCGTTCATATTGATGGTATGAATCTGCGGCAGAAGAATGACGATGATCATAACCGATGGAAAGAAATCGATTCCCTCGTATTACAAAGGATTTACAGACTTTTGGATTAATCTTGATGAAGTTAAGTCAGATCTAGTATTTGAGTCATGCTTTGTTTAGAGTATGTAAAAAGTTTTCATTTTGAATTAATCTAGGTAGTAAAGTAGTGGATATTAAATATTGATTTATTTTATAGAAGTAGTGAATCATGTTTAGATGTTGTTTTTAATCTATTTATATATATGTATGTATTGTAAGTAATAAATATAAAACTTTGAGTATGATCTTGGGTCTGAATTCAATACAGAGTCTCAGACGACCTTTTGGTCAAACTATACAGGAAATTCATTGAGTTCATTGCAATAAATTCCAATAGCTGAATTTGATTTCATTTTTGGTATAGAGGATCCAATAAAAGCTTATTGGTTATAATCAAGAGTTAGAAAGATAAGATTTGGATAATGATAACACGTAAATAACACATTAGTTAAAGAATTGTTTTTGTTTTGTCACTCAATTAAGTAGAATCAAATGTAACGTCTGTTTGAGGTAACCATGTTGAGCCATCAATGAATGACCTCACATTGAATCTAGCCGCTTGGGCACCGGTTAATGTTGGTTTGTAGCCAGGCCAGTTGACCCGTTTATCGACCGCGGATCCTGGGCCGATGTTTTGGTGCTCAGCGTAGAATATGGTTGAAGGTGGTTCCACGCCCCGATCCCATTCTGCCCAACCCAACGGATTCAAGAACCCTCCTCCGATACTCGACTGCATGATCACCGTTGTGGAGTAATCCTTCCACGGTCTCCCTAGGTACGTGGGAGCCGTGAGATTATCTAGAGGGGTTATTTCGCAGTTCTGGATCGAGATTCCTGTGTTCTCGTTTGGATCCTTTTTCCCTTGAGCAGTGATGGTTACGAATTGGTCTGGTAACGGTTGTCGAGGCATAATCTTGCAGTTCTGCAACACCACCGAGGAGTCGCCAAAGATGAAATCTACGGTGCCGGTGATGCTACAATCGCGATAAAACTGACGATTACTATGGGGATAAAGGGTGTCTTGGAAGCCGTCGAATGAACATCTATAAAACACTGATAAATCCGAACTGGATCTCATCGCAACCGCTTGCTCTTTGATTCCACCGGCAGTGTTCTTGAACCCCATATCCATCGCTATGAACCCTTTTCCCGATACGCCTATTTATTAATTCATTAAGAACTAGTTTAAAAACTCATGTATTACACGGATTGAATGAAAATATTAAAATAAGAAGAAGATTGCATTGCATGCGATGTATACCGAATGTTGCGGTGTCGAAAGTGGGGACGCCATCGACTTTATTTAAGCTCCCGGAAACAATGGATTTATTCATGCCGTCGCCATAGACCATGACGTTCCAATACGACTTGTCCAAAACGACGTTTTCGAAATACTCGCCTTCCTTGACGTATATAACAAACCTTTTCTTGCTCTTCTTCGGGATTATTGCAATCGCGTCGTTAATCGTCGTCACATCTCCACTTCCGTCCTTGGCCACCGTCACATTTGGCCTCGGTCTCGGCCTCTTCTCTTGAAGCCACCTCGCTCGCGGAAACCCTAATTCCATTTCCCCCAATAACTTCCTATGAATGCCCAAAACCCCAAATATTTTAGACACTATAGCCAAACTATTGCTTGTGTACTCTGTGGAATTCTGCATTTGGGACTTCATTTGTGCCACAAATAATGAATCCATTTCTTCCAGAGTATCCAAACAAGTTTCTTGATTGGTTAACGCGGCGCTAAGCCACGTTCTCATATCGTTGATTTTCAAATCCTCATCGCCCATGGCGGAAATGGAGTCATGTAGATTGTCAACAGCGTCGTGGAACACCGTTGTGCATACCTTTAACGCTTTCTTGTCGTTGTCGTTAGTCGCTTCCTTCATAAAAGTTTTTGGCACCGAAGACAAAGCGGATAGCGAATTCAAAGCGACTTCTAACGAGAGCTTGAGCAAGTCTCGTGGATCGGTCGTGTTGGATTTATCGATTGCCGAGAGGCTGGAGTAACAAGATTCTGGATACCGAGTTTGTGTGCAAACAGCCTTGATGGATTGGGCTGGTGACAGTTGATATGGAGTGGTTTGTTCGGTCCCATAGTTGTTATCGTTATGACTCTTGTGAATGATGGTTCCAGCAATGGCCCCGATGATTACAACGAGGAGGAGGAGGGTTGCGACGACGATGAGGATGATGCGCTTACGAGATTTGCGACGATATGCTTCCTCTTCAGCAGGATCCAACTTTCCGTACTCCATTGGTGAAATTTGTTGTGGGTGTGAGTTCTTAGCGTTACATATGCACCTTTATATATGTGTGGGGATGTGCTCGATCATTTTATTGTTTAAGCTTTTGGTTGATACTGTTTTAAAGTTATAAACTATATCAATATAAGTTGTACGGTACGTGACAATCCATGACTATCAAACAAAATCAAATTTAACATCATCTTTAACTTTGTCAAATATATGTTTATGTTTAGTGGCATCATGTGTTCAGATAGTAACTTAATTGTTCGGTTTATTCCAAGTTAAAACTTTTGGGACGTTATCTGAAATTTAAACTGATCTGAACAAAGAAGAAGCTCAATCAATCCGAATCTACCTAAATAAATCAAATAATCAATGATTGCATATCTGAATAAAACGAACTAAAAAAATAAATCAGTATATTTGGTTGAATTTTGATGAATTTGGTGCGTCTATAGCCGGCGTGCATCTATATATAATGTAAATGTGTTAGAACTTACAAGCTAGCTTTCAAATGAATACAAAAAAAATCGTGACTTACAATTCAAAATACGATGATACAGGATAAAGGTACTATTGATGTGATTATTTTGAGTCATGACACCATGCAAGTAATATTAACTTCTGTTGTTTATGTTACCATTATTGGTATTAATTTATTTTTGGAATAGATATATTTGCCATTTAACTAATTAGTTAGAAGGTGATGTTTGGGAGTGGAAATCCGGCCGATTACATCATCTTCTTCAACCATCAGACTAATTCTTGATGAAAAAGATCGTAATCAATTGCATATTTATGTTGCCATATGTTAATCACTCAATAAATCATATATTCAAATAATGAAATTATTTGAATATTTGCATGTTTAAATGTTTAATAAGAAACAAGTTATAAATTGCGAGAAAAAGAAGGGTTATATATAGACTTATATTTTACATTTAAAGTAAGTTAGATGACCACATAAATATATAACTTGAAACTCACTTTATAACATTACAATCCATGTATCATTTGTCCCCGTTATTATAACTACACTAAAAATTAATATTTTTTAAATAATTTTTTTAACTAAATAATATTTTTTCATACCTTTATCATTATAGTTTTACTTTAATCTTCTTACAATCACTTTTAAAATGTTTAAAAAATATATAAGGGTTGTATCATATTTTTCAAATATAAAGAACCATGATACAATTATCATAAATTCTACTTTTTTCACATACAATTATTAACAACCATCCCCGTAATATAAATAACCCACTTATATATATATGAGGAAGTCAATGCTCTTATATATGCTAAACCATATAATAGTGAATGATGGTTGAAGGTATTTTTTAATTGTAAATTAAATGTTATAATCAAAAACCATAGTACCATATATACTTCATGTGTAAAATAGAACCTCAATCTTATTATAACAGAAATAAAGGTATTTAGCAGTGTAGGCTAAACTTAATCATCTTCATAAAATAAAAAATAAAAAAAAGTAAAAACATAAATTCCAGAAGAATAATAATATCATAACATTACGTAAACATATATCTTACACGACAATTCGCCATGCAATTTATTATTATCATATCATTTAATATAACAGGTACGTTGGTACAACAAAGTGTCATGGTAGATTGATCTTAAAGCTCTCACTTTTCTTCACACTACACATGGGGCATGTTTTCACCCTCCTCTCACACACCAAGCACACACACAAGTGCCTGCACGGAGCCACACCATCGTCGCGGGGCGGCTCCTGCAGTTCTTGCACTTAACATCCTCCATCCTTTGCACGCTGTTGAGATCAACCAAACACGACTGCACTTCCTCCTGGGGTGCCACTTGGGGCGCGATAATATCGCGCTCCAATGCCACCCGCTGCTGCAGCATTTCTTCTAAGTGGAACGTCCTTTTTTCGTAGTGGTGGTACATCTGTCTGAATCGGTCTGCTTGCTCTTCTTTCTCTTTGAGTTTTGATTCGATTTCTTTACGCTTTTTGATTTGGTCGCTGAGGTTTCGCCTCCAGAAGTCCTCTATGGTCTGTTGCATTAGGTTCATCTGCATCAATATGAAGATCCCATTAAACGTTACTAGAGAATTGCTGATTTTCCGGAATAAAAATAGCGACAACATATTGTTTGATGGCAATTTTTCGGAACTTAAACAGTTGTTTTTAGCAGCAAAATTTTTTAAATATAGTGGGAAGATCATCAAGATATCGAAAAGCTACCGAAGAAAATATTTTTTATTTATTTTATTATTATTTTTCTTTTATCATAATGTTATGTGTAACATTCCCAAAAATGCCAGTATATAATTAATTAAATTAGATAAAAGATAAGAAATGAGAAAAATTGCCGTAAAAACACTAAAATTCCAACATATTTGTAGAGAGTTTGTTAGAAATAATTAGAACAATAGTATTTAATTGTTTTGAAAATCCGTCGCCAACCGATACAAATTCCAAAAAAATTGACTCATTTTTTGTTAATTTCATTAATGTATTTATAATTTCCGACAAAAAAATTAGAAAATTTTCAACAAGTTTGCAACAAAAGCAAAACCCTAAAATTTCCCACACATTCCTAACTAATCAACGACAAAAAGTTGTTTGACTGAAATTTGTCAAAAGTTTGCTAGAAATGATCAGAAAATAGTATTTAAACGTTACAAAAATCCGTCCCAAACAGCCATATATTTCCCAAAAAATGTTTTTCATTTTATTTCATTAAAAAATATCATCTATAATTTCCAACAAAAACATAAGAAATTCCACCAAGTTTTCAACAACAGCAAAACCTCAGAGTTTCCAACACATTTCAATCTAATTAGCGACAAAAAGTTGTTTAACCGAAATTTGTCGCGAAAAACGGTCGCAAACAGAAACAAATTTCAACAAAAAGTGTTCTAATTATAATATTTTGAAAACTTGTATTATTCTATATTTTCTATAATGAAATTAGAGATCGAGGAGATACGTAATAATTACATGATAACTGATGATGAAGTTCTGTTGCGGTATCAACAACGAGAGAAACCCATCATCTCCACTCTCTTCTTCCCGTTGATTCAGCGACGGAGGAGACAGTTGCAGATCGGTGCCGACGACGGTGGTGTTTCTCGTCAAATTCCGTTGTCGCTTGAAGATATTACTCGACGGAAACTCCGTAATAGGGTTCGTAAACGGAACCCCATTGGCACCATTCAAGATTTCGATCATCTTCCTCTTTTTTGCAGCGGCGGAGCACTCGCCGGCGTCGATCATCTTGTTCTTATCCTTTCTCGGCGCCATTACGGAGGAAGATGGTTGATTGATGAAGTTTTCCGGTGGTGGATTGTATATTTGGGTGGTTGTACGGCGGTGGTTGTGGCGTGGTGGTGGGGGTTATATAGGGGGTGAAGCGGTTGTGGACGGTGGCGGTTGGTGGAGATGCGGCGGTGGGAATGCTGTTAACGGTAAAGTGACGACGGTGGTTGGGTGTTTTTGTGGGTTCCATTGCCGTGGATCCGACCGAAGAAAATGTGAGAAGTTGTTTTGACTCCGGGGAGTGTCGCAAAAAGTGATAAATGGTAACAATAATAATAGAGGATGGATCTTAAACAAGTCAAAGTCTAATTGCTACATGAAAATAACAAAAAACTAATAAAACCAATCATATAATTTATACATGCAAATAGGGGTATGAGTCAAACAAAAATCGTAACATAGATCTACATATATGTGTCACATAAGTTACGCATACGTAATCATTTTTCATTCGGCATAGTATTACGTATACGTAAGACTATTCATTATCGTATTTATGTTCAATATATATGTAACAAATACTCGAGTAACCTTTTAACAATTAAAGGAACAAAAAACTTATGAATTATGTTATTAGTTTTGTGAATTTTTTATTTTCGCATAACTATTGGTTTTTTCCTCAAATCTTCCTTGTCGCTAATAATTCATTATGATAACCGCCGGGTTACAATGTCTAGTACTTATATTTGGGGACTTGTTATAGAATTTGTAATTTAAAAAAAATTAACATGAGAATTCTCAAATACTTAACGTCTTATGGTATGTATTAGTTTAATATTGAAAATTTTATAATTTTGATATTTAGAAAAATCACTTACAATTTAAAAAGTAACCGGTTAGAAATTATATTGCTTGATAAGGTATCAAAATATAATTACTTTTTGAAATTATTGTTTTTATAGAATTTATTGTGTTAGTAATTTATATAATTTTTATTCGCATCATACATATATTTTAAAATAAATAAAGGCATTTTAAATCTATTTTATTGGGATTTTCGGATTTTACAATAAGTTTTTTTCATTTTTTGTCACATAGACACATACTATGTCACAAACCCAGATTCAACATTGGACTAAAATATGGTTTTAAGCCCAGATTCAACATTGGACTAAAATATGGTTTTAAAATTAAAAGGTCAAGAGGATACTTTTAGGTCAACTCGAAATCAAATCGACTTTTTGCGATCTAATTTGATATTGATTTCAAAATTTCAACAACAATTCATATGGCCTCAATTAACACGAAGAACATCAAATTTGATTTGATGAACACCCTATGTTAAATATATTTGCAAGAACCACTAATTCTTTAAAACCTCACGAATATTCAGATTGTTGAGTCGCCGTATGCATACAAATTAAATGCCTCTTTAAAATGGTGTATGCAAGCATTGTAAATACGTGCACACAACAAATCGGGTTGAGAACTACTAGAACCGATAAACCGAACTGTTTCCGAAAAGATAGCAGTCTAAACATGTCCCAAACCAATAAAACCAGTCCATCCTAATTGGTTTCATGTTTCAGACTTCAAATCATTTCCTAATTGGTTTTATGTTAACAGTGTGATAATAGAGAGCAGCTTTTATTGGTGCTAGATGTTAATAAAATATGAGCTCGATAATTCGATGTCGCTGTTCGACACATGGTGATTCGACGTTAATCTAAACAAAAATGTTATGCAAAAAGCAAACAACATGACAGCAAAAGCATTCTTGAATAATCTAAACAGATTAATTAACAGAAGAACATATTAGACATAATCCACATGTTATTTAGGTTTCCCAGTTATCAAGATTCACTTAGATAAGAAATTTGTGTGATTACCCTGATCAATAATAATGAAACCCATTATGCTTTTCAACCGGAGCAATTAAAACAACATAATGTGTGTGTAAAAGTTCAAAAAAAGAAGTAAAAATAATAAAGAATACATTTCATGAGAATATTATGCAGATTATGCCCAAGCCCTTTTCCTGGGTACAAGATCAGAAGTTTTTATCTCATCAATTTTTGCAGCTACTATAAAATCATTCATACTCAAACCACCTGAAAATAGCAACGAAAAGTTCAATTAAAAAGAACTAGAAGCTGATTCATAGAACTTATCACATATGCAAGAGCACGATGGAACAAGAATGGTAGTTACCGATTGAAGATGTCCAGATCTCAGCTGTGACTTTATTCGAGTCTTGTTGGAGGTGAACGTTAGGAGAGTGGCCTGTGGATCCTATGGCGTTAGAGATTCGGTTAATGAGTTCTGACCCACACTCCAAGTCTTTAAGCTTCCACAAACACTGTAACTTTAGTGTTCCATTTTCGTTTACTAGTTTCCAACCAACAACCTACACAAACCAAATGAAATAATATTGTTAAACAGACCAGATACAGAAATTAGATCCCATGCTCCACAAAAGGATGCACATTTATCCTTTTTAAGACCTTTAGGTGAACCGAAAATGGGATAGTAATGTAAAGCAGTTGGTTTCCTACTGCAAAATATTGGTAAATTAGGAAGGTTGAATGAATAAATGCCAAGTTTTAATGAGTATAGTTTTACCGGGTTACAAATTATAATCAGATAGTTACTGCTTATTAACACAGGTATGTTTTGTCAATTACGGAAAAATAATGCAAATATGTCAAGGAGAAGAGGATCAAACATATATAATCATTCTTCAACAATCAACGGCACTAGTACATGTGTAAACCAACTTTATATCCGATTCAAAGTCGTATACTCATTAGAAAAGTTCTCAAAATTTATAAAAAGTGCATATCAGATTCAAAGTTGAGATCTTGCCTGACCGCCATAGCTGCTAAGGATGACAGATAACTAAACAAACAGAATTTACAGGCGATAAACATTGACGTGAGCATGAAACAACAAAAGGTATGAAGCTAAACTATTTTGTGAATGCATTTAGAATATTTGAACCAAGGAATAGAAACTTCCATATAACAAAACTATCTTTTCTCATTTAAGCATGGCTGTCGCTGATGTGCATATTCAGATGCTGTTTATCGATAGAACACTAGTCTTAACTTATATTTCAAAAGTACATAGCTTTCAGTTTATGTCATTATAATTTATTGAAAAGCCAATCAGTCCCTCACTCCATAAGTTGTCACGCGCTCACACCAATTTCTCGAGGCATGACGTTTACTTAGTGTCACATGCATCAAGCAAACAAGAACAAACTTAACTTACATTGAATTCAAACACAGCAGAACTCTGACTTAAAACATCATCATCATCTCTTAATACTCAAAGCAATAACAGAGACTCCTTTGACTTCTGAAATCAAAGTAAGACCTTTTAAGTTCTAAACCACACTCAAATTCACATTAAACTAACACCAATTTTTTCACTACTTGTAGCATATGTTCTGTACATTCTAAAAGTTACTTAAAATTCCTTCAAAACTAACAAACTCATTTCCATTGTCAAACCGAAAATCAACCCATTTGACCCACCCAATTATACATATCAACAATCAATTCTTGCCTTCAACACCAGCAACACATATACCATAATTCAATCAAGAACATAACAATAACCAAAAATACGATCAGGGTATTGCAAAATTAACCTTTCTCATCAGACTCTTGGCATCATCCTCTGTCATCGGAGCTTGTAAATCAGAAATCGGAGTGCAATCTTGTTGAGCAAGAGACAGAGCAGCAACATTGGGGATTAAAATCTTATGTTCGGTGTCAAAAGTTCCAACATTTTCACAGAAATTGGTTTCAATTTCAGCTGGAAAAGGATCTCTAGCACCAAAATCGCCCAAGATCTCGTTGCCCAAAGCAAGATTTCTCCGTCTCGTTGTTGTCGATGACCCTAAATTGAGAAGATGATGGTGGGTGAAATTAAAAGATTTATGGGTTTGATTTGTGGAGAAGATAAATGAGGTAGTGAAGCATAAAGTGGGCAAAACTGCCATTGGAGATGACAAGCTTTTCTTGAAGTGGAAGATGAGAACACTTGTTTGAAGGAGAAAATGATGGAGCTTTGTTTGGTTTCCATATCTTATCCGAGTAGTGGCAAGTTGAAAAGAAGACTGGCCCGGTTTAAACCGTTGGATGTCTATCTTTCGGGTAATCAGACCGGTTATTATCTTATATCATATATGTTTTGTGATTGGAAAACTTTTAATAGTATAATCGTTTCACATTTCTAAACAAGTATTTTCGATGTTTTATGTTTCAAGTATACTTATTGGGTTCAGGTTCATTTGCAATTCACAAAAGATGAAGTTGTTTTAATGAATCTTGTGTGTGAAATGAGTGTTTTGTATTGAAAAATTAAAACATGTGTATCGAACATTTAATTGTTAATGGAGGCGTCTTTCTGTAATTACATATATCATATGAGTAATGAGTACATTGAACGTCAATATATTAATGCATGTGTTATGTTGTATAAGTTGTTTATGTGAGAAAATTCACAATACAAAATGTTAAAAACATCATCTATTCAAGTGTCATATTAGATTTTCCTTTTATTCTTGAAAAACATTTATTTCCTCCAACCTTACAAATCCTTAGATTTCTACGTCATCACATATTTTTTACGTATGCTTCTTGTAATCAAATTGTATTGATACCAAATCATTATTTACAAAGATTTATTAAAGTGAAACATTTCTTTACGTTTTACATTTTATTATCCACTCAAAATATAATTTTACCTAAAAACCATATTAGTTTCTTAATTTCATTCAATTCCTTTCAACCAAACGTATCCTAAGGTTACTTAGGCCTCACCTTAAACCATCCGTTGGAGCCCTTCCTCATAGGTCATCCACTATTAGTGAAATCCAATCCAATGGATCCCTTCCTAAGGACAATTACATAACGGCTCAATGTAGTCCTCAAGGTGACCATTAGTGATGGTTGAATGGTACAAGCGGAATGATTTGACATGAAGAGTGCCTGTGTGATGGTATGCGTCTCATAATGCTTCATCGCGATCGTTTTTTGATGATATTTTATAAGTAATGCAAGATGTGAACACACATAAACATCTTTTCTATTATTATAAATTAAGATTGCATTTCGAATACATAGATTCAAGCCTTTACCAAGGCCACTTCGTCGTTGATCTAGTCTTCAAGTCTGCACTTCTTGCTCGAACTTGTTAGGGTACTAGGGTGGGTGCATCATTCGCAGATGCCTCGTCAATGGGGTGCGTCAGATTGAGATTTGTCACTATCCTCATCAAAGGGTTGGGATTGATGAAATTGGTAGTTGGTGTTTTGTGTTTTCAAAACAAATGACTGCATTAGGATTTGAATATACGTTTGATGCATCAACTAAAACATTTTGGTGCATGGTGTTTGGGTTTGAAATCGAAAGGATTATTAGATGAAAAACATCAAGGTATATGAGGTCTTCATCTAATCGTATAGAGGAGAGGTGGGAAAATGTTGGGTGTCGAATCCAACAAATAATATTTTATACTGTGAACATATCGTCACACACACTAAAAATAGTATGAGCGAATGTAGGGTTCGTGTCCTTAGGGATACGGGTTAATCGAGTTTATAACAAAACAATTCAAGTTCAAATATACTTATTATGAAATGAAAATAAAATGGGGGGTTTTAATAAAAAGAATAAAATTAGGAAAAAAATTACAGCACGCTGACACGGTCGTATCAAAACAGTGAAGAGAGTCCTACGCGGTCGTGTTGAGCATCTGTCAAGAGAAAATAAAATTGTTTTTTTATGACGAAAATTATTGAAACTAATAAAATGTGAAAATAAATCAAAATTTTATAAAATAGTTTTAACACATTGGTTATTTCTTGATTTAATCTGGCTTACGATCATTAATTATTATGGTGCAATGATCATTTACGTAAACGATTTGTATCGATACTCAACATCACGCCGGTCAGATATCCCCTCCATCTAATGTCTAACCAAGCACAATTAGTTGATTATAGCCAACCCGCTACTCTAAGCTCATGCTGTTCGGATCTTAGCGTTCGGATTACAATGATAGAAGTATCAATTATGTTTAAACACTCACGGCGTTCGGAATGTTAACTAGACTAAATGACTCTATAATGAATTTGGATTAATAGACAAACACAAAACATTATTTGTTACTTGTATCAAAATTTAAAACTTGATTACGGTTTTAAAAATCGAAGAACATTATTAGAAAATATAATAACTAAATCAGGTTTATTAACAATCTAATATATAGCGGAGTAAATCCGGGTTTAAGATAAAAAATCATACAAACAAACTATTCAAATAAACAATCACATAAACGTTTCACATAAGCTGTAAGAGGTTTGTTATTAATACACTCAATTTATTTTATCATTTTTATATTTTTCTATACATACATATAGATACATGAAGAGAAATAAAAATAATAAATTATTTCAATAATATATATAAATGTTTGTATAACCCAAACCAAATTATAAATCGAAATTAAAGAAACAAATCAAGTGTCAAAATCAAAAATTGATTAGCCTGACATGGTGGCTAAATCAAATTAAACAAAAATAAATAAAGTAATAAAAAACGTACGAATGATAACAATGAATATTGTTATTAAGATACAAAACCTTTTGAAGATCTAAAGTTTCAATTCTTCTTTTTCTCTTAATCGTGGACTTCAGAATAGCCAACAAAAATCCCCTTTCTTCTTAATTTGTATTCGATAAATAGATGAGATTTGGAATTTTAAATCCCCTAAGATTTTGACAAATTTGTTAAAATCAAAGCCAATATGATCTTCAAGAGTTATCTTCAACTTTTTTGATTTAAACAACAAAATAAACGAAAAAACGTCTAATAAATGCATTATATAAAATAAAAACTTATGTTAAAACAATAATAAATAATACTTAAAAATTTTATTAACAAAAACCTTATTTTTTAAGGTCATGGGTTGAAATCCTGAAGGTGTATTCGAAAGAGCCATCAATATTGAAAAAACGACATGAAGATGAGTCACAAACAAACCAATAAAATCTTAAAACTGCCATCAATATGCTATGTAACATCTTAAAGTTCATATTTTACATAAGCAAACAAAATCATAAAACTGAAATCAGAACAGTTGCTATCGAACCATCACAAACAAACCCATTAATATTGTCAAACATAGCTGGCAAAATCTTTATTTTCATCCTTACTATCACTAATTTCCAATCCTGTTCTAAACTGTTTTCCTATTTATTTGCTACTCTAAAGATTTTTAATTCATATCATTAACCAAATTAAATAAGATAAATAGAATCAAATAAAAATTACCTTTTCAGATCATATGATTTATGCTTATCATTGTGTTTATTTATTATTATTATTATTTTCTAATAATGACGAATATTAGAAATACAACTTCTATTACGTAAAACATAATAATAAAAAACAATTAATTTATCTAATACAATTAAAACAAATACAATACTATAAAATAATATAAAATGTAAAACAAAATCTGCTTAACATCATTTTGTTAAGCATAAAAATGTAAGATATTTAATAGTTAATGACTTTGTCTTTGTTTTCATTTTTAAGTTGTTTTATCCAATAAATTTACATGTTTGGTAAGAGGGTTATAGTAAAATTTTGAGAGTTTTTACATGATAAAGAAAGATAAAGAAGAAAAAAGAAATTAACGTCATAAATTTTGACCAAATTAGAAATTATAATTTAATTATACCTTGTTATTGAAAAACAGACCACCCTATTAAAATAAATATTGTTTCAACCTAATGACAAGAACATGATTATATTATAAAACAAATTCATAAGTTTTACGAGTTTAATTATAGAGCATAGACACGTGTTTATACATTCGTCGGCCCTCGAGTAAACCAAATACACATGAAAGAACACACCACGTCAAAGTCATAACTCATAAATACCAATATAAATCAATATTCACGGCACCCCGATTTAAGATTATTATTATTCTAAAAAGTCTCAAGTGTAAAAAATAGGGTTGTTCACGAGCTGAACTGAGTCGAGTCAGGGCAAACTCGAACTCGGCTCGAATTTAAACCGAGTCAGTTCGGTTTGGTTCGGTTTTAAAACTGAGCTGGAAATTTAGCCTCGAGTTCGGCTTGGTTTTTAATCAAGCTGGCTCAGCTCGGTTCGTTTTGGCTCGGTTTAAATTTCATAAACATAACTAAAAAATAAAATGTAAAATAAATTTAAAATGCTACATAACTCATTATCAGTTTATGTCAACTTTCACAACATATGAATTATTTTAAAAAAAAACTAAATTGAACTTCAATAATATACAAATAACTTTATCATTATCTAAATTAAATGAATAAAACTCGTAACATCATATACAACCATTAGTATAATTTTAATTAATAAATCAAAAGTATGTTAGAATAATTTATTCTAATATATAAAAATATAGAATCATCACATGAAACGATCCAAAACAAACATTATAGTTTAATATTTTGCCAAATTTTTTTTAAAACATATATTGTGTTCTAAACAAATAAGTTAATACAATAATATATGTTATTTACATATAAAATACGTATATTACAAGTAAAATAATCTGAGTCATACCGAGCCGAGCTAACAAGCGAGCTAAACCGAGCCGGCTCGGCTCGTTACGAATCGAGCCGAGTTCAGCTTGTTTTCATACCGAGTCGACTCGGCTCGGTTGAGTTTAAAATCGAGCTATTCCAAGCGAGCTTTTCCCGAGTCTTTTCCGAGCGAGCTTCGAGCGAGCTACGAGCCGCGAGCTATTTGAACGGCTATAGTAAAAAGAAAACAAGTATTGTAACAACCGTAACATTTGTTGATTTGTGACTTCAAAATTACAATTTAAGAGCGTTTATACTAGCTTTCTCAATTCAATCTTCATATTTACATTAAAAACATTATTTTTTTATTATATCTTTTAATTAAATAATACTTTTAATTATCTTTATCATTGTTTTTCTCTCTCATTCACTCACAATCACTTTAAAAATATTATAACAATTATTGGGGTTGTACCGTGATTTCTCATATTTTTACAAATATAGGAAATCACGCTCATAAATATTCTCACTAATTTATTCACAACCACTAACAATCATCCCAAAAATATAAGACACACACTTACATAAATATAAGGAACCTACTGTGAATGTTTTAAGTCATGGTGAACATTTTCCCGCATAAGGTTTAAGCTAAACACGCATACATTAGATCACGAAGCGATCCGATACCTCAACAACCAATAAAACAGGATTTAATCAAACACTGAGTATTTGATTTGATTATTTATTATTTGTTAAGTCAAGTCAAACATGAACTCCCATATCTAACCATCACAAATCACCATTCCAATCGAAATTAAATTCAAATTCCTCCTAATTGGTTCATCAACCAGTAAACTAGCTGCGACCACCGCACACCGCCACCAGCCGCCGCCTGCCGCCGCTAAATCATCATCATCAGAATCACCAACAAAAGCAGCTAGCAACAATGGATCAATCAATCAAACCGATGACCCCTCTTGCACTTTGTAGTTTACTGCTTGTATCCTTATTTCTTATTCATCTTTTATTAGATACAAACTCATCTGAAACCATGAACGCAATCGTACGTTTCATCATACTTCAATAGCAGTCTCTTGATCATATAAATAAACCAAAAGATGCATATATAAGTCATGTTTTTGTGTGTGTTTGCAGCATGAGACCTTGGTGTATAGAGATGAGCTAGAAGCAGCCTTAGAGGGAGCTTCAATGGCTAACAAAACAGTGATCATCACGATTGTGAATCGCGCTTACACCGAGGGCGATAAACCGATGCTTGATATATTCTTAGACGGGTTTTGGCTAGGGGAATCTACAAGGCAGTTGACGAACCATCTTTTGATCGTGGCGGTTGATCAGGTGGCGTTTGATCGGTGTCGGTTTCTTAGATTGCACTGTTATAGACTGAAAACTGACGGCGATGAGTTCGTCGACGAGAAGGTTTACATGTCGAAGGAGTTCATAAAGATGATGTGGCGAAGAACTCGATTTCTCGGAGATGTTCTTCGGCGTGGATACAGCTTTGTTTTCACGGTAAGTTGGTATTTGTTTGATCGTTAAACTATCCGTAACGAGTTAGTGATAGTGGTAAATAATAAGAATATAAAAAATATACCATCATGTAGATATCATAAAATGCCCTATCATGCATTAGCTCTATAACATGTTTTTGAAAGGTGTTCAAGGGATGATAGAGGCGCCGCATTTAACTTCTTTTTTTAACGACAAATGTACGATCCTGTTTCGGAGGATAAGTGTTATCTTAATCGGGCTCACCTATTCGTTTTCCAGCTGAGACCGCATCCCCAGCCCCCTAAGAAGGCAACTCATTACTAGGAAAATTCTCTGGCTTAATTATAAGCATTTTTGCTTAAAATGAGACTGAACACACGACCTACTCTTATTTACGTATCATGAGTATCTTACATTAACTTGTTGAAGTAATGATATTGATATAGACGGTATTAGCGTTTTTCAAATTTGACTAAAGGGGTCATTAAATGCATTAGGACCATGTGAATATGATCATGAATTTAAATTCTTATTCTAATTTTTTATTGTCATTAGGTTGGTGGTTTAGAGATAAAGATAAATGCTCTTTAGAACACTTCACATGTGAATATGATCATGAATTTATTTTGACAGAAGTCATTGGTCGCAACAGACGTAAATAGATTAAATAAAATAAATAAGATTTAAAATTAATATGGGATCACAAAATAAAAAGAAGTAAATAAATTATTAAAAGTTGATATCACTTCACATGAAAGCTGGAAAAAATTAAAGAATGAATTAGTAACAAAAATACTCAAGCGTGTTGAAATGTGTTAAAATGACTTGAGGAATAGTCTTAAAGAATGAAATGTGTTAGCATGTGGAATAGTCTTAAATTAATATTTTAATTGAAATAATATAGCTATAAAACTTATCGTGTAGATGAATAATTTTCAAAGATTATTTTTATATACTATTTTTAAAACTTTTATTTTTGGTGTAACCGTTTATTTAGACTTTATGCCTAAAATTTATATAATTTTACATCTTTTGTGCATGAAGACACATTTTAAAAGTTAGTTATACCAGACTTAGAATCTAATATACAAATAGAAATCAGATGCATTTTCATACACCCTTCATTGTACTCCTTTACGAGTTTAGTTCATAACCTTTTTCATGGGTTGACTATAACTTAAACATTTCTTATCCAAAATTAAGGAATTAGTTTTCGTATTAAGTTTTATCATTTTACTCAAAACAATACGATATTTTAAATTTAAATATTTATTTTGATACTATGTGTTTCATTATTTTCTTATAGCTAAATTATTTGTAAATGACCCTCTATTAAATAAATGGACAAAATTTCCGGTCATAAATAAATAAAGAAGAAGGAAAATAGACTGTTTGTTTACGTATGAAAAGTATTAATTATCTAAAATAAGATATTTATTTAATATGGGTTAGGATAACTACATAACTATTTTTTTATTTTCAGAACCAAAAGAAACATTGATTTATATAAATGTAAATTACGAACTAGTGATTTTCATAAATGTAAGTTAATTACGTTCTTTGATATTTAGTTGTTTTGCATAGTTCATTATGAATGTATGATATACATATATATATGTAAAACAAATCAAGTATCACAAAGTTAATTTACATTTATGTAAATCAATAATTTTTTTTATTCTAAAAAGAAAAAGTGCTTTTGTAATAATAATGACCAATTTTAATATTTCGCGTATAAAAACTCATTGAATCTTGATTGATCAGACCCAACGAGGACCTGATTGATATGGTTCCAACTTCAGTCGTAGTTGTCTTGTAAGTTGTCATGAACAACCGCTCCAATAATTGCTATGGATAGATCGACCTGCATAATAGTGTGACTATGTAACCAGACATTTCAGGCTCTATTGTAACATTAGTTCCGGTTTATACATGAATTATTTATTGGTTAGAAAAACAATATGAATTATTCAATTAATTAATATTTAAGAGTTCTGAAACGATCGATAGACTTAGAATTCTACATCTGGTCTATATGAAGTATTCTTTTACTTAAGACTAGTTTTAGTATTGTTTTTAAATCAATTACTTACGATACCGTAGATATTTGTTAATAAGGTAAATTATAAGAGTATACAGAATCCACCAACTAATCGTATCTCTATATTTAACTTGACACTCTAATGTCATGTCATTATATTAAATTACATTTTGTATCATTAAGTTACGGGTACCACCTAATTTTTAATTATTTTATATATAAATATACACAAGCTAAATAATTCGAATATTATAATTCATTTAATTTTATTAGGCGGTACTAAACTTAATAAACTCATTTATAATAAGTAACTAAAAAATATAACATGTTACAGTAAGATTTAAATATTACATAAATTTGAACATTAAAATTTACATATTACCTTCAAACAAACATTATAAATAAAAAAATTAAACATAAATTAATACAAAAAACTTACACTACAAATCAAAGCATTTTCATCAGTGGATAAATATGACGGTGAAGTTCTTTGGGAAAACTTGATGTAATAATATACTCAAAGAATTAAGCTATAAAGCAATTCTTAACAACATATCACATATGGTTTCATGTTGAATCATTTACAGGACACAGATGTTTTATGGCTAAGGAATCCCTTTTCAAGGCTAACCCTAAACGAAACCATTGATTTTCAAATAAGTGTTGATCGGTTTAATGGCAATCAATGGTCGCAAAGGAACCCGATAAACACTGGTTTCTACATGATCAAATCCAACAACAAGACGATCGCCTTGTTTGATGAGTGGTATGCACAAAGGAACAACTCAAGTGGAAAGAAAGAACAAGATGTTCTTGTTGAGCTAATGCGAAAAAGAGCTTTTAAAAGGTTGAAACTTAGGGTTAGGTTTTTGGACACCATATATTTCAGTGGATTTTGTCAAGATAGTAGGGATGTTACCGTTGTTTCAACTGTTCATGCTAATTGTTGTCGGAGTATTAGCGCGAAAGTCACAGATTTGATCGCGGTTATTCATGATTGGAAGAGATATAAAGATTTATCCGACAATAAAACAATGGAAGATCATAGATGGTCCGATCACTTAGCATGCCAAAATTCATGGATATCGTGAGTTATTTCTCATGAATATGTTGTAGATTTAATAGTGATAATGATAATTATAAGGTATTCGTAGAGGGTATTATTGCATTCGCTAAGTGAAGTGCATAAAAGGGCTTCGAAATTTTAGTGTTGTTTTAATATTATTCTTTGTTGTTATTGGAGCTATATATAGTATGAAGAGAGACTTATTTTTTAAATGTATGTGGCAATCGAGTTAAAGAAGAGCGCTCTTATCATCCCTCTTAACTATTTTATTTTATGATATAACTAGGTTATTAGCCCGTGTATTACACGGGTCAAAAATTATAAATATATCATTCAAATATGTAAACAAAAATATTTAAACTCTATCGTTTTTATTTTAAATTGATTATATAAAATAAAGATTTGTGATCATAAGGTTTAAAATGTTAAATAAAGTTTGAGATTATTGATATTATAGATTCAAAATCCTTAGAATGATTGGTGGTGATTAAGGTAGTTAAAAAATAAAAAATAAAATCTTCACACTTGTCGTTAAAAAAAATTATAGTAGAGTAAAAACTTCAAGTAAGAATTTTAGTATGATTTATGAAAATTTTGTTAAATGAATATAGACGGAAAAGTTTTTATGAGATGAAATCTGGTGAGTACATGTATCATCACATGTAATTTATTAGTATAGATTTAACCCGTAAATGATGGGTTTTTTTTCCTTTAAAATTTTAACTACACTAGTTATTTATTTATGTATATGTATGTATTTTTGCATCAACCAACCAGATTATTTAATGTTCAAATCCAATAAGAACGTCTAAAAGTACAAGCATTTTTAAATTAACATTATGATAAAGAGGTGGTCTCCACATGTTGCATGATGACATCAATATATGAACCAATGGATAATCTTTTCAGACGACATGTGTGACGATGTTGTATCCAACAATGCATTAGACCTCATGATCGTTTGCTATGTTCTTTTTCCAGACACCACAAAAATAGCATTTGATTCATGTGATCAAATAAAGATTTTTTTTTAACGGCTAACGAATAATTTTTAAGCACAGTCACCCGGATAAACCCAATGGCAAAAGACCACCCATGCCCACGAACACAGACATCGCTGGTGACCAGGCTCGCCCACCATTCCAAGGGAAACCCACCATCAAAAGGACCACTGTGGTAAAACCCTTGGCCCACTAAAAACATATTGCACCTAGTGAGACTTCAACCTATGACCTTCATATTAGAAAGTCATAAGATGCCTCCTTTTAACTCAGTTGATCTAGAAGTCATTGGCAAATAAAAATTTCTTATTTGCTCAAGCTAGGGTCTAACTTTGACACCTTCAAATTACACCAAACACATGTAAAGAACCATAATCAGCAACAGGTCCAATCAACGAGGTGACAACTGACTCACATATATTACGAAATCAGAATAAAATTCTTTATGCAACCCATCATTGAATAACATACACCGATCTCAATTTCTTCAATCTTTCTCCATATCATCTAATTCGTAAATCAAGAAAACCACAAAAAAGATAACCCTAAGACTACGTGTGGTTGTAATGAATGGAATGAAATGAATTGAAAATGAGAAACTAGTATAATTTTCAAGTAAAATTGTGTTTGAATAAACAATTAAAAATAAACCCAATGGAATAATTCACCTCAAATTCTTTTTGTTGAGAGATTTCAAATTTTTTTTCACCTAAAGAGGGAATTTGAAATCTCACAACCAAGGGATTTTGAGGTGAATATGTTTTTGGTTTTACATTTCATTACCCATTCAAACATAATTTTACTTGAAAGTTATACTAATTTTCTCAATTTCATTATATATCATTACATTCATTTCAATCAAACGCAACCTAAAGTTAAAATATCAGATGAATTGCAATGCAACTGAAGGAATATAGCAATTCGCATTCACAGTAACAGAAATTAGACGTTAGAATTGTTAATTCATCTATTTGATATACAAATTAGCGATTGGGATTTCAGATGAAATTGATTCGGCCATTTGGGTACCCGTTAACAGTTAACATTGCATACAAAAGGTGGGCCTTTATCGGTCCATCAAATGGGCTCGTGAATCTGAATTATCTGGACTAAAAGTCGTGTCACTTATACTGTTATATGGATCAACTTATGTCTATATGGGCCGACACAATTTCCCCCTTTTTAATATAAAACATTGTTAAATGTTCAAATATTATTTTTCTAATAAATCAAGAGTAGTCGGGGTCTTGCTGAAAGCAATCTATCTATTCTTTAGTGTAGATGTAAGGTTTGCCTGTATGTTATAATCTTTAGACCCTGTTAGTAGTAGCTTTGTTGTAGATGAGATGTTTGAATCTTAGTTTGGTTAACTATTTTACAATTTTATTACAATTACCCTTTGTTTGACTCAATTACATAAAAAGGTTAAAATAATTTATGTTCAAGTTAAACGATTTAAGTGTGTGGGTTAGAGTTAGTGTATTTACGATGTAAGCGGAAACAAAAGATAATCAGTTGAACCAGTTGATTTACCAAGAATACTAGCAACAACTCTTTTAACTATCGTTGATTCTCGAAGAATACCGATAATGAGGGTATTCATACACTAACACACATTGTGATAGAGAGAAAAAATATTTTTCATAAACTAGTAAAACTAACTACTCCCATTGTTTACATCCATATAATAAGCAAACCAAAAATTGAATGGAACACAAAATATAAACGGGCCAACAACAAAGTCCAACAAAAACTAGAAATAAAACAGAAAGTAAAAAAACTCATAAAGTAAGCCGTTTTTTGGTTGAAACTAAGACCCAAACCGCCTACGGTTGTTTTTACAAACGTGCTCTTCAGTCCAACAGTCCTTTCGACTGGTCGCTGGCCTAAAACGTAGATTTCTAACCCAAGTTATGACCATTTTAGTGAAGTCCTTTTGGACAATTGATATTGGACCTCAAAAAACGAAATAACTTGCTACTCTACACTTGACCCGCACCGCTTTAACATGTAATTTAACTTATACATGCTTTATTGAGATATGAAATATAAAAAAAAATTCAATGCTTGTTTTCTCTGCATGACTGTTAAAAGTGAGATAAAGCATGAAGAATTTATATCACAATTATAATGTATTAATAAAAAACATATACATTGAAGGTGGAAGAATATCACACAAGAAGTATGTGACAAAAGCCCCCATAACATCAAGAGATAAGATCTTCCCATTCCTTGTATATCAAGTTATGGGCTGCAATAAGTTTCATTCTTTTCAGTGTCAACAATCTTTAAAAACCAATTGTAGATAAAGAGAACATAACACCATACAACACCACCTTGTTTTTACCATACATAACACATATGGCTTCTATTGTCATCAATGCTGCAATGTACAAAGCCTGCACTTCTCCTCACTTAGCCACCAAAGAACCATCACAGCTCGGAGCCACACGATCTTTAGGAACCAAACAGGACTCGACATATGTAGGTCTCAATATCGAGGGCCAAAACGCTCTCATGACACCTCAAAAACAGACCCACAACAACAAAGGAGTTGATAATGGTCATGTGACAGAAACTTCTAGTGTCAAATTCGTTGATCCGAGGTGGAAAAAGGGGACTTGGGATCTGAACATGTTTGTGAGATCTGGAAAAATGGATTGGGATGCTCTGATTGCTGCTGGTGAATAATTATCATTCATATGTGTATTTGTTTTCTTGAATTAGTGTACTTTTAAACATTGTTTGTAGAAATATGAAGAAAATAACAGTTTTTTTTGTCGCGCTAAGGGTCAAATTTAACTAACTTTTTTGTTATGCAGAAGCTAGAAGAAGAAAGTTTCTTGAATTATATCCAGAAGGAGCAACAAATGAAGAACCTGTGCTGTTTAGAAGCTCCATTATACCTTGGTGGGCTTGGATCACACATTCTCACCTTCCTGAGGCTGAATTGCTCAATGGTTAGTCTCATTGACTGTTGTTAAAGATTGCATATTCGGGTTCAAGCCATTTAGGACTTTTCAGATTTTCGTTATATAGTGTTGTCTATTATTTTACTGACACATAGAAATATGCAAACTTTTATAGTATCAAAGCCGATTCACTTCTGTATCTTTTCTTTTCTAACCTTAATATTGGGCTTAAGCCTAATGTGCAGTATAACTTGTTCTTGTACCTTGTTCATACATATTTGTAGTTAGTCTAATCTGGGTTCGGGCTGTCTAAATGGGTATAAATACTTCTTCACAATGTACAACTCATGAAGCAGAATTTCTACTTTTAGATCGGTCTAGATGACATGTTTTTCACGATGTAGGTCGGGCTGCAATGATCGGGTTCTTTATGGCTTATCTTGTGGATGTTTTGACCGGGCTTGATGTCGTGGGGCAAAGTGGTAATTTCGTATGTAAGATCGGTTTGTTCATGGCTGTCATTGGTGTAGTCGTGTTTAGGCAAACCGAGTCTCTAAACGATCTCAAGAATCTAGCGGACGAGGCTACATTTTATGATAAACAGTGGCAAGCGTCATGGCAAGATCAAGATCCTGCAGGCAGTGGTGCTTTAGCAAAAATGAAGCTAATTTATCATGAACTAATGAAGCTTCTTAATATCAATAAGAAGTTTGATTTATAAATTATATGTAAGAAACTAGTGAGAATTTTGTGCCTATATTTGTTGATAAACTTTTTGAGATTTATATCATAGAGTAGAAATCTGGAACCAATGATGAAGTTTGAACAACACTTTAAAGTAAATTATTTTAGGGGGACAAACTATATATTTATTAAAAATTTGATATCAGACTAAAAAATTACACTATCGAGACGAAAATTAACACTACTGATGAAAAAAGAAAGGAGGTGTAAGGGCCCCCGACCCCATAAAGCTTCGCATATGCCTAGAACCAAGCATTTGTCAATATAACCTTAAACTACATAATGGTTTTTGGAGTTAGGTGATTAGGTCTCGAATTCAAATAACACGTGTTTTTAGTTCTCTGGATAGAGGAAGAGTTTTAACTTATCCCATCATTTGCAGACCCTATTATATAGTTTTATTGTAAGTAAGATTTTACTAGCTAGATATATTTGTTTTGTTATGAGCCATATAAGTGATTATGAACCGAAAGAAATTCTAGTTTAAGTATATGACACGAGACTCATATTCAACGTGTCAACCATATCTATATACCATACTTAAAGAAAGGATTCAGTTATCATTTTTCAAATAATTTTATATTAATAATTTCCAACTTAAATATGCATAATGGTTTGTACATTATGCTTTTTAAGTTGTACCTTATTTTTTTTTAACATTAATAGTTTTTATCTTTAACATTTAAATCTAATATTTTTTTACTTTCAACTTTGGTCAAATATTTTTTTCATCTTGTACACATTTTTTATTTTACGTTTCGATTTTAAATTTCCGAGTTAAAATGCCACGTACAACATGAGTATGTGGTGAAACGTTTTTATCAATATTTTCAGTTTAACGACCGAATTTTGTTTTACGTTTCGGTCGAGTTTTTGCACATTAACGCGTAACAATGAACATGCATGGTTCAACGTGTTTACGTCTATTTTTTGTTTAATTATATTTTTCATTTTTATTTTAGTTGTTTTACGATTTTTTTCGGTGTTGATGGTCGCTATTAATGGTATGACAGTAATGCTATTTGATGTTTTTTTACGCCTCAAAGCAACACGACGGTTTAATAGTATTCGTAACTTAAAAGTTGATTCCATTGGAAACTTATGAATCGTTTCACATTTCATAATTATTTAATGTTTCTTTTCATCCACTTGACAAATTTTAATATTCTTTTCATTCAATTAACAAGCTTACATATTTAATTTCTTCATCCAGAAAATTCTTTCACATGGATAGGACCACCTTAAAAAACAATAAATCCTCGTGACCTATTTTGTTTACTTCCGATTTTCTGGACATTTAATCTTCCAATTCACATTGTCATTTTCTTCGGTTTTGGTATTCAACATAAACATACTATCCGGGCTTAAATTTCTGGTAAAAGAAGTTAAAAAAGAATTATGTTTAAAATTAAAATTAATAGGACTGATTATTATAGACATCTAATTAGATAGAGGGCAAATACAAGAACATTACCCGATAATAGGAAAAACTCTAAAATACCTGTCACCAAATAGGGTTATGAACCGATTTCAAACCTATAGGTTGGTAGGGTTGGAAGTGGGTTATGCCGAATTAAACATATTTGGCATCTATGTCAGATCAGTTTGCATGTTTCAGTTTATAAAACCGGTTTTTTCTCCTTCAACCATGTTGATGTTAGAATACTTTACATGTATGATTTATAATAGAAAAAACAATATATAGATCTGGATATTAAGATTATTGGAAACTTATGTGATGAGATTGGCAGATGGCCAATTGTGCAAGTTGTTGCTGATCATTGAATGACTAACATACCCTCTCTTTCTCGATAGTTTCTTAACAACTTGCACTATATTTATTTATATGAAAGGTCTTGACTTAAAGTCCTAATCAACGGCATAGAAAACCACTCTAGTTCCCAAGGTTTTCATTTTCCTCGTAAACCGATTCACGGAACCGTATATACCCTGTTAACAGATAAGCGCAACAAGATTTGAATCTTAAACTTTTGTTAGAGAATATATTACGTCAAGTTCACTCGAAAATAATTAAAAAAAAACTCGTTTGAAATCAGCTGGTGTAGATATGGGGAAGAGCCATGGCTCATATAAATAAAAAAATATTAAGTTATCGATTTCTGTTTTCTTATGCAATGTCACATGTGAACATACTGGGTAATGGGAAGGAAAGACAACTTGATTCTTTCTTTGTTGACTACTGAAATCACTCAGTTGACTTTTGACAAAAGTCAAAGCTGGTGTCCTAGCATCCACTCTTCAAGAATCCCAATAAAACCATATCTTTTTCAAGATTACATATTCTTGGATATCAAACAATGAGTTCCAACACATGTTCTTTCTCATGCCTTTGGCTTCTCACAATCTTTACATTCTTTCACTGTGCATTATCTAACCAAAACTCCACCGGTATTCAATGCATCGAATACGAGAGAACCGCGCTTTTGGAGTTCAAAAACGACCTCATTGATGCTGCAAACCGACTCGTTTCCTGGAACAGAAGCAATGCAGATTGCTGCAACTGGTATGGAATCACCTGCAACAATATAACCGGTAATGTCATCGCGATCCGCCTTCGTGGGCCCGATACCATGCCTTACGACAACACTCAAGAAACATCCATACAGAGATTTGGAGGGAAAGTCAACCCTGCATTGCAGAATTTGACTTCACTTGAGTATCTAGACTTGAGCTGCAATGATTTTGGACGGAACCCGATTCCGACCCACATCGGGTCACTCCAAAACTTGACATATCTGAATCTTTCCGAGTCAAGATTCTCCGGGGATGTCCCGAGTCAACTCGGGGACCTTTCCAAGTTACAAGTACTCAGTATCCGAAATCTTTATAGTGGTGATCAGTATGTGCAACAAGTTGAGAGCTTGCAGTGGTTATCAGGTCTTTCATTCTTGCGCCACCTCGACATGAGTGGTGTTCAACTCGGTGAGTCGTTTGATTGGCTACAGGTGACTCGAACCCTCCTCCCTTCGACTCTTGTAGAACTGCATTTATCATATTGTGGATTACCTCCTATCACACCTTCCTTAACCATGGTTAATCTTACTTCACTTTCAGTCCTTGATCTTTCTTATAACAATTTCAGTACTAACTCGATACCGAGTTGGATCACTGGTTTGCAAAGTCTAGTTTCCTTAAACCTTGCTCATTGTGATTTCAGTGGGCCGGTTCCTGCTGGTTTTATGAATCTTAGTTCACTTTCAATCCTTGACCTTTCTTATAATAATTTCAGTACTAACTCGATACCGAGTTGGATCACTGGTTTACAGAATCTAGTATCCTTAAACCTTGCTGAATGTAATTTCAACGGGTCGGTTCCTGCTGGTCTTATGAACATGAATTCACTTACTGCACTTGATCTGTCGCGTAATCAACTCACTGGTATTCAGGCTACGCGCAATTCTTCAACGGATAACATCTGTAATCTAAAAGAAATAGATCTTTCTTGAATAAATTTGATGGGAGAGGTTTATTAGACGTTCTCCCAAGTTTGTTCACATGTGAATCAGCCAAGCTTGAGTCTTTAGGTTTGCAGCAAGCGGGCTTTCGGGTAATTTACCAACACAACTTGGGAATCTGAAGAATTTGGTTCTTATTGATCTTAACAGCAATTCAATTTCAGGGTCAATCCCAGATTCTATAGGGAATCTATCATCCTTACGAAGTCTAGAACTCGCGTCCAATTCAATTTCTGGCCCGATTCCTAACTCGATAGGAAGACTGTCATCCTTGATATCCATGTTTCTTACATCCAATTACATTTCTGCCCCGTTACCGGATTCTTTAGGGGAATTGTTAGCTTTGGAGCTGTTAGATCTTTCATATAATGAAATCAATGGAACGCTTCTTACAAGCATTGGGCAGCTTACAAAGCTGAAAACCCTCAACATCAGGAACAATTTGTTTACAGGTGTTGTAACTGAAGATCATTTTGCTAATCTAACGAGTTTAGAAACTTTTCGGGGAGATGCAAACATGTTAAGACTCCAGCTATCGTCTGATAACTGGGAACCACCATTCCAACTCAGAAGATTGAGCTTGACATCTTGGAGTGTAGGTCCAAAGTTCCCTTCTTGGCTTCATAATCAGACTGATTTGTTCATCTTGTATTTAGGCAGCACCGCGATTTCAGATACTATTCCCAGTTGGTTCTGGAGTACTTTTTCTAGCTTGCAGTATCTGAACATCTCGGATAATAATCTTTCATCGGTGTCTTTGAATGATTTCCTTTGCTCTAAGACAGATGTTGAACGGAAACGGATTATATATATGAATCTCGGGAATACTAATCTTACAGGTGTTCTCCCTGATTGCTGGACAACCTGGGAATTCTTGAATATCTTGAACTTACAGAACAACAATCTCACCGGTGAATTTCCAAGAACATTAGCAAATTTATCCTCGTTAGAGTCGTTACACTTGCGTAATAACAAGCTCTCAGGGGAACTACCTGTGAATCTAATGAACTCCAAGAGCTTACAGATCATTGATATTTCTGAAAACAATTTCACTGGAAGCATACCGATTCCAACTAGTGGAGATGCCACAGTTTTGAAGCTTCTCAGCATTCGTTCGAACAAGCTTAATGGCGAAATCCCAGATGAAATCTGCAGACTTGATTCTATTCAGATTCTTGATCTTGCTGACAACAACCTTTCAGGAAGAATACCGAGCTGCTTCAGCAATTTTAGTGTCATGACCGGAAGAGTTGATCCGAATCAGATTGTCAAGCTAGCACACGAAGAATTTATGGGCAGTGCTCGGTTGGTGATCAGGGGGAGGGTGAATGGGTATGGCAGCATTCTTGGTCTACTAACATTTATGGATCTTTCGAGTAATGATTTACGTGGGGTCATCCCGAGTGAGATTACACAGCTTGTGGAGTTAAGATTCTTGAATTTGTCTAGTAACCGGTTAACAGGAAGGATCCCCGAGACATCGGTGACATGAAGTTGTTAGAGTTGTTTGATGTGTCAAGGAATCAGCTTGATGGAATGATGCCTTCAAGCATGTCAAGATTGAGTTTCTTGAACTTGTTAAATGTGTCATATAACAATTTGACAGGAAGGATACCATCAAGCACTCAGCTTCAGAGCTTTCAGGAATCGAGCTTTGTCGGAAACCGACTGTGTGGAGCTCCGGTAGCTTACGATGCGAGAGGCGGGGCGGTGGAGGGGCGGGTGGTGGTGGTGAAGGGGAGGAAGAGGTAGCTCTGATGGGCCAGATTGGGGACTTATTACAAGTATACTGGTTGGGTTTGTGGTGGGATTTTGGGTTCTAATTGGCCCTCTAGTGGGTAGCAAGTCTTTTAGGATCAAATATTATCAATTTCTGTATGATGTTGGTGCAAGTTTGTGGTTCATAAATGACAAATATGCTTTGAATAATTGTGTTTTCGTTTAGATTGACACCAGTGGAATTCTCTTCCCTTAATGAAGATCCAAAGGGATTTAACTGTGAAGCACAACTTCTGATCCAATAATGTTGGAACACTAGGAAAGATTAGCATTTTAATCTTTATATTAGTTTTTGGCATAGTGTAAGGACTTATTATGTAAATATATGTTCCTTATTGTTTCTTGTATTAATATAAATAGGATTGCTTTGTATTTGTGCAGTGGACTTTTGAGACTTTTGTGAGACTTAAAAAGATTTTTCTCTCAATTGCACATTGTAATCCTAACTAATATCAATGAAATCTCTATGATTTTTTCTGATATTTGTTTGTGTTGATTACTGTGTTCATATATTGTCAATGCTTAATAACAATCACAGATCGATCTATTTGAACCTATCAAATAAATACTATAAGTTTATTTTTTGAAACCCACCTATCTTTGTGGCCCTCAAGGCTCACTAACTTGATCTAGTTTCAGTCCACTCTTAACAATCTTCGGTCACATTCAATTGCAAACTCTAAACTTACATATTTTGAATTGTGACCAAGTGAGTGAGTATAGGGTTGTCAGAAGCTTGTCATTGTGGCTCGCTTGAAAATAATTAAATAACTCAAAAAAAGCTCTTTGAAATCGCTCGACTTGTTTGCTAATGAACCAAGCCTTAGTCACGGAAAGCTCGGCTCGTGGCCCGCTCATTAGTCGACTTATTTTATTTAAAACCTAAATTATAGCGCAAAATAACATATAACTATCATAAGCTTTTTGAATTTGTGCCCGCGCTTTGCCGCGAAACTGAAAAACTTGGTTGTTCAGTAATTACCATTTCTTCCAACCAAAAGAACCATCCATAGTTAAACAATTCAGAGCTCATTGAACTTGAGCTATTTATTGAGGAAATGAAGATGATTGAACTTGATATGTAGGTAGTAGATGGATCTTAAAACTTAAGAATAAAAGAGAAGATAATATATCCACCATTTTAAAATTTTGTTGTGGTTTTTCCAGTAACATCAAAATTAAAATTTTTCAGAAAGGTACAACCAAATAAATATGCGGATTATAGAAAAGGCACCATAATTTTCCAACAAAAGAGTAACAATTTGTGAGAATCAGCACACGTCTTCTTTAGGTTGCTTTTCCTGTTTTTTTCTGTTTTGTTTCTTGTCTGGAGTTTGACACCCAAGTGGAATGTATTGTATTTGAGTAAGTGATGCTCTTGGATCTAGCTGCAACAACACTACAGCTACTACTCCTACATTTACTCCACATATTCCTCCAACTAATGATTCTAGTTACATGAAAGTGGATGCCAACTTAAAGATTCTTAGTAATAGTGTGGAATAAGACCAATATATACTAATGTGAAGGAGGGGTTGGCTCCCTTGAGTTTCATAAGATAATAAGAATTGAATAAAAGACTTAGCAAAATGAAAATAGTATTATATCCCTTAGATCTTGTGCCTAAGCCAAAATCAATGGCCTCTTACATGCTATAATCAAGAAAGTACTTTCAAACACCAAAAGATATATCTTGACCTGCCTCTTGGTGTTTCCCTCAAAAGTAAAAACTATATCCAAGAAATGATATCTGGTTCTGGTTTAGAAAAGGGAAAGATTATTCACTGCACTGATGTGCAGAACACCAAAAGCAAAAGATATATCTTGATCTATTTCGCCTTTTTAATGGTCTATCCTATCAGCATTAGTGTCATTTGAGTAATACTCTATTTGTTGGGTCAAACCCTTAAAAACTCATCATTCATGTAACAAGCCTAAACTGATAAAACTGCTATGCCATAAGTCCTAACAAATGTTTGAATGTGTTCAAGAGAAGCAAAAGGGCAGGTACAAAAAATCATTGAATTTACTTGTAAAACGACCAAACCAAACATTCCTATACATCTTACAAGTATTCAAGTCCACATTGGTTTGACACTCTGTACAATATTAAAACCACACAATTATATGGAAAACCCTAAATTTACATCCCGTAATGCATCAATAAATGGAGATTAGAGGTGAAATTGACCTGTTTATGCGAAACTACCTCCAAACAGTAGGCCATGAAGATATTATTAGCATTTTGTTTGGGGGAATTCACTGGTTATATGTTTTCTTCCGTATAGAAGAAGAGAACGATCATTATGATCCCGTCATTGAATTTGGTCTGATACTTGGTTCCACTCATCATGATCTTCTTCAGTCCATAAGCATCGGAGCAATGATCGTCATCATTGTAATGTTAGAATCGAAGAAGTGAATCTTCAGGCGCTACAACTCATCAACGGTGAGAAGAAGACGCAAAGAGGAAGAAATAGCTTAAAGGAGAAGAGGCAATGTAGGGATCTCTATGAAATTTCATCAAGTTTAGTGTTCAATTTATGAAACTCTCAACTTTACCGACCATTTTGATTCATTAAACAGCTTTGTTTCCAAACGTATATATTACCCAACAATCTCAAGGTTTATTGGCACATGAAAATCAACCGTCTATCAGTTAGTATGGTGTTGTTTAAAAACTCGTGGTTCAACTGAAATTAATTCAAAAAAGCTTGTCAGCATATGCCAAGCAGACTTGGTTGGGTATTTAGGGTTTAGGGTTTAGGGTTTAGGTTTAGGGTTTATGGTTTAGGGTTTAGGGTTTAGGGTTTAGGGTTTAGGGTTTAGGGTTTAGGGTTTAGGGTTTAGGGTTTAGGGTTTAAGATTTAGGGTTTGGGATTTAGGGTTTAGGGTTTAGGATTTAGGGTTTAGGGTTTATAGATAAAAATGTATGTTTGACTTGTGACTTGCTCGTTAGCTGACTTAGTTAAATTAAATCTTAAATTTATAACCCAAAATCATAATATATTGAAGTTCTTATTAATTTCCTTATAAAGAAAACATAAAAAACAAAAAAAAAACTCGCACCATGACATTCTATATAATATTTCTTATTCATAAAGGATTATATGTATAGGTTGCATAGTGAGTTATTGTATTTATAACTCATTATTTATTTTTTATAATTTATTTATGAGTGAAAGAGAAAAAATAATGGTAAATTTAAATAAAAAAGTATGATTTAATTAAAAAAAAATAAGAGTTAATCTCGATTTTGGTCCTTGTGTTTTATAGATTATCTCCACTTGAGTACCAACGTTTATTTTGTCTTTAGTATTGGTCTGTGTTTTAGCGTTTCGTAGTTTTCGTTTATTTTTTTAATGTAATCTTCCTTTTTATTTAATTATTTTAATCTCAAGAATTGATCATAGTAGAACTATTTTTTTATATTATTCTTGTTGATTATATGCTTGTTTAACAATTAAAAAATTATGAATACGCATTTTAATGCAAAATCGAGCAACTTATCGAGACGTATGTTTCATAAAATTATTTATAAGTTTTTTTTTATGGTTCATATGTTAAAATACTCAAAACATTTTAATCATAAGTTTATGGTGCAAATTAATAAATAAAATAAGTTAAGGGTTTAAATTAAAACTTATTAAATTTACTTCCACTTATCTCTCCCAACTACTTACATTAATGCACAACTATAATTTTTATCTATACATTAATGCACAACTATAATTTTTATCTATAAATATTAACCCAAATCCACTTTCAATTACTTTCATCACTTTAAACTCTTTCAGTTCATCCAAAAACTACATCCTTTTTGCAAGAAGTATTCAAGAACAACTTGTGAGTTTTATTTATTTATTTATTTGTACTTTCTTGCTTACTTTCTTCTTCATTTTCTTTACCACTTGGAACAACTTATAGGACATAACCACTTAGTCACCAAGGTGACACAAGTATGGTAAACCTTCATTTTAAGGTCTAAGTTGGAAATATTATACTTGATTTTTTTATACATGTTTTCTTGTCTTGTTTTTTAGTCTTTTACATATTAAACCAAGTCACCAACAATTTCAATGTTGGAAAGCTTATGTTAAAGTTATATATTAGAATTTTTAAGGCTTTTACACCATATTCTTTCATCTTTAAAAAACACTAAGTGATCTAAAAATCAAAAAGTGGATGAAACCAAACCGAGCCTCCAACCTATGTTGAAAGGCTTGTGTTATGGTATGAAATGGTGATGTTGAACTTTGGTTCTACAACTAATCTATCCACCATATCCACTTGAACACTTAGTCAAACTAGTTTGTTTATTTTCATATTTTCATTTATGTACTCATGGCCATCTGAATCACCCATATGTGGAGATTTTGTGCAATGGTGTCAATATTGAGGTTTGTGAATATCCCTACCTCTAATACATGACTTATATGAATATAAACTGCTCTCCGTTCCAAGCGAAAAGACTCGGCTAGACTAGAATAGAAGACTCAAAAACCCTCGGTATCGGCTTTATTGCGCACTCACTCTTCTTAAAATCTCTTATCTTAAAAGAAGAAAGATCTACGCTACGAAAAGTAGCACTTGATGTTTGTGGATACCCTACCTCTAATGCATAATCAAAATCAAACCATAATATCAATCAACCATGGTTGAATGTTATGTGTTAAGGTAGACATGAAACTACTCTTATGATTCCTTATTTTGAGCTTCCAAAGAGCGACTAAAACTCATAAAGAACACACACAATACATGGTGTCTAAATAAGTGTCTAAGTAGTATATACTTTCATGTACTCTTATATTCGTAATTTTCGTATACTTTCCAATTGCTAAAATCTCAAACTTTGAATCTTAAACTTACACACTTTTGTTTACCTTTTAGGGTAATTTTAGTGACTCTATTATTTAAATTCAATCATCTATTCTTGTGGATTCTAATCGTCAAACCCTAAGTCATACTTCACCCATTTTGTTTTAACACCATTTGGGTTGCAACATGTATCAATTATCAAATACACTCAATTATTCATTCAATCAAATCATTCTAAAACTCAATTCATACAAACATGCTTACTTGTCATACTATTTGTGAATACATTCTAAAATACATTATCTTGCAAGCAATCTAAACCTCCCTTAACATGTATAGCGCTATAGGACTAGCACATCCGCCCTATTATGATGGGTCTATGTTAAGTTATTCAATATTTACGGTCTTGATCATTTTTAATGCTAAGATTACGCTAGTGGACACTTTGGTTTGATTATTGGTTTTGCATGCTAGCAATGTATAAACTTTAGTATACGTTACTCATGTTGAATTGAAATTTATTCACTATTATACTATCTTTTCAAACTTGTATGCTCACCAACATATTCATATATTGACCAATATTTTATACATGTTGCAAAAATGGTTGAAGGTTTATAAAAAAATTCAATTAGGTGACTTAAAAACACACCAAATCTATCATTTTGTTATGCTTGTTTTAGACTTGTATTTCTCAAAAATTTTGTATGTTTATTTGAAGCATTGTAACGTTATATTGATTAATGGTAATGAAATTTACTCTTAATTTATTGTCACTTTAGTTCTATGATGTATTTGAACAATCTATCACTTCATGTGCCCCGATGTTTCCGACATCGGTTGGGTGTGACATGTGTTTTTAAAATCGTTTATATTTTCGTCCGTCTGACTAACAGTGTTAACATTTTCAGTTAAATTTTTCACAAAAGACGAAAATACCCTTAGGGCTGAAATGGTTATTACAATCTTTGTTTTTTTTTTCCTTTTTTTTAAATCAAACCACCATCCTTAAATCTAATTTTAGGAGATGATGCATCCAGATGGATGATGATGGAAATTTCAGATCTAATTTCAAGGAAGTTTCAGAGGCGATTGTAGGTGGTTATAGTGGTGCCTGGCGTGGTAGAGGTGGTGAACTCAAGGTGGTTGTGGTTATAGCACTCTATGGTTGCCATGGGACGTGCGGCGGAGGTGCTGTTACGACAACAGTGGTATGGCCGAGGTACAATGGCGACAGTAGTTGTGATGTGGCGAAGGTGCGATAATGACAACGGTGGTACGGTGGAGGTCCATGGCAATAGTAGTTGCGTTGTGGTGGATGTGCAATGGCGGCATAGAGGTGGTGTGGGTTAGGATTTGGAGAACACCACCATTGCACTTTGTAAAATGGTGATGTTTTAGGTTGCCGGAGGTTGGCCGGAACCTTTTCGAAAAACCTTTGAGGTCAAATTGCCACGAGTTGGAGAACACCACCACCACCATTGGACTCAAGGACCAAGAGCTACAAAGCGGAGTATAGAACTTAACAGAACCCCTTCTCGTGCGCCAACACCGTCAGCCACTGTTGCATCATCACTGTCTTCCGCCCACCACCATCGGCGGAAGGGATGTTCCTACCGCCACTCGCCCCATCTCTGGTCTCTTTCTCTCTCTAAATTTGTGTCTCTTTAATGGTGTATGGAGTGGGTGTGAAATGAGGCTAGGGTAACAAGGGGTATTTTGGTATTTTTAACATTTACTTAACAGAAAATTTTAACACCGTTAGTACGAAAATAGAATCGGTTCGCAAAACTCAGGCTAATAATGGAGACAAAATAAACATTGGTACTCAAGTGGAAACAATTTGCAAAACCCAGGGACGAAAACCGAGATTAACTTTAAAGATAAAAATAATGGATGAGATTTAAAGGACTTTAGAGACTAATAAAATACAAGGATAAATATATTTTTAGTTAAATTATAATTATAAAGATAAAACTCTGCTGTGAATGCTCTTATGTAGTCTTAAATTTCCATGTATGTACAAATATTCAAATAGACTATATTGATACAGTCATTTTAATATTTTCTAATAAAAACAAAATAAAATACATATGCAAAGATGATCATAATCCATAAATTAACATTTTCGGATCAGTATTTCAACAAGTTACAATAAAAAGATATTTTTGTGTTATATATATATTTAAATATATTTGTAAAAATAAAAATGCTAATTTTATTTAAATAAACAACATGACTAGCGAGTTGGGAGCCAAGCAAAACCTAACCCCACAATTTCAGCTCGTTATAATAAATGATCTGGGTCGACTTTGTTCGATTTGTAAACGAGCAAGAGCCGGACCTACCTTTACTTAACTCATTTACAACCAAAGTGAGTAATATCACTAGTGACTCATGAATAATTTTTTCCCCAAAAATGTGGAAGTTATGCTAAATCCATCGGAATATTATTACTTTTCAACAAGATATGAATTATATTAAAATATATATTAATATGTTTGGTCGGTGGGCGCAGTTTACTTTTATGTTCTTATGTATTAGTCTCCAAAGTTTTATAGTTTACAATATAGACACTTAGAAGATGGACATATGGACACGTGTAATTACGGTCTTTTCGTAGGTAATTGCTGCGTACAACTTATCCATTTTGGTGCCATGATTTGTCCTCTCTTTTTTCTTTGAGGTCTAAGTCGCACACGTGAGGTTTAATTCAGCTTTGGTTCCCCGCTACACAGGACACATGTATGGTTTCTTGCATCTTCCTCCCCAACTTGGATAACACAAGGGTTTGATCGACTACTTGCTTATATTTATTTGAGGAGAAAGTGGAAAATATGAAACAAAGATCAAAGAATCACCAATGTGCTAGAAGAGAGTCTCAAACAATGAGGTTAGAAATTTCTCTACGTGATTTTATTTTACCTAATTGTCATCTTGATTGCGTCTTTGAGTCTTTTGTTTTAGGTTCATATGCCCATCTCCTTAAATGCATATAATTTTGATATACATTTGATTCTTTGAATAAGAATACTAATGATGTTAGAGGCCGTTAAATCTTGATTAATTTAAGGGTTTAGAATTCATTGGAAGAGGATCTTATGGTGATGTGTATGAATGGGTAAATTCTTGAAATTCAATTTGCAAATTAATTTTACGTGTAAATCTTGATGGTGTAAATCTTGATGGTGTAAATCTTGATGACTACACTAAAGCGTACATGGTATGATATATCCTTGCATAAAATGGAGGTGTTAGATTTATGATAAAATTCACTGTAATTTTGCATTTAAAGTGTGCTGCCTCCGACTCAAATGGTCCAAGTCACTAGCAATTAATCCATTGTTTACTAATGATTCTCGGTCAATGGGTTAAGCTTGGGGTTTTTTGGTTGTGGGTTTCTTCTAATAGGGTTGAGGGTGCGGTCCTATCTAAGAATGATAAGTGGGCCGATGAAAATAATTCACATCTGTGAATGCAATGTTAGTATTAATGCTTTTGAGTTTAAACCCGCTGCAACGCGCGGGTTAAATTACTAGTTAACATTAAGCCTACCTTGACTTGGTATTACATGTGGATGTTTTTATTCATGCAACGATGCCCACATATATTTAATCATTCTTCCAACGATTTCATTTTATGTCCGCATAAATTAATTTTCCAACATGTCATGTAAGTTCAGGTATCATCTATGGAGACTTTATAAAGACTTTATGAGTTTATGAGTTTACTTATACTTTTTGGCTCGTTTCCCTTTGAAATAAAAATATATTTTTAAAAGACTAACTTTATAAATTTAAATCGAATATATGTTATACATAGATTAGATATGTTTATTGAGCTAGTATACTCAATTGTTTTCATTAAATTAAAAGGAAATCACCCATCAAAGACATATAATCTTTTATTTAACGGCAATTGTATGACGCATTTTCGGATGATAGATGTTATCTTAATTGGGTTAAACTAATGAAAAAACTCACTGTCTTACCCTATAATGTGTTTGCCCTGAACCCATGACCTCTCATTTGAAAAACCATAGGGCTACTACTAGGCTAGAAGTCTTCCTAAAAATATATCATCTAATCGTTGAAACATAAAAAAAATCATATTTTAAGTGTTAGTTTCTTTTATTTGAAAATGATTGTAATTATAATTATAAATGATCCTTAGCATGATAAATTTTGTGTGGACATGAAACTAATCTGACTAGTCACTTGATCTTAACTTGTCACATAATCATATCAATTATGTCCACCGTATATCGCTCTTATATCTTATCATGAAGTTGGAATTTCCAAATGTATTATTTACACTTCACCCGTTTACTTAGACTTTTGTGTGGACATGAAAATAATCTGACTAGTCACTTGACCGGCCGCCCCACCTTCCCCACCTGCCGGACCACCGCCGCCCCCTCCCTCCACCTGCGTTCGCCTCCTCCTCCCCCCACCTCCCCCCCCCTCGAATCTGTTAGTTGTGAAATTGTTTTAACACTTTGTGAATGCTAAAAACAAACAGTCTTTTCTTGCAAACTGCAAACATTTAGGGGGTGTTTGTTTTTTAAAAAACCTCTTCCCCACCTCTTCATCTGTGTACTCGCAGACGCGGGAAGAGGTTTTTACTTCGCAGACTGTTTGTTTTCTGGAAGACTTCCTCACCTCTGCACGGAAAAGAGGTGGAACAATGTCTTCACACCTCTTCTAACCTCTTCTCTTCCTTAACCAAGCCCTAACATCTGATCATTCATTCCCCACCCATCTTCCCCACCTCCCCCACTCTTCACAACCATTTTTCCCCACCCATCTTCGGCCGACCCCCACCGTCGCCACCGCTCCTCTGCCCCGTCGTCGCCACCGCGCCACCGCCCCGCCGTCGCCACCGCTCCTCCGCCCCGCCGTCGCCGTCGCCACCGCTCCTCCGCCCCGCCGTCGCCACCGCTCCTCCGCCCCGCCGTCGCCTGTAACATCCTGTATTTTTGCATTAATTAAAAAGTTAGCATCGTTACTTCTTGTATGGGCCTTGTTTGTCGTTTTGAATCTTTGAGGACTTGTTCTGCTTAGTAAACTTATTGTTGGTTAACAAATTTAGTTATTGGTGATTAATAACAAAGTGTTATACAAAACTTAATATTATAATGCTTAAAATGATTGTAACCTTACAAATAATAGTTATCAATATTATCAATGGTAATAATAATGCTTAAAATGAATTTAACAAAAAAAATGTTAATAATAATAATAATAAGAATTATTATAAAAATAATAATCTCTAATAATAATAATAATACTAATAATAACTTTTATAATAATAATAATAATAACAATAATAATAAAAACAATCTTCTTTAAAACTCAAAGTATGGGGGGTGTTTGGTAATTTTTCAAACTTGTAATCAAAAGTTTAAAACTCATGCGCCCAAACTTCGGGAGTCAATATGTAAACCGCCCAAACTACAGGGACTGCTGGTGTAAATTATCAAACCAAACCACACCCCCCCCCGATTTTCCGGCTGCCGGCTCCGGCGAGCTCCGGCCGAGCTCCGGCAAGTCTCCAAACCCCATTTTAAAAACCGATTTGATCCAATTAAACCGCCCCTCGTCTTCGACTATGGGTTTCAAACCCAAACCCAACTCCAATTTGAAATTCCCGCTCGTTCCTTTTTTTTTCAAAACCGAACCCGTGCCTAAACCTTACCAAAATCCGAATCGAATCTTGCCAATTTCACAAAATTGAATCAAATTAATCATTTCTAAACTTAATACGCGTCCTAAACAATCAATCAATCAATTATAATTACACAATTACAGCTCGAATCTCTCAAATTTGGTAAACGGGAACGCAGTTTCAAAATCAAACGAGTTAAGCTCGAATCCAGGAAATCAAACCTATATATTGTGGCCTTTCGGTTCATTGTGGGGTTTCTAAACTCCCTGAACCTCCAATTTCACCAAAAACCTCCTCGATCAAGAAGCCCCAATTCGCGAACACCTGAAGTTTGAGTCGATCTTGAAATCACACAAAGCTTAATCGAAACAGGTAATTAGAACCTGTTATTGACTCGATTTGGTCCAGGGATCAAAAGCCCCATGATTATTTGGGTGTTTAACATCGAATCGGAGGTCAATTTTGACCCTGTTGAACCTAGGGTTCATACAATTTGGGGGAAACCAGAGAGGCAGAGCTTAAATTCAATACAAACCAAAGTGAAACCAAGGCCTTGGCCCTGGTTCACTGGTTCCCGCACTTCAGCCCTCCAAGGGAGACCCGAGTTCGAACCCCGGGCAGCCCCTTTCCCCTTTTTCTTTTCATTTTTCTGATTTTTTTTCTACTTTTCTTCACTTCTTTTTAATTATTTAACTTTTTTTTTTATTCTGAAAATTTCTAAAAATAATTTTATAAAATGCAGATTATTCTTTTTATTTTTGTTTAATTAATTTGTGACTAAATGAATTTTTATAAAATACCTTTGTATTTATAAATACATTATTGTATTTCAAAAAAATACAAAAGAAATGTGTGAACATAATACTTGTATATTTATATATATATATATTCAAACAATTAAATTGTTTAGTTATTTATACCTATATATATATATATATATATATATTTTTACATAGCTCTTTATAATAGCTAAATCACTTATTATAATATACAATATTATAAATCGATTAAACGTACAATTAAATCAAGTTGTACTTATTCTTTCTCACACGCGCAAATAATTAATTATTTCAAAGTATAAAAATCCACTCGTTCCATTTATCTGATCGCATCAATAACATATAATAGATACGAATAATTATTAAATCCTATTAGACCTACAATTAATCATCAAACAAATTATAACGCGCTACTTTATTTCGTTTAGGTGACGTTTGTGTTGGATCTTATTCGTGGTTATTCTTATTTCATCTTCAAACCCTTATTAACAAGTGAGTTCTTATGCCCCGTTTACTTATATTTTACACCTTTTGGGGTGAAACATGTTGGTTATACAAACATACTCTTACACGCTTGATACTTATTATGCACGTGTAATTCTTTACATAGTCGTGGTTATTTGAATGTGTTAAGTTATATATGAGATGAGTCATATGTGTGCAATCATTAACTATGTCTAGCCTGGCGAAGTCTTAGATCTTTGGGCCTGACAAGCCTATTTGGTGCTAAAGTCGATGTATTGCCGACTCCTAGGAGCCGTATGCTTGTGCACTAGGGAACCAAATACACTTAGCTAATCATGCTTATTCATATGTTGTTCAGTCAAGGTTTGGTTGTAACTATGCATGTTCTGTATACTTACTTATTCTGTGACCATTGACTAGAATTGCCACTTTTCGAGATACTTATTGTACTTAAAACCATGGGAACTCACCAACTTGTTAGTTGACCTTATTTTTCAACATGTTTCAGGTAATGTGCAAGTTTAAAGATGATTGAAGGAAATGCTTAAATTTAGGACTCGGACTTAGACTTAATAAAGACATTTGAAATTTCCTTCTATTTTTTTTTGTTGTTTGGGTTGTTTTGAGACATTTATGTATGTGGTGTTTGAAAACAATTAATTAATGGCATTTACATTTTAATCATAGCGTTATGTGGTTGTGAACAATCTTAACCCTCACACTTCGACGTTTCCGCTGTCAAGGTTGGGGTGTGATATCGCCACCGCTCCTCCGCCCCGCCGTCGCCACCGCGCCACCGCCCCGCCGTCGCCACCGCGCCACCGCCCCGCCGTCGCCCTCCCCCCTTCGGCCCCCTCCCCTTCGGCCCCCTCCCCTTCGGCCCCCTCCCCTTCGGCCCCCTCCCCTTCGCCCCCCTCCCCTTCGCCCCCCTCCCCTTCGCCGCCATCCCCTTCGGCCCCCTCCCCTTCGACCCCCTCCCCTTCGGCCCCAATCCCCTTCGGCCCCCTCCCCGAAGCCCCCTCCCCTTCGGCCCCCTCACCGTCGACCTGCAGGTAAACTTTTTTTTTTTTTTGATTTGTTGTTTGTATCATTAGTTTGTTTGTATATGGTTATTTTGTTTGTATATGGTTAGTTTGTTTGTATGATTAGTTTGTTTATATGATTAGTTTGTATATGATTAGTTTGTTTGTATGATTAGTTTGTTTGTATGATTAGTTTGTTTTTATGATTAGTTTGTATATGGTTAGTTTGTTTGTATGATTAGTTTGTTTGTATGATTAGTTTGTATATGGTTTGTATGAGAAATAAATTGGTTTAGTTGGTTAGTATATGATTTGTATGATTAGTTTGTTTATGGTTTGTATGAGAAGTGAATTGGTTTAATTGGTTGGTATATGGTTTGTATGATTACTTTCTATATGGTTTGTATATGGTTTGGTATATGATTTGTATATGGTTTAGTTGGTTGTTATAGTTTTTAAGGTTAGTGATTATGTTTTTATTGTTTAATAGAAATAGGCGAGAAACATCAATGGTCAAGCAAGCAAATTCAATGTTTGTTAGAAACTTGCGTTGAAGAAATAAATAAGGTGGGTAGGAAAGGTTTGAGTATGCAAAAAGACTCTTGGAATAGATTAGGAAAAATTCTTAAAGAAAAGTTTGGCCTTGAATTGAGTAAAAAACAAATGAAGAACGCCTATGACAATCTGAAAGCCAAGTACGTCGGATTTGTGTATTTAAAAAACAAAACAGGAAATATATATAATCATCAAACAAATACTTTTTCCCTAACAAACGAGGAGTGGGAAGAATTTAAGAAGGTATGTTCACATATAAATATATACTTATATATATATATATATATATATATTTAAAGGCTACATATAATATATACTTATAATATTTTATATTTTGGGTTTAGGGGCATCCGAAGGCTGGATCTTTGAAAATGACTCCATTGCCTTTTCCAGAACTTTGTGCAGAATTATTTGATGGTAATACTGCCACTGGAAATTACAAGTGGACTTCAACTCAAACAACTTCAGTTGCTGGATCATCTTCTGCTCAACGTGTCAAACCACTTATGATTACACAAACAATTCTTCATGACATAGAAGATGATGCCGGCTCTTTTGATTTTGAACAACACAATTCCGAGCCTATTCCAGAGGATACCCCCAAGCCTACTGAGGATCCGGCCCCCGACCCTATTCCAAACAAAAGGGCCAGAACCTCGAAATCATCTATCACATCTAATGATCTAGCATCTGATATGCAAAAGGCTTTTTAGTTTTTGATTAAAGGAAAAGATGGACCAACAGTACTTGACTGTTCTAAGAGGTGAAAATTGGTTGGGTTAGACCCGTTAGATCCTTTATTTTTAGCAGCTTTTCATATCTTTGGAGTGTCGTCATCCATGAGAGAGGCGTGGATGACACTGCCAGAAATTCCAGAAGTATTAAAAGGCTGGATTACAATGATTGCTAAAAGTATGAAACTAATATAATTGTGCATGTGACGTTGTTTATGTTTGATGGTTGTATTGGGTTAGTGATGACATTGTTATGTTTTGATGGTTGTTTTTAGTTGGTGTTGACATTGTTATGTTTTATGGTTGTATTTGGTTGGTGATGACATTTTGTTATGTTTTATGGTTAATTTTTACGATGACATATGTTTAATGGTTGCCTTTTTTATTATTAACATAGGATCATATGGATTATAATAAGAAATTACTTCTAGTAATTCTTATGTACTTGTATGTTCGTTTTTTTTGGAGAAGAGGTTTGAAACGAATGCGAGACAATGATTCAGAAATGACAGGGCATAAATACACGTTAGAGTTATTGCAAGGAAATCCCAAACAATGCATTGAATTGCTACGCATGTCTCGTGAATCCTTTGTCCGACTATGTGCACATTTTAGAATAAATTATTCGTTAAAGGATAGTAAACATGTATCGGTTGAGGAGAAGATGGCTATGTTTTTAATGATAATTGGTCATAATCAACATTATGCGGTTATAAAGCGTAGATTTCAACACTCAAAGCAAACAATTTATAAATTCTTTTATGAAGTGTTAGATAAAATGATGCTTTTTGCCAAAGATATGATAGTACCAACTTCTTTCAATCCAAATCCAAACATTCCGAGACATAACAAAAGACTTCGGCGAATTTTTAAGGGAGCGGTTGGTGCACTTGATGGTACTTTGATACATGCTGTTGTCCCTGTTAGTAAACAAGATTTATATAGAGGAAGGGGAAAAGGAGAGTGTTATCAAAACGTATTAGCAATTTGTGGATTCAATATGATTTTTACATTCATTGTGGCGGGTTGGGAAGGGATAGCACATGATTCCAGAATATTATCAGAGGCCTTATCAGATACAAATGCTCCATTCTCGTTACCACCATCAGGTATATAAATTGTTTTTAAATGTTTGGTATTTTAGTTTAATTTCCTAATTATTTATATATCCTTACAGATAAATATTATCTTTGTGATGCCGCTTATGCACACATACGAGGATTTATGGCTCCATATCGTAATGTAAGGTATTGGCTTGGAGATTTTCGTAGGAATCGTGCATTGACCGATAAAGAAAAATTTAACCATGCACATGCAAAACTACGAAACGTTATTGAGCGTTCTTTTGGTGTTTTGAAAGCACGGTTCCCTATATTGAAGAGGATGGCACCATTTCCGTTGGTTACACAAAGGAACATTACCGTTGCATGTTTCGCGTTGCATAATTTTATAAGGAAAGGGGGTCTTAGCGATGACTTTTTTACACAATACGATCAACCCAATGTGTCCTTTGAAAATTGTGATATGCACGTTGATGCTGAAGAAAATGATGTTGAAGAACATGGTACCGCATCCGATCGAGAATATATGAGTCAATTAAGAGATGAAATTGCTGAGCAGATAATGCAGAATGTCGAATAAACGATTTATAAATGTACTCGTATGGTTTTATGAATATTATTGTAGTGTTTGAATGACTTTTATTTATATTTTAATGTATTTCTATGACTTTTATTTATATATTAATGTATTAGTTATTTTTAAGTTTAAAAAATAAATTTAGTTTTAATTACAGAATATTTCAGTATTCTGCAGATGTTAAAAACAAACAGTTTTTTTCTTGCAGACTGCAAACATTTGGTCCATCTCTTCTGCTGTAGATGTCTGCAGATGTGGTCCGCAGACTGCAGACGTTTTCCTGCAGAAAAAACAAACAGCACATTAGTCTACTTCTTCTGTTGTAGATGTCTGCAGATATGATCCGCATACTGCAGACTGCAAACGTTTTTCTGAAAAAAAGCAAACAGCACCTAAAAATACGTCTATGAGTGAAGAGAACATACGTATCATTATGTGAGTGTCAGATTCTTTTAGAAAAATCTTCTTCTTGTAATAATATTTGTATTATCCTTTGCACGATAATAATTTTGTGTGGACATGATACTAATTAATATGACTAGCCACTTGGCCTTAACGTGTCTACAAAATCATCTCTTATATTTTTAATTATTTTATATAAATATATACAAGCTAAATAATTCGAATATTATAATCCATTTAATTTTATTACGTGGTACTAAACTTAATAGACTCATTTATAATAGGTAACTACAAAATATAATATGTTACAATCAAAATTAAATATTACATAAACTTGAACATCAAAATTTGCATATTACCTTCAAACAAACATTATAAATAAAAAACATAAATTAATACAAACAACTTACGCTACAAATCAAAGCATTTTCATCAGTGGATAGATATGACGGTGAAGTTCATAAGGAAAACTTGATGTAATAATACACTCAAAGAAAGCAATTCTTAACAACATATCACATATGGTTTAATGTTGAATGATATTGTAATTTAGAACAAAATTAATAATTCATTCAAAAGTTTCAACTCAAACTCAACAATGTAACAAACGAAAACATACAAAATAAGTTTAAGTTTTAACTTGAAGTTAAATAAATGATGGTAAAACCCCCGCCCACAACTTCCATTGTAGTCATTTCCATGTCCACTATACCCACTTTGATTGTTTAAACAAGTATAAAAAATTCAAAATGATGATTAAAAAAATTAAACGAGAGCAAAGGTAAAGTGGTAAATAATTAACATGGTAATGTCCTAATCTCTAAATAAATAAACCAACATATTACATACATATTATATATAAAAGTTATATTTAAAAGTAACTCGAGCGAAATCGAGCGAACAATGAGCGAGCTTACCTTTGCTCGTGCTCGCTTCGTTTACAAACCGAGCCAAGTGGCTCGCCTCGTTTATAAACAGAGCCAAAGTAGAACGAGCAACTTTTTGAGCTTTTTTTCAAATGAATTTCGAGCGAGTTTTGAGCATCGAGCTATTTGAATAGCCCTAGTTTTGATCGAGTGAGTAGGTGATAGGGTTGCTCAAGAACTTGCGGCTCATTTAAAAATATTCAAAAAAAGCTCATGCGAAATCAGTTCGTTTAAAAGTGTCGCGCTTGACTTGCTAGTTATCTAGCTCGTTTAATTTAAAGCCCAAACAATAACATATTGCGTTGGGTTAAATTTCACTATTAGTACAATATTCAAATAGACAAACGATACGTTCATTTTAACACTTTCTATTAGTAAGACTAAACATAATATAACCATAAAAGATGATCATAACTCATAATATAATATTCTCGAATCATTGTTTTATTAGCTGGCTTGGCTCATAAACGAACAGTGCTCTAAATAAACGAGCGGAGTGCGAACCCACAAATTCATTTCCTTGTAATAGACAAGTCATCTCAACTTGATTCGGTCTGTAAACGAGTCGGACCCGATCCTACCCTAACTCGACAAGTTTACAGCTTAAGTGAGTATCAATAATGACTCATGAATATTCCCCAGAAATAAGGAAGTTACGCAAACTCACTTGGAATATTATTATTTTATGAAAGCCCAATTACTCAACGTTAAGCCTACTGAAAATTGATCTTGACTTGAAATTAAATGTGGATATTTTATTCATGCAACAATGTCCACATAAATTGATTTTCAAGCTGTCGTGCGGGCTCAGATATAAAGACTTTAGGAGTTCACTTGTACTTGTGGTCAATTAATGTAGAAATATCAAACAAGAAATTTAAAAATTCTAAAGAACTTATATCATATGAAATTAAAATACTTGTAGTAGGCTAGAATCGATATAAACTATACTATAACTTAAATTTAAAAATCGGTAAATATATTAAGTTTTTATTCAATCTAACTCTGTAATATATATATATATATATATATTATATATATATATATATATACACATATATATATATGTATATATATACATACATATATATATATATATATATGTGTGTGTGTGTGTATGTATATATATACATATATATATACATATACATATATATATATATATGTATATATATCTATATATGTATGTATGTATGTATACATATATATATATATATATATATGGGAGGGATCATTTGAGAACTAGTTTTAAATTTTATAGTGAATTTTTTTTAAAAAAAATGATATCGTGAAAAAAAGTTATAAACGTTTTAAAAAAATAAGAGGAAAATAACATGTGATTTGCATACGATAAAAAATGAGTGTTTAAGATTGGTTCTTATATTTACTTCTTTTAAATTACCTTTATTTCAAGCGTTTTGTTTATACACTTAATCACATTAATTTAATGTGTGTAATGCGTAAGACCCATCACAACACGCATAATACATACGCCTCATCGTAAAACGTGAGTTTTTTCTCTCGTTAATATCAAACATCATCACCTGATGATAAATATTATATTCTTCTCATCAATCGGTGGTGTTAATTAGTTAATAGAAATAAATTACGTGTTTTTTTACCAAACATTAAACTATGGGAAAACAAACCAAAAAGGCCACAAACATGTCTATTAAGTGCTTCATGTTTAATTTTGCAAATATATTTAATACCCTTGCAGAAAGTGAATTAAACCGAATAACTTTAGTCACATCATTATCTGAGGGTTAATTTTATTTATTGAGAAATATTTATCCTGTAATAATATTATTAACCAAAATCCTTTGCACGATAATAATTTTGTGTGGACATGAAACTAATTTGATTATATCATCTATGTCCACCGTATATCGGTCTTGTATCTTATCACAAAATTGGAATTTCCAACTCTATTATTTACACTTCACGGGTTTACTTAGATTTTTAAGAGTTTCGACCCGGTCGTCACGGGATAATGAAAGCTACTCATGACAAGTAGTAGACATGCGAGTATAAATAGAACTTCCACATGCTCTCGTAAACACACTACAAATCGAGCAACTGTTATTTCCTTCTGAATTAACCAATTAATATGAGTGCTCGAATTTCAATTTCTTATTCATCGTCTTGCCACTTGTGGTTGCTTGTTGTTTTAGCCTTGTTTCATTTGTGCTTGTCTGATCCAAAGTCCGGTGATGTATTATGCTTGGACGGTGAGAGACAAGCGCTCGTTCGGTTCAAGCAGGGCCTCGTAGACGAAGCAGGTCGGCTTGCTTCGTGGGCCGGTGAGAAGAGCGACTGCTGTAAATGGGTCGGAATTGTTTGTGATAACGTCACTGGTCATGTCCATGAGATTCATCTTCGTAGACTTGATGGTCATCCTGATATGTTATTTTTTAGCTCTAATGAAATAAAAGAATACTTAAAGCAGATGTTAGGAGGGCATTTAAGTCCATCCTTGATGGAGCTGAAGCAACTCAAATATCTTGATTTGAGCGGCAATGATTTCAAAGAGATCCAAATTCCAAGCTTTATAGGTTCTCTTAGAAACTTGAGGTATCTTAACCTCTCAAATTCAAACTTTGGTGGGATGATCCCTCCTCAAATCGGGAATATTTCAGAGTTACGGGTCCTTTCGCTTGGAGGTAATTTTTATGGAACAAGCATGATGAAAATGCAGTGGTTGTCGAGTCTTCGTTCGTTGCATCATTTGGATATGAGTCGCATAGACCTTAGCAAAGCTATTGATTGGTTTCAGGTGATTAACAATCTCCCTTCGTTGGTCGAACTGCATCTGTCTCAATGTCAACTCTCAGATATACATCCTCATGTTCCTAGTCTTAACTTAACATCCCTCTCTGTTCTTGATCTTTCTTACAACAGTTTTACTAACACTTCTGTTCCACAGTGGATTTTTAGTCTAACAAGTCTAGTTTCATTGGACTTAACTAACTTCAACTTTGACCACCCTCTTCCTAGTAGTATTCATAGCTTCCGTAATTTGACGTCTCTCGAGTCACTTTATGCCCGAGAAAATGATTTCATGAATTCTTCGTTTGTATTAGAAGGATTGCCTAGTAACTTGAAATATTTAGATATCGGTGATTGTGGTATTTCAAGTTCAGCCCTTCATTCCCTTCATAACTTGACATCTCTTCTTGGCCTTGACCTCTCAGGAAACCAACTCACCAAGGCAATATTGCCAAATTCGTTTCCTAATCTTTGTAACTTAAGAGATATTGATTTGTCAGGAAACAATTTTGGTGACATTGATTTAACATACCTTTTTAAAAGTCTTTTTGATTGCAAATCACCAAGTTTGGAGTCATTGTTCGTATTATCCTCAGGACTTTCTGGTCCAGTTCCTAACTCTATCGGAAGACTATCATCATTGAAGAAGTTAGTTCTTTCTGGTAATACACTGAATGGAAGCATTCCGGACTCTATCGGACGACTATCGTCGTTGAAGAAGTTATATCTTTCATTTAACAAACTTACCGACAACCTCCCTGCTAGCCTCGGTCAACTTTCAAAGTTGAGTCATTTAGATTTTTCTAATAACTTGTTGACGGGTCTTGTGACAGAAGCTCACTTCGCTAAACTTGTGAACTTGAAATATCTATATGGAGGATTCAATCACTTAACTCTAAAACTACAAGTTGCTGACTGGATTCCCCCGTTCCACTTGATACGCTTGAGTTTGAACTCTTGGGGTTGTTTAGGTCCTGAGTTTCCATTATGGCTTCAATCGCAGAGGGATTTAACGCTACTCGACATAAGCAACACATGCATTTCATCACCCATGCCTCCTGAGTCATTTTGGAGATCATTCCCCAATCTAACGTATTTAGTTATGTCGCAGAATAATATCACGGGTACATTAAATTTTAGTTTCCCTGCAACATTTGATGTGCTCGACTTAAGCTCTAATATGTTTACGGGGAATTTACCACTTGTCTCAAATGGTTCATTAGTGCCTGCGTGTTTGGATCTATCAAATAATTCTTTTGTGGGACCACTACATCATTTGTTATGTTTCAATGGTGTGGGAGAAGCAGAATTTCTTTCTTTGGGATATAATCATTTGTCGGGTAACATTCCGGAGTGCTGGGAGAAGTGGTCGAGTTTGATAGTCTTAAATTTGGAAAATAACAAATTGTCTGGTGAGATTCCAAGGACATTGGGTTCTTTATTCAACCTAAACTGGTTGAACATGCATGGGAACAAGATCTCAGGAACTTTACCCTCTTCCTTAGTCAACATGACGTACTTACAAATCCTTCAACTTGGCAGAAATGAACTTGTGGGAAATATTCCACCATGGATCGGAAAACTCACTTCTTTAAAAATTCTCAACCTTAGGTTGAACAACTTAGACGGAAATATTCCTGATGAATTTTGTTATCTTTCAAAGACTCAAATCTTAGATCTTGCTAGTAATAATCTGTCAGGAAATATTCCTAGATGCTTCAACAACTTCAGCGTGCTTTCAAATGATACCGACTCAATTGATGAATTTAGCATATCTTTGGTTGTGAAATATTTTATTGCTAGTGATACATTAGTGACAAAGGGACAAGAGTACACCTACCAATCTATTTTAGGACTAATGACATTGATAGATCTTTCGAGCAATAATTTTTCTGGACACATTCCAAGTGAGCTTACGACTCTCCAGGAGTTAAAGTCATTGAACTTATCAAGAAATCAGTTGACAGGGAATATCCCGGAGAAGATTGGTGACATGAAAGCTCTTGAATCTTTTGATTTATCAGTGAATAAACTTTCTGGGGAACTTCCGGTGAGTTTGTCAAGATTGAGTTTCTTGAGTAGCTTCAACGTGTCATACAACAAATTGACCGGAAGAGTTCCGCATAGTACTCAGCTCCAAACTCTTAACGAGTCTAGCTTTTTAGGAAACAAACTTTGTGGAGCTCCACTAAGCGATAATTGTGTGTCACGTGAAGTATCGACAGATACAATCAGAGACCAAAAAGAAGACGATGAATCAAAATGGGAGTTGGTTATTAGCATCGTGCTCGGATTTGTTATTGGATTTTGGATCATTGTGGCTCCATTGATGGTGAGCACATCATGGAGGATTTCATATTATAGTTTCATGAATAAATTGATCAATGTATAGGGTTTTTGATTTTATGCATATGTTTTTATTGTAATATAAGTGATGTTGTAATAAGTTATAAATTTTACTTTAAGTTCAAGTTTTAAATTCCATATATAAGATGAAAAAGAAAACTCATGGATGTGATGGCTGAATATAATGGTCATACAACAAAATATAATATTATATATAAACTCACAAGGTAATGTATTAAAAGAGTTTTAAACAAGATATTCGTAATGTGATATAATACGAACTGACCAAATGTAGCGTATGACGAAATAGGGTATGCAAAAAGGTAAAGTTAAGGAAGAAATAATTGGATATATTCGTATGTTATTTATCAAACAACGTATGCATTGGTGGATCAAGCTCGCTTGTCATAACAAAATCTATACAAAGATAAGTTGGACAAACACTTAAAGATCCAAATATTAAAATTTAAAAGTAACAAATGAAAAAAATAAATAAACAATAGCAATTAACCTAAGGCTTACGAGTAGTATATGAGGACATGCAAGTCATCAGTTCTTCTAAAAAAAAGTGTCATCAGCTCACGTCCAACAAATTCTCTATTATCCAAAAACCTCTTTCATGGTGTTTCATGTGTTTTCCAACCTTCTTTATTTATCAATCGGATCTTCTCATTGCCAAGCTCATAAACTTTTTATCCTCTCTTCTTTGGAGAGTCGCCGAATCCAACAATTTAAATAGCTCACTGCACACTCAGTATTATTTTGATCTTCAACGGTTTTATTCAAACGAATATAAGCATCCAGGTATGCCTAAAGCGGAACTTTATATACACCAATTGCAACCTAATCATGGGGTATTTATTCGATACTTATAATGTTTAATTTCTTAATTTTATATGTACATTAGTGTCGAACACGTTACTTTAAGTGTGTTAATGTTTGCAGGTGGTAGGAATCAAAAGTACATATTTTGGGAGCTTTATGAAAGCAATAGAGCAAGTGGAAGGATCGGATGTGCAATTACATGAAATATGAAGTTAAATCAAGTCAATTAGGCATCATCGTATCAAATCAAGGAAATTTTTGTGACATTAATTGTGGTAATGACAATGTGTGGTTTGTCTGGATAGATAATTGGCTAGTAACCCGTATGTTACATACATTGAATAAATAAATTATTATATAGTTGTTAATAAAAATTAATAAATTATAAAATGATCTTTTATATATTTTATTATAACTTTGACATTTAATTATCTTCATAAGAATATTGTATTAAAAGGCACATGTTTTAAAATATATTGTGTATTTTAATATTGTATTAAAAGGCATATATTTTTTTGAAAAAAGTTCTTATATGATTATTTTTATTTTTAGAACTAACAGAACCAATGATAACCATTGATTAAGTTGATCAATGGTTATGATTAAATAGGGTATAAGATGTAATTAAGGATCTAATTATTTAGGTAAAAATTAAGAAAAAGGGCATAGAGAAAATTGCAAAAATAGTCCCTGTGGTTTGATCAAATTGCAAGTTTGGTCCCCAGATTTTAAAAGTTGTAAACTTAGTCCAAACATTTGGAAGTTTGTTGCAAATTTGGTTCCCACCGTTAGTTTCCGTTAGTTTTTAACGATCTGGGGACTAAATATGCAATATAGTCAAACCACAGGGACCAATTGTGCAATTTTCCCCAAAAAGTAAAAAAACTAAAAAAATCAAATAAAAATTAAGAAATTAAAATTAAATTTTAAAAGATTCAAATAAAATTTAATAAATAAATTTAATAATCGTTAAAAAATAGAATAAAGGTTAAAAAATCAAACCAATTTTAGAAAGTAAATAAAAGTAACAATAGAATGCATATAAAAATAGAAAATGAGAAGTATGCGTAAAATTTTATTTTTTATAATTATTTTTGATGAAGTTCATATGTCATATTTTTTATAATTATTTTATTTTTTGAATTTTTAGAGTTTTATAATTATTTTTGATGAAGTTCATATGTCATATTTTTTATAATTATTTTATTTTTTTAATTTTATAGAGCAAATTGCATAATTAGTCCCTATGGTTTGATCATATTGCATATTTAGTCCCCAGATCGTTAAAAACTAACGGACACTAACGGTGGGGACTAAATTTGCAACAAACTTCCAAATGTTAGGACTAAATTTGCAATTTTTAAAATCTGGGGACCAAATTTACAATTTGATCAAACCACAGAGACTATTTTTGCAATTTTCTCAAGGGCATATTAGTAAAATGATAAGATTTCTTTCTCAAATTAAAATTAAATTAATTCATGTTCTCTTTCCTCTCTCATCTCTTTAACTATTATGATTTTATACTTGCGTAACTTTTATCTATTAACATATACGTGAAAATTTATTATTTCTTATATACCATATACATAAGGAAAAATTTCTGTTTTTAGTTTCATAATATTTATAATCATGTAATTTTCATATTATTTACATATGCAAATGTTCAAATTCATTATACATATTTTAAGCTAATAGTTATTTACATAAGCGTAAAATATTTTTTCTTTCTTTTTCAAACCTAGTTATACACTATTTTCATATACAAACGGACCAACTATTTACATATATGTAAAAATGTAAATGTTTTTATATATGTGTACATCGAGTGTAGATTTTAACACATGTAAAAGTAATGCAATAAGTGTCTATAGATGTGTAGATACTAAAAATGATTTTTACTCATATGTAAAAACAAATAATATATGTTTATAATTGTTTAGATACATTAAAAAGTTGTCCGCCTATGTAAAAAAACAATTGATGTTTATAAAATTGCAGATACCAAAAAATAGATATCATACATTTAGCTATATCTCAATTCTTCTACAGACATTCTTATAAAACTAAATTAAATTAGTTTAATAGTCAAGAATGTTACCGCACAAAAATGATGGAAGGAGTGATACAAACAAATGGAAGGAGTGACAATAATTTCTTATCTTGGTTCGATCGAATCCTAATCGTAGTTTCTTTTTTTCAAATGACATATCTATCAAATTGACCCGGTGGCAAATGACCATCAAATTGTTAGAGCGCTGGTGATATAAAATTCAAATCCTTTCTTCGCTTGATTTGATCGTGAAAGCAAACCCGGATTTTATTGTTTCAATTTTGCATGCAGGTTAAAAAGCAAATTGAAGTCTATTGATTTTGAATATGATCCGGCAAATCAATGGTTTCATAAAAATCATATATATTGAGTTTAGTTTTGTTTGGAATGTTCCATTAATTATGTACTTTATGAATTCTAAAAATCCATAATAAAAAAGGAAACAAACTAGGGAGTTACACTCATTCAATTTGTCAATTTACATCTTTACCCTTTTATAAATAATAAAGAATAAATAAATTACATTGTAATCAATGGTTGATATTAGTTTTCGTGGTTCTTACCATCTTTAAAAGTTCTGAAAATATCCTGACCCTATATATATATATATATATATGTGTGTGTGCGCGTTCGTGTGTGCGTTTGTGTATTTTAATATTATCATTACTTATAAAAAAACTATATAACTATAGTTATTATGCTTAATAATACCATCATTCTACTTTAAAAGTATTATTGTTATTATCATATTACATAAAGGTTTTTAGCCCATTGAGTTTAAACACAAGTAATGAGACTTTTAATACATTCTGATATAAAAAAAACATATACCAAAGATGTACCGGTTTGGATTTTTCGAACAATTATTTCATAAGACTGAAATGATTTGATTACGAATATATATTATGTTTTATTTACTCAATAATAATATTACTTGTGACTCTATTATCAACGATTATAATTATTATTTTATATTGATATTATTTTTGTTAGAGTTAATTACATAGATAGTCAGAAAATACTGTGTTTAAGTACTGATTGTTTGAAGTAACATATTTAAGTTATGTGATTTTATTTTTGTAACAAGGTTAGACGTTAAAGCTAATAAATGTAAAATTTTATGTGAATTACTAGTGAAATAACCAAATCACCTTTATATAATTATGTGAACCATATATGTCATAATCCCATTTTAATCGTAAAATATACCATACATGTCATCTATTCACTTCTATTTCGTCTGACACTAGTGGAATTCTTCTTAATTGAGATTAAAAAGCTTTCTGATCCAATTAATATTATAAGATTATTTTCTGAAGCCCAGCCCGTCTTTGTGCTCATCCAATTTTCTAATTTGACTTAGTTTCAGTCCAGTGTTAACGGGCCGAGCCCAATTGCAAGCCCTGTCCTGACTTACAAATTTTTAGTTTTGACGGGTGAGTAGGTGATAGGGTTGCTCAAAGTACTTGCGAAATCAGAAGTCTAATACATTGTTCAACATGTCGACTCAATCCATTTAACACATGTATCGCAACATGTTAATAAAAACAAAACAATGTATTAACAAGTTAGTTAGACAAGACAAGACATGATGAAATAAAAGAACCAATTAACACAACCTTTTATATTTAACTTTAGTTTTCTTTAACTCTTCTCTTGATTTCTCTTAAAATTAATAAAAAGTAATTTATTTTATGTTACATAACCAAAAGATTTATTTTTCACTATGATATTTATGTTATGTTAATAACGAATTATTATGGTGCATTTATAAGCTGTTTGATTGGAAATTCTTTAATATGCATGTTTTACATTAGATAGGAGAAGTTGATATACAAATAACATAACATTTTACTTAACAGAGACCACGTACCAACTAGAAAATATCCAAACAACATAAAGTTTTTACATGATGAAACATAATAGACAAGTAAAACCACAAAAAATGAAGGATTCAAATCCGATACACAGAGGCATGACCGAATTAGGGGCAACTAATGAAGGGTTATTACTTTTTGAAGAATGAGTATTAGTGGTGGTGGTAGTAATGGTACTAATAAAATCACCATCGGCCTGCGCCTCGGGGGCTCCTGCCACTGGTCCATCTGTCGCCTTTCCATCGACAACCACGTGAAGCTTCATTCCGGCATAGCAATGTAGCCTGTTACCGCATATGAAATACCTATTCCCCGGCTTGTTTAAAGCAAATGTTGTGTTCCCGTTACTACTCGGTTGTAGTACATTAGTCATGTTGCACCCGTGGTAACCGTCTCGATTCACCTCTACCACACTATGACTTGATGAATATTGAAACACTACAAAAGACATAATGATATGAATTCAAAATACAAACGAAAGCCCATTTCAATTATGGTGGTGGAACCAAGTTGTGACCATGGGTCACCATAGTTTCGTTGGTTTTCTTATATAAAACTTGAGTTGAATTTTTTTTGTTAAAAAATGACTTAAATCCCTTAGTTGTAGTCGATAGATAAGCGAATTTTATGATATGCTTCTTGACTTAAAAGCTCTGGTCTTGTCACTATTAGCATTGGCTTCTTTTTGAGAAATAAAATACTAACAAAGAACATCACCGACGACAAAACATTTGTCTTGAGCCCATGAATCAACATCAGTGCTTATGTCCCAACCAGACGAGTCGCCAACCGTATAAGTTGTGGCTATACATCTTGATGTAAGCTTGTGATGGCTAAAAGTGCCAATGATAAAAACATGGACCTTGCCATTTTTTGTAGATGGCATAAGAGATGAAATGAGATATTGGTGTTATTTATATCAACTATCAATTAGTGATGGCTAAATAATTAGATGACCTAATTCTTGAAAAATGATATTTTCCATAAAAACTTTGATCTTTGGGTTGATGATCCATTTGGAGAACAATTATGTAGGTAAGAATAAAGTTATCTAGATTCATAACTATTTATGTTGTGAAGTGCTTTTAATTTGTCTTCCTATAAACCCAATTATACTTTTGCTTCCATGTTTTGTGAACGTTGTGAGACAAAATGGGTAAACATTTGACAATTTATTAATTCAAATGGAGTCATCATTGTTTAGTTTATTATATTTTTTAAGCTCGTTACACTCTAGAAAATGATTTAGGTATTTCTCAACACCAATACAAGAGAAAAAAAAAAAAAAACGTACACGTGAGATTTACGTTGTTCGGTGGATGTAACTTATGTTCACAGACTACAAAATATATTTTTATTACTTTTCTGGTCGCTCGTAAAAATTATAACCGCAAAACCTTATGTTACCATATAAGATAGGAATTAACCCTTGGACAACAAGAAAAATAGTCATGGGTTAAATAAAACAAATGCCAAAAACTTGTTTCAATTCTCTACCACTTTAATAGTTTTTTTAAGTGAGCCTAATCAACGCTGCACGAAACCCAAAAAACTAGCCCTTAAAACCATTACAATTCAATTTTAAAATTTAGTCCAGACTTCAACTAAAATATCATTTTTTTCAATTTCATTTATATTGGTTCGTTAATGTTCTTTTACGTCACGAACAATTTATTATATTGTACTATTAACCAACGAACATAAACGCACACGAATATGTTTATTTTATCATGAACAAAAAGCCTCGATCGGTTAACATTCGTGTCTGATCGGTTAACATCCTTGTCCGATCATTTATTCCGTTAAAGTCTTTCATGTTTGTTCTCTTGGTCAAACATGCCTACGAAAAATCATATTTTGAGATCCATGCAAAACTCAAATCTAAAACTATATTCTAACATAACTAATTAATTCAAATCAGAGTCACATTTTGATTTTAGAATTATTTTTTCTATTATTTTGAATTCTGATAAATAAAACAAAAACATTATAACAAAATGTTTTGATAGGCGAGCACTAATAGAGTTTACAACAATGCTTACTGTATTATCGAATCACATTCATCAACGTCAAAAACAGTATCAATGGCGCTCAATACCGATGTACTATGGATGATGTCTCATTGAGACACAACACCACACTAACAAAAGTCAATATTTATTTTTAATAAAAACGACTGGTAATCGTCATTGAAAGTGATAATGAACCCATCTTTTTCTATAAATTAAGCCCACTTCTAAAAGAATAACATTACACTCTTAGCCTCTTAAGCTAAGATTAAACTCAGATATGTGTTCACATACCTAACATCTTTAGGCATCGTTAGAGGTAGAGTAGTACAAATATAAATCTTATAATGATGGATCTAGTTATTAGACTCACTAAACATAAACACATATTAAATAAATGTTTTTTCTTTAGCGATAATTGTGTGACCCTACTTCGTAAAATATGTATTTATCTTTGAAAGATAATTGAGTAACAAAGATAAACCAAGCGAACCAAAACTTGTTTCTGATATATTGATATATTTAATGGGTTACATTGATCTCCTTTTTATAGGAAAAGTTGTAACCAAGATACCTATAAACAAGAGATAACTATCACAGAAAACCTATTTGATTCAAAGTAAAACTCTAGGTAAAAACTAACTCAAAACCTCCTAGATAGCAAATGTGACAATAATGATCCTCACACTTTGCTTTACAAGATTAGTCTAACAATTCACCCTCCTAATCTTGTAACTCCGATGAGCTTTCTCATGTCAACAAACTTCAACCGAGGCAGTGCTTTAGTGAGGATATCGGCCCTTTGAGTCTCTCCACTAACATGCTCAACTTTAATTTGTTCTCGTTCAATGCATTCTCTTATAAAGTGATATCGGGTGTGGATGTGTTTGCTTCTCCCATGGAAAACCGGATTTTTCATTAAGGCTATGGCTGATGAATTATCAACATATAGTGTCACGGTTTCTTCTCTTTCTCCGGTTAGTTCCAATAGTAGACCTCTCAAGCATAACGCTTGGCATGCTCCTGACGTGGCTGCCATAAATTCGGCTTCACATGAGGATAAGGCCACCGTTCCTTGCTTTTGTGAGCTCCAAGTAATTGGTCCTTCTCCGTAGTAGAATACCAGACCCATTGTACTCCTTCTGTCGTCTAAGTCTACCGCGTGACTGCTGTCGCTAAATCTGAACAATAGTTTTGATCCTCCTTTTAGATACTTTATCCCATAATCAAGTGTTCCCTTTACATACCTTAGTATTTGTTTTAGCACTTGTTCATGATTTTGTGTCGGGTTCTACATGAATCGGCTCATGTAACCAACGAAGTAGCTTAGATCGGGTCTTGAATGAGTTAGATATCAAAGGTTGCCTATCATCTTCCTGAATCTAGTTGGATTAAGTACAGTTCCTGTATCTGATTTCAAAAGCTTTAGTCCAGGCTCCATGGGATATTTATTTGCATTGCATTCCCAAAGCCCAGCTTCTTTCAAAATCTTCTTTGCATACCCGGATTTTTTGATAGTGATTCCCTCTTCATCTTGAATTACTTCAATTCCGAGATAGTACCTTAGGAGTCCGAGATCACTCATCTCAAAACGTGTCTCCATTTGTTTCTTAAATGTGTTGATGTTTGCTTCGGTTGTCCCTGTGACAATGAGATCATCGACATAAGTTCCAACTATTAAAGCTTCTTGCTTGGTTCCCCTTTTGTAAACAGCCTGCTCTTGTTTACATCGTGAGAATCCTAGTTCTTTCATAGCCCCATCAAGTCTTGTATTCCACGCCCTTGGAGCTTGCCGTAACCCGTAAGTGTCTTCCTTAGTTTATAGACTTGATTTTCTTTTCCCCTTTTAACGAAACCTTCCGGTTGATCTACGTACACTTCTTCCTTGAGCTCACCATGGAGGAAAGCTGACTTCACATCTAGATGGTGGACCCTCCAACTTTGATTTGTTGCTAGTGCCAAGATTAACCAAACTGTCTCAATCCTTACCACGGGGGCAAAGACTTCTTCAAAGTCAATTCCATATTTTTGCACGTAACCTTTTGCAACAAGTCTCGCCTTGTATTTGGTTATGTTCCCAGATGCATGTCGTTTCACCTTAAATACCCATTTTAGACCTATGGGTTTTATATAGGGGAGAGTCGACTAGTTTCCAAGTTTCATTCCGTTCAATCGAGGCTATCTCGTCTTCCATTGCTTTGATCCACTTTTTTTCCTTAACGGCATCTTGAAATCTATCGGGTTCACCGTCAATGGACAGTAGTAGGTCTTCTTGGGTTGTAACTGATTCGTGGCTTGTAGAACTAGGAAAACCTTCAACGATAAAATCTGAGTATCGTCTGGGAAGCATTGTTACTCTGCTCGTTCTTCTCGGTTGCATCTGAGTTTGTCTTTGTTCAGTCGAGTAGGGCATAGGCTGTGAGCTGTTGGATTCCGGTCTGTGGTATGTATTCTCTGCTTCAGTCTCGCTTTCTGGTGGGTGCGATTCAGCCGAGTGGATTGGGCTTGAGATAATGTCTGGGTCACCTTGATGTTGGGCCTTGACCACAGAATCCTTTAGGTTTGGGCGTGTTTGAGTTCCATTGTTTACTTTGATCCACTGATGATATATCCCTTCAACGAACTTCACGTCTCGAGACACAACAATTCTCTTCTTTACCGGATCGTACATCCGGTAAGTGTTGGTTCCGGGTTGGCTTCCTAAATGTATCATAGCTGAGGACCGATCATCAAGCTTCTTTTGTCCTAATCGAGTGTTTTAACGTATCACAAACAACCGAAAACCTTAACATGGGATAAGTTTGGTTTACGCCCTTTCAAACTCTCGTATGGGGTTGTTTCTTGTAACGCCTTTGTTGGAGACCGATTAAGGAGGTATATTGAATAATTAATGGCCTCTCCCAAAATTCTTGAGGGAGGTCTGAAGCTTTTAACATACTCCGAGTTACTCCCAACACACTACGGTTTCTTCTCTCCACTACCCCGTTTTGTTGAGGGGTGTATTAAGCTGTGAATTGGTGAGCGATTCCTTTCTTCTTGAGGTGATCTTCCAACACACGTGATACGAATTCTCCCCCACTATCTGTTCTAAGGGATTTTTGCTTCTTTCCCTGTTTCTTTTTCGAGTTTGATGATAAGATTGATGAGTAGATTCGGTGCTTGATCCTTGGTTTTCATTAAGAAAGCCCACATGTAGCGACTGTAGTCATCCACTACTAGGAGAAAATATTGATTTCCACCATGATTCTTTGGGTTGATTGGTCCACAAACATCAGCATGCATTAGTTCAAGAATGTCTTTAGCTCGAAAGTTAGATTCCTTTTGGAATGGTGTTCTTGTTTGTTTCCCGATCAGGCACGCATCACACACTCCGATGGTTGGTTGATTTTAGGCAGGCCATTGGCAAGTTTGTGAAGTGTCTTCAGGGATTCAAAGTTAAGATGCCCTAACCACGCATGCTAGAGCCATGCTTCATCTTCCAACTTTACCTACAAACATACTGAAGGAGCCATCTTTAAGGATACTTTATAGAGACAGTTTGGAGACCGTAATACCTTCATAAGTAATGTTCCATCCATCTCGATAAATCGTAGAGTTCCATTGTGCACTATGATTTTGTAACCTGCTTCATCAAGTTGACCGAGACTTATTATATTGCTTTTTAGTGAGGGAATATAGTAGACATTCTTTAGGATCTTTTGGAGTCCCGATTTTCCTTCCAATATAACAGTGCCTGGTCCTTTGATCTGGACTCTCGAGTCATCACCGAATCGTATCGAACCAACCTTAGTGTTATCCAAATTCGTGAACCAACCGTGAGTTCCAGTCATGTGATTACTAGCCCCATTGTCAAGAATCCATGTATTGCTTTCCTTAGAACTCAAGGTGTATTCACTTGGATTAATGCGGTCTTCATTCAAGAAAACACTCTCGTTGTTTTCTTCGATTGTTTGTACCGTGTACAAAACGGGATCGTCATCTTGAACCGTGATAACCTCCCCATCTTTCTTCTTCGTAGGGCAGTCCGAGGCGAAGTGTCCTAACATGTCGCACCTAAAGCACTTTAGTTTGGACCTATCCTTTTTTTGTTTCCCATCTAGACTTTTATCCTTCCCTTTTTTGAGTTTTGACCGACTGTTTTGGCTCGTGTTGCTTGAAGACGATCCTTTGTTGATGTTTTCACGCTTTTTTTTCACTTCCCATTGCTCATAGGTGTAAGGCCCCGTTCCCGGGATGCTTACAGCTGGGTTCTCATCGCATATAAAACATATAATTACATTAGTATTTAATAAATCGCAGCGGAAAACTAAAACAAACTTTCATTTCCTTGTAAATGCTTTTGCAAACTAATACAACATTCGTTACAAAAATCGTTTGTTCGCATTACAATGCAAAAACATTAATCAAAAGAATGTCATCCCAAAAAAGCTGAGTAGTCGCTCGTGCCATCCTCAGCAATCATTACCTGCCAACTGGAAACACATCAAAGTCAGCGTTGCTGAGTGAGTTCTAGTTTTATAAATAAAACATACTTTACTTTCATATAAAACCGTTCGTACTTTTACATGATCACACATCATACGTACACATAGATAATATCATTATTATCTTCCTCATTCGTTCATTCCTTCTTTCATTACCTTACTTGTGCATCGGACATCATCCCGAACCAATACCATGTGCTACACCCCGGTTAGTCGTAGCTACCGGGCCGAAGTCAACGAATGACAGCTAAACGTATGCCGCGGTACTAGGAGTAACCGTCAGTCTTAGCTACTGGGCCGAAGTCAACGAATGACAGCTAAACGTATGCCACAGTACTAGGGGTGAGCGGTAGAGGTTCTACATTTGGGGTCAATCACCAAGAGGGACCCCGTATCCGATGTGTGCAAGACGTTTCATTCGTTCATCATGTTCCTCTTCCTTTATCTTTCATTTTACGTTACATAATAATTCGTTCATTCATCATAACAAGTAAAGCCACAGGAAAGATATTATACGTCGCATAAGGAACATAAACATGCATCAACATCACATCATACATGGCAACATCATACATACATAAAGTGCAACATCATCATCATCATCATCATGCCCAACATGCTTTCTAAGACTCGATCGTCATCTTAAAAACTCTTATGGGAACCTTTACATCAACACTTACATCTGCACTTTCCCCCGAAAGTCAGAAGTTAATCTACACCTTCCTCGGGTTCAACAGCCCTATTCGGGCGTATGGACACCCCTCAGTCGCATGGCCTCCATGCGGCTGAACATCATGCGATTGAACTGATACGGATGAACACCTATGCGAATGAACATCCAGTCGTGCGAATGGACAATGCGGATGAACACCTATGCGACTGGACCTTCAGTCGTGCGAATGGACCTTCAGTCGCATGACACCCACGCGACTGGCCCTCCAGTCGTGCGAATGAACCCCAATCGTGCGAATGGACCCCAATCGCACCCTAATTGGCCGTATGGCCTCCATTCGGCCTCCAGTCGGTCGCCTAACCCTAACTGGTGCAGAGTGCAGTTCAACCCGACTGCAGCTGAGGGTTTTCGGCCTCCAAACTCATCTAAACCCATTTTAAACCTAAATCGACCATCCTAAACCTTAGGGATGCATACCATAACATCATTCAAGCACAACCAAGCAAGAAATCAAGTCATAATCGCGTCATACATATACATACACATACACAAACGGGTCAACTTACACACATACGAGAAACTCGATTTCAGATGTTTTCCAGCCCCAAATCGTTTGAAAACAAGTAAAAGAGGGGTCCTAGAACTCACCTAAACGAGCACAATGACAAGACCTTCGATTCGGCTTGCTTCACGACGATTTTGGCGACCCGAATCGACCCGAACCAACACTTTTTCCTCTTTTTCTCTTCTTCTTTCTCTCTTTCCCTTTATGAAGCTGAAATGTGGATGTGGGGAGAGTGGGCTGCCCTCTCCCTACATATATCACCACATTTCCCAACTTTTCTTCGTTGGCGAGTTTGGTCCCTCGACTTTTGGACTTTATTTTCTTTTCTTTCTTCACCGGCTTCAAAATAATAAATATCCGGGTGTTACAAGTCCACCCCCTTAAATAGGTTTCGTCCCCGAAACCTGTTATTCGTCGAACAAACGTGGATAATGCTGTCTCATTTCTTCTTCAGTCTCCCACGTTGACTCGGATCCCTTCCTGTGCTTCCACTGTACACGCACAAGAGGAACCACTTTATTCCTTAGCCTCTTTTCTTTACGATCGATGATTACCACGGTTGCTCCACATAATTGAGCCTTTCATCTATTTCAATGTCTTCCAATGGAACAATCATGTCTTCATCAGCTATACACTTTCTCAGATGAGATACATGGAATGTCGAGTGAATCCCACTTAACTCATCTGGCAACTCCAATCTATAGGCCACCTCCCCTACTCGAGCAATGATTCGGAAAGGGCCTATATATCTTGGGCTCAACTTGCCCGCTTTCTGAACCTGATAATACCCTTCCAAGGTGAGACCTTCAGCATAACCCGGTCACCCACCTGGAACTCAATGGCCTACGTTGCTTATCGGCATACGACTTCTGTCTATCTTTGGCTGCCTTCATGAAGGCTTTAATCTTTTCAAGCTCTCTGTCGTAGCCTCGATTACCTCGACGCTCCCCAATTCCTTCTGACCAATATCACCCCAACAAAGGGTGTTCTGCATCTCCTACCGTATAGCATCTCATATGGTGGCATACCAATACTGGCATGATAGCTGTTGTTGTATGAGAATTCAGCTAACGGTAAGTGGTCATCCCAACTTCCACCAAAATCGATCACACATGCCCGAAGCATGTCTTCCAGTGTCTGAATGGTCCTTTCTGACTGACCATCAGTCTGGGGATGATAAGCCGTGCTAATATGTAACCTCGTCCCTATAGCGTCGTGGAATTTCTTCCAAAATTTAGATGTAAACCGAGTGTCACGATCGGACACAATAGACACCGACACACCATGACGAGCTATAATTTCTTTGATGAACAGATCAGCCAACCTCTCCGATGAATACGTCTCGCGGATCGGTAGAAAATAAGCGCTCTTCGTCAGACGATCAACTATCACCCATATGGCATCATACCCTTTCGGGGTACGTGGCAGCTTCGTAATGAAGTCCATGGTGATGTGCTCCCATTTCCATTCTGGTATATCCAAAGGTTGTATCTTCCCATACGGCTTTTGATGCTCTGCCTTCACCTGTAAGCAAGTAAGGCACTTACTCACATACTCCACCACGTCGCGCTTCATACCGGCCACCAATAATCTTTCTTCATGTCATGGTACATTTTCGTGGCACCAGGATGAATGGAGTATCGAGTCTTGTGGGCTTCATCCATTATCTTCACCCGTAGATCCCCAACGAGGAATCCACACACGACCGAATCGAGTTCTAACACCGAGTGTGTTTTCACCCAATTCCCCAACCAGACCTCTCATTCTTTCCGAGTTAAGATGATCTTCTTTCAATGCCTCATCTTGAAACTCCTTGATTTGCTTCATCACATCAGAGGTCATGATTAGTTGATAAGCTTTCACCCGAATCGGTTCGGGCCTTTCCTTTCGACTAAGGGCATCCGCCACCACATTAGCTTTGCCTGGATGGTAATGGATCTCGCAATCATAATCCTTTATAAGTTCCAACCATCTCCTTTGCCTCATGTTCAGATCCTTTTGCTCGAAGAAGTACTTCAAGCTTTTATGATCGGTGAATAGTGCACTTCGTCCCGTAGAGATAGTGCCTCCAGATCTTCAATGCAAAGACCACGGCTGCTAGCTCCAAGTCATGAGTGGGATAATTAACCTCATGGACCTTTAACTGTCGAGATGCATAGGCTATAACCTTCCCTCTCTGCATTAACACACACCCCAACCCCGAGTAGGAAGCATCAGAATAAACCACTAGATCTTCACTTCCATCGGGTAATGACAGAACAAGAGCTTGAGTCAGTCTTGCCTTCAGCTCTTCGAACGCCTTCTCTTGAGCTTGACCCCATACAAACTTCACATCCTTTCGGGTCAACTTAGTTAGTGGAGAAGCAATCTTAGAGAAGTCTTGGATGAATCTTCTATAGTAGCCCGCCAAGCCCAAGAAACTACGGATCTCGGATGGCGTCTTTGGTGACTTCCATTGCATAACCGCCTCCACCTTCGCCGGGTCCACCGTTATCCCGTCAGGATTCACCACATGACCCAAAAACTGAACTTCGCGCAACCAGAACGCGCACTTGGAGAATTTAGCATACAGTTTCTCCCTTTTCAACGTCTCTAGAACCTCTCGAATGTGACCAGCATGCTCAATCTCGCTCTTTGAATAAATCAGGATATCATCAATAAACACAATCACTGATTTATCCAACATAGGCCGACACACACGGTTCATCAGATCCATAAAAGCAGCTGGCGCGTTGGTCAAACCAAAGGACATGACCAGAAACTCGTAATGACCATAGCGCGTACGGAAAGCTGTTTTAGGGATATCTTGCTCCTTCACCTTCAACTGATGATAGCCAGACCGAAGATCTATTCTTGAAATCCAACTGGCACCCTGAAGCTGGTCGGACAAATCATCTATCCTCGGTAAGGGGTAGCGGTTCTTCACTGTCAACTTGTTCAGTTCGCGGTAGTCAATGCACATCCTCATACTACCATCCTTCTTCTTTACAAATAGGACCGGAGCACCCCAAGGAGAGACTCGGTCTAATGAACCCCTTATCAAGCAGCTCTTGCAACTGCTCCATCAACTCTTTCATCTCGGTTGGAGCCAACCGATATGGTGCCTTGGCAACAGGTTGGGCACCCGGTATCAGATCAATCTGAAATTCATTTCTCTGTCAGGTGGCACTCCTGATAAGTCTTCTGGGAACACGTCTGGAAAGTCACACACAACCGGTACATCAGCTAGTTGTGGTGTTGGTGTATCCACATCCTTTACATAAGTCAAGTAGGCGCTACATCCACGCCTCATACACTTTCCCGCCACCGCCATTGAGATCACCTTCGGAATCGTAGTAACCCGATCACCATAAACCGTTACCAAACTTCCGTCAGGCGCTGTCACCGAACCATCTTCTTGCGACACACAATGTTCGCCTCGAAATCCGCCACCAATCCATCCCAAGAACCAAATCGAAACCACCCAAGGTCATCACAAACGGTCTAACAGGAAACTTGTGACCCTCAAGTTCCACATCACACTTCTCTATCATCTCAGAAATCCTGGTAGACTTACCTATGGCAGTTTCTACATCAAAGGGCGCATCAACACGTCTACTACTAACAGGAAGCTTAGCACAGAAAGCAGCAGAAATAAAACTCTTACTAGCACCCGAATCAAATAACACAGAAGCTAAAGTCTGGTTCACTAGAAACGTACCGGACACAACGTCAGGGTCCGTCCTAGCCTCCTCCTGTGTCATGGTGAACGCCCTGGCGCTCGCCCTTGGCCCATCGCTTCCCGTCTTCTTTACCCCTGAACCCTCAGTGCCGACGAACATCCACCGGTAAACCCTGAATGTACCTCTTAATTTTCCGAGACAGAGGCGTCACCTGATCAGGCACAAGCCGTGCCATTTCATTAAACTTGGTGGTATACTGCTGGTGTGTCATGGTTCCAGCCTCCAACTGTAAAAACTCCCTTTCCAACTTATCCATTTCCCTGTGAGGACAGAACTCCTCAATCACCATCTTCTTCAACTCAGGCCATTTCATTCTCCCGATCGCCCGATTACCCTCTGCTTGGACAATGTTATCCCACCAACACAGGGCTGAATCCACAAAAGAGTGGGTAGCAAACTTCACCTTTTGGTTCTCTCGACACTCGCTGATATCGAGAACAACTTCCATTTCCCTCACCCACCGGTGAGCGGCTGCAGCAGTGCCGTTTCCATCAAAAGTAGGGGGCTTGCATCTCATAAAAGCCCCATAATTACATCCTCGCACTGCCTCTGGCACAGGCTCTTCTTCTTCCTCTTTATCATCAGATAGAACCGTTTCCGGCTCTGGTTGTTCCCGTTCCCCAGAGGATCTGTTTCTTTCTTTCCTTTCCCCTTCTCGTACAGCCTTAATAACTTCGGTCACCACAGACGGTAAGATCGTCTGCATGACCTGATGGACTTCTTCTACAACAGCCACTTTTACTGAGGCTCTCAGATTGGCACTTTCGTCGCCACCCTCCGGATGAGGGTCTCTGGTTCTTCATGAACCACCCTCTCAACTCTGGGTCTCCCTCCTCTTGGGTCGCGGTTCAGCACCGTGACCTCCACCCCTAGAAGCTTTTGAAGATCTACCTCCGGCCATCACACGCACACTGAAAGATTCAAACACCAACACGGTCATTCAAGGAAACAACTCAGTTTATGTCAAGTATAGTAAGTCCCTAATTACAGTGGCCAGTTGTGATTAGCCACTTACTTTACTCTTCATACCCCAAGTATTACCTGTCCTGACTACATCAGTATTTAAATCTACATATAACACATAACACATACCATGCACACATAAAACCGGTTAACTTTACGAAAATACCTGATGGCACGCAGCTACTCAGATTGGCATCCCATTCCCTTTCCGTCCCATTCTCAGTTTAAGATTAGGTTTATTTTGAAAATTTACCCATTTCACTTAAACTTTGGCTCTGATACCAACTTGTAAGGCCCCGTTCCCGGGACGCTTACAGCTGGGTTCTCATCGCATATAAAACATATAATTACATTAGTATTTAATAAATCGCAGCGGAAAACTAAAACAAACTTTCATTTCCTTGTAAATGCTTTTGCAAACTAATACAACATTCGTTACAAAAATCGTTTGTTCGCATTACAATGCAAAAACATTAATCAAAAGAATGTCATCCCAAAAGAGCTGAGTAGTCGCTCGTGCCATCCTCAGCAATCATTACCTGCCAACTGGAAACACATCAAAGTCAGCGTTGCTGAGTGAGTTCTAGTTTTATAAATAAAACATACTTTACTTTCATATAAAACCGTTCGTACTTTTACATGATCACACATCATACGTACACATAGATAATATCATTATTATCTTCCTCATTCGTTCATTCCTTCTTTCATTACCTTACTTGCGCATCGGACATCATCCCGAACCAATACCATGTGCTACACCCCGGTTAGTCGTAGCTACCGGCCGAAGTCAACGAATGACAGCTAAACGTATGCCGCGGTACTAGGAGTAACCGTCAGTCTTAGCTACTGGGCCGAAGTCAACGAATGACAGCTAAACGTATGCCACAATACTAGGGGTGAGCGGTAGAGGTTCTACATTTGGGGTCAATCACCAAGAGGGACCCCGTATCCGATGTGTGCAAGACGTTTCATTCGTTCATCATGTTCCTCTTCCTTTATCTTTCACTTTACGTTACATAATAATTCGTTCATTCATCATAACAAGTAAAGCCACAGGAAAGATATTATACGTCGCATAAGGAACATAAACATGCATCAACATCACATCATACATGGAAACATCATACATACATAAAGTGCAACATCATCATCATCATCATCATCATCATGCCCAACATGCTTTCTAAGACCTCGATCGTCATCTTAAAAACTCTTATGGGAACCTTTACATCAACACTTACATCTGCACTTTCCCCCGAAAGTCAGAAGTTAATCTACACCTTCCTCGTTCAACAGCCTATTCGGGCGTATGGACACCCCTCAGTCGCATGGCCTCCATGCGCTGAACATCATGCGATTGAACTGATACGGATGAACACCTATGCGAATGAACATCCAGTCGTGCGAATGGACAATGCGGATGAACACCTATGCGACTGGACCTTCAGTCGTGCGAATGGACCTTCAGTCGCATGACACCCACGCGACTGGCCCTCCAGTCGTGCGAATGAAACCCAATCGTGCGAATGGACCCCAATCGCACCCTAATCGGACGTATGGCCTCCATTCGGCCTCCAGTCGGTCGCCTAACCCTAACTGGTGCAGAGTGCAGTTCAACCCGACTGCAGCCGAGGGTTTTCGGCCTCCAAACTCATCTAAACCCATTTTAAGCCTAAATCGACCATCCTAAACCTTAGGGATGCATACCATAACATCATTCAAGCACAACCAAGCAAGAAATCAAGTCACAATCGCGTCATACATATACATACACATACACAAACGGGTCAACTTACACACATACGAGAAACTCGATTTCAGATGTTTTCCAGCCCCAAATCGTTTGAAAACAAGTAAAAGAGGGGTCCTAGAACTCACCTAAACGAGCACAATGACAAGACCTTCGATTCGTCTTGCTTCACGACGATTTTGGTGACCCGAATCGACCCGAACCAACACTTTTTCCTCTTTTTCTCCTCTTCTTTTTCTCTTCTCCCTTTATGAAGCTGAAATGTGGATGTGGGGAGAGTGGGCTGCCCTCTCCCTACATATATCACCACATTTCCCAACTTTTCTTCGTTGGCGAGTTTGGTCCCTCGACTTTTGGACTTTATTTTCTTTTCTTTCTTCACCGGCTTCAAAATAATAAATATCCGGGTGTTACAATAGGTGAGTAGCAACTGCTCAGTTTTGCTTGTGATCTCCTTTTCTTCCGATCCTATGCGTTCTTCATATGCTATCAAACGACCAACCACATCATCAAACCCGGCGGTTTTCAGATCAATAACCTGCTCGAGGGAGGCTACCATGTGGATGAACTTCCTTGGTAATCCATGCAGGAATTTCTTTACCATCTTTTCTTGATTGATCACGGTTCCAAGGGCTGCTGCTTTTGTTGCGATTCCGGATATCTTTCCCGCAAACTCGGACACAGAACTTGGTTCTTTCATCTTCAAGTTTTCAAACTCTGCCATTAGAGTTTGTAGTCTTGCTTCTTTCACCCTATCTGCCCCTTGGTTTCGTGACTTCACAGCATTCCATATCTTCTTGGCTGACTCTAGATCCCCGATCTGCATTACCAACTCTTCTGGAATTAAGTTGAAAAGAAGAGCCACTGCTATGGAATCTTTGGTCGCATCTGGTTGTGTTCCTGGATCTATTGTCTTCCAAATTTTATGGACCTTGAATATTGCCTTCATCTTCATTGCCCATACGGTATAGTTGGTGTTTGACAACATAGGACAGGGTATATTAGGTATTTGTTCCTTTGTTGTTGTTCCCATTGCCTGGTTCCCTTATGACTCGGTCATCTTCTTTGATCTTCTGCTGTATGTTTTCTGGAAAACCTTCAACCGCTTCTTTTCCTTTTGTCGTGTCTCGGGAACCCGTCACGAAAGATCACAGATGTGTAATCTCAGCCGGACTCCTCCTTGGGAAGGATGTTCTTGGCTGTAGGTGTTTTTCTTTGAGAATTAACCTAGTAGCTCTGATACCAATTAAAAGATAATTAAGTATCAAAGATAAACCAAGAGAACCAAAACTTGTTTATGATATATTGATATATTTAATGGGTTACATTGATCTCCTTTTTATAGGCAAAGTTGTAACCAAGATACCTATAAACAAGGGATAACTATCCCAGAAAACCTATTTGATTCAAAATAAAACTCTAGGTAAAAACTAACTCAAAACCTCCTAGATAGCAAATGTGACAATAATGATCCTCACACTTTGCTTTACAAGATTAGTCTAACAATCTTAATCGGGCTCATCTATTCGTTTTCTAGCCGAGAACACACCCCTAACTCCTCATAAGGAAACTCCAGACTCAATTTTTAACATTTTACATGTATTAAATCTTGAACTCATTACTTTCGATGTTTACATGTGTAAATCAACTTAAGTTAATGTTTACCATAAATTTTTGCGGGACCCACTAACAAATTTAAGTAATCATAATTAAAAACCTAACATAAGCGATTAAAAGTAACATAATGCTCTTTATTCATCGCTAGTAAACATCGTAACATACATGCAACTCTTTTATATATATATATATATATATATATATATATACATTGGACTTTATTATTTCCAATACATATCGTTTAACATTTAACATACTCCATAATCAAAGCATACAAAATAAACCTCTAAAATCCATACTGACATCACGATCAACTCATTCTTAATAAAGTGTAAGTACCCACCCCTGCTCTAGTATGATGAATTAATTTGGTTAACGGTTGTTAAATTAATTTGGTTAACAGTTGTTTTGACTTTGGACTTTTTAATAAATAAAAAACAATAAAAGCACCTACTACTAGTTTAAAAGATTCATGTAAAACCTTTTTTAAAACACTATATTATCTATTCAAATAATATCAAAAGTTAACTTTTCACAGTGTAACGAAGGTTACGTTATATTGACGCGTAATCGCAAATCATATTTGATTTGTTTCAATAATTAAGAATCGATTTTGTGAAAGATACTTTTCAGATTTTCCTTTTATAATCAACTCTAAAACATTAATATTACCCCAAACCCAAATCTCAAAAGAAAATCATATTTTTATTGCAGGGTTGGCTTTGACATTTTTTAGATAAATAATTTATTTTAAATTCAAAGAAGACAAATGTTATTATTAGTGTGTTATGCGATGACAATAAAACAAAAGACAATGATAATCGTTATTCAAAGTTGATTTATTTTAAACTATGGGTAATGATCAGCTCTATATTGTATTGTTTCGAGTTAAAAGTAGATAGATGTCAAAATTATTAATATTAGATAATGATGAAAAAATAACCAACAAAACACCAAATGTTGTATACAAATTATTTTTAGATGCTTATGAATTTGAAATATTATTTTTCATGTTCAATTTAATTTGTTTATTAGTTAAAGTTTTTATTTATAAATTTATTTCATTCCATATCATACACTATGTAATTTTATAAATATTAATAAAGAAAACCTAATAGTATTAGATAAACTAATGTTAAAAATTATACATTTTGATATACAAAATATTATCAATAACACTATAATTTACTTACTTTTTTAAAAAAATATTTTTTTTATTGAAACCGTATCTTACACGGGACTTTAACCTAGTTTTATAAATACATAAATATAATCTTCACACTTTGTCATATATCAGAATAAAAAAGTTAAATAATTCACCGCCTCATTTAGGGAGCAAATATGTGTTGGAGCATTCGAATCCCATAATCTATAATAATAATATTAATAAAACATAAAGAATAAATATATGATTTTTTGTAATTTAACATTTTATCTCATTATTTAAAATATGGATTAATTATAACTTTTTATTTTTTATAAGCAGCAAACACTATCAATTCCTTATATTTATCTATACACTTTTTGTGAGTGAAAGAAAAACAAAAGTAATAAATAAAGAAATATTATATAATGTAGTAGAGTTAAATATGAAGAATAAGACGCTGTTTTAAAAAGATAAACAAATTTTACGAATCTATATAGTTTTTAGTTAAATTATAAATTTAAAGATAAAATACGGAATATGAATACTCTTAAAACGATTTAGTTATGGATTAAATTAATTCATAATCACTGCATTGCTTTATAGATTTTATAACTGATTATAGTTTGCTTACAAATAGCTGAGTATAAAAATATGGTTTAATTAATTTGGTTAATTAAAAGTTTAGGGTTCAGGGTACTATATTATCTATTCAAATAATATTAAAAACTAACTTTTCACATTACGTTATTTTATTTTTGATTCGTTACAATAATTAAGAAGCGATTTTGTTAAAGATCCTTTTCAGAATTTCCTTTTATAATCAACTCTTAAAACAATATTACCCCAAAATCTTATAAATCAGCGTTAAATCTCATCTAAAGCCCTGAACCCCCCAAATGGCGATTGTTGTTGAAATCTTCAGACGAAGATCAACAACGACCATTCGAAGATGAAATTGATGACAATGAAGACTGTTAACATCATCACCGGATTCTGAAAATTGAAGGTGAAGGGCTACTCTGTTTAATGGTTGTTGTGTTCTCGAGTGATGAAATTGATGACAATGAAGACGCTCAACATCATCGCTAAGGTGAAATGCTACTCTGTATTTAATGATGGTTGTTTTCTCCATGAACTGATGCATACTTTAAAGCATTTGCTATTCAATGCATAAGAGGTTGTCAATATCTGATGTCTTTTTTGCAGGTCAAATTAACCTCTTGTTCTTGTTTATGTGGAGTTGGAGATGATTTCATGATCGGTTCTCCATGAAGTGATACATAAGTTTTTCGAATAATCAGAAACGTGGTCTCTTCTTCTAGAGTGATCAGACGTTCCTTTAAAGTTTATTTTGCTATTCAATGTATATGCATATGTTAATTTCTGATGCATTTTTTTGCAGGTCGGAAAGGTCAAGCGTCATTTTCATGGTTTATTTGTAGGGTTGTAAACGAGTCGAGCCAAGTCAGAATGTGCTCGAGCTCGAGCTCGAAGCTTATCGAGCCGAGCCGAGCCAGCTCGAAAATTTTAACAAGCTCAAAACACCGGCTCGAGTTCGGCTCGTGAAAAGCTCGAGCCAGCTCGTGGCTCGTTCGAACCGGCTCGAATTTTTTTTTTGTTTTTCACATTAATTTATATAAAAACACAAAAAATATATATTAAGGTTTTACATTTTGTTGAGAATTTCGTACTTATGAAAACAAAAATCATTATTTTAAATATAAATAATTTACTATTAAGTTATATATATTTTAAATAAAATACTTAATTTTTCCAAAAAAAATCATTTTTATTTTTAAGAAAACATTTTTAAAATCCTAATATAAAAATAATAATCATAATAACAGTAGTAGTAGTAAATAATAATAATTATACTATATAAATATATATATATACATATATTATATGCACCGAGTCACGAGCCGAGCCAACGAACCGAGCCACGAGCCGAGCTCGAACCGAGCTAACCCTGGCTCGAGTTCGGCTCGCTTAGAATTCAAGCCGAGCCAAATCGGCTCGTTTAGATTCGAGTTTTTTCGAGTCGAGTTTTTTCGAGCGAACTTTGAAACAAGAACTTTTTTTACGGGCTTATTTATTTGGAGTTGGAGGTCATCAATTTTATCTTTTAACAATAAGAACTTAAGAAGGGTGGTGTTGTCGAAAAGTTTTTTTGAATCTTAAAAGTTTTTTCTTTTCTCTATTTAATGGATATGGGATGTCAATTTCTGGTGTACTTTTGTACAGGTCAAAAAGTCCAAGCCTCTATCTCCTTGAAGTTAGAGGTGTATAAACTGGTTTGGGGGCACAAACCGGTTTGGGAGTATAAACCAGTTCGAGTTCTAAACCGAAACCGGTTTGGTCAAACTCGGTAAAATCGGTTTGGCCCCAAACCGGTTCGGATTCAAACCGGTTTTAATTTCATAAAACCCAAACCTATCAAACCGGTTTGGGTCTAGGTTTGGGTCGGTTTGGAACCGGTTCGGACCCAAACCGGTTTGGCCAAAACCGGTTTTTTTTAATTTGGATTTTTGTTATATTCAAATAAAATTTTATATAATTTATATAATTAAAACATAAACATTTATAACATTTATATAATTTAAACAATTTATAACATTTATATAATTATATAATTTAAAAAAATTTATATAATTAAACATTTATAACATTTTATAACATATATAAAACAATTTATATTATTTAAACAATTTATAACATTTGAAACATTTAAACAATTTATAACATTTATAAACAATTTAAACAATTTAAACAATTTATAACATTTATAAACAATTATACATTTTAACAATTAATAACATTTAAAACATTTAAAACTAAACATTTAACATAGTCGTTTCTTCGTTCGTATTATACTTGTACGTGTATTCCTCGCCACCAGAACCGGAACTGTTACGAAGGTAGTCATCATATGCCGCTTCATCATCAGTCATTCCTGGTGTCAATCCGCTCTCTACCTCGTCCTTATATAAATTTATTTCGTATTCCGGTTCTCCTTCAAGTGAACGTTTGTCTTGTACTCTTTCCGCGGCATCCAAATAATCTTTCAAGCAAATTGACATTTCAACTGCTTGTGGAGTGAGTCGAGTTCGTCTTATTGATATAACCCTGCCACTAACATAAAAAGCAGATTCCGAAACTACCGTAGAAGCTTGGACGGTTAGTAAATCTCGGGCCATGGTGGATAGGATGAGAATTGATCTTCCTTACCTTTCCACCAAGCCAACAAGTCAAAATTTTTAAATTCATGTGGAGTCATGGTCGATAAAAAATTTGTAAGACCATACCTCCCGAGTTCACTACTGGGAGTGTTACCACGTTGACGTTTATTACATTCATCCCTTAAAGTATTATAAATCAAACATTGGATCATTCGAACATTCGTCATTTGCCGCATGCCTTAAAGCATCATGGATTTGTGATGTTTCTCCATATTTTAATAAATAAACATCATACATTTGTTGTAATTGGTTATTGAAAGTAGCTTTTAAAATTTTACTATACATTGGTTTACCAACTTCTAAATCCAAATTAAAAGTAATTTTATCAAGTAATGTTTCAACCCCCGACAAATTTAAACAAGGGTTTAAAGCAGCGACACATGTAATAACGGGAGGCATTTCTTCAAAATAGTTTTTAAGTTTTTCTTTCATTGGGGGTATCATATCGGAATAAGGTCTACCCCTACACAACAATTCATTTAATTTTGAAGTCATAATAAATTTGGTGAAGTACCAACGGACTCGTTGGTAATAAACTCCAGAAAGACATGTAGTTGCATTTTTAAAAACTTGAAGTATTTTTGTAGGGATAATCTGTCACCTGTTATGTGCCAGTAGCATCCACTATTTACAATTCACCATATTGTTTTGGTGTGCGGATGATATTGAGAAGAGAAGGTTGAGCTTCTAGCAGTTAGTGTATTGTGATGGTTAAAAACTCTAGTGAGTCACCTTTTCTTCTAAGTCTATAGATGTTTCTTCAAGTTATTTGTTGAAATTGTTTAACTCTGTAAGAGATTATAACTATTTGACAGTCGATATGCATCTTTTTAAGATTATCTGGATGCATACATTTCAGCTCTTTTTCAGAGAGTTGGAAAAAGTTAACTCATTGATATGATTTGTCAGGCCTAATCAAAAACATTTTAATTTGTGATTTCAGCTCACCTAAGTAGATAGGAAGGTAACATCGTCTTCACAAGAAATATGTGAAAAGTGAAAAGCTTGATTGAAGTTTTAGATTTAATTAAGAAAAAGTTGAAAAGAAACTTGATTTTATGGTGAAACAACTATAAATTTGGATTAAGTGTAAAAAATAATTGGAAAAGTAATCATCTTCGGGTTTAGGATTTCAACTAATGACTTGTCATTGATGTTTATGAATGGTCACATAGACATAATTATTATTGGTTTAATTAGACCTAATGATATTAAACGAGACTGTTGTAAATGAACTACTCTGATAATACCCAATTCACGTTAACAACCCAATCCTAACCCTCGTGAGGCTTCCTGATGTAAAGGAATCTAAAACACTCACAAAAACTAAAACATAAGTACAATCATCACAAGTATTTTGGGTGTTACTTTCATGAAAAGAAAACTTTATTTATGTAGATCATTGGATATTATGAATTGGGTATGTTAATAACTTGACAATACTGTTGAAATGTTTGTTGATGATGTCTAATGTGGTAGATTGTGTTGACTGACTGTAAGGATTTTGTTGCATTACTCGGAAAATTTAGGTTCTTATGGAATATACATGATGATAGATTATGCTAGGAGATTATGGAATCATGGTTAGGATTATAATAGATCATTGCTGGTTGGTTGACATGAATCTTATTGAAAAATGTGATAATGATTGTCATACACGTGCGAATCTGATGCCCCTATTTAGTAGGATTGACAGGGTTTAGGTGTGAAGTTGTGAGTAGCTTCACATGGCATGTAGTGCATGATTAGACTCCATGCATGATTTATTAGTTGTGATATAATTATAATTGTGTTGAGAATGTTAGATTGCTTGAGATTCGCATTAGTTGTATTATCTATGGTAGTATGATGGTCTTGGTAGAACATGAGGTTGATGATGTGACATACGTAAATAAGTTGTATGATAACCATGAATGATGAGTTTCTATACTTGATCAAACAAGATTTCAATTAACATGTCACCAACGGGTCAACTAGATCAAATGAGTCTTGTTTTCCAAAACCTTGGGTGCGTTTATTGATCACCTAGGGTTGTTAAGCTTTTTATGTACACGTACTTATATATTTATTTGTTCTAGGTAACTTTTGATGAGTCAGTATTATAACATGTGTTGAGTAAGACATAATGTGATATACCATTGAAAGGTTTCGGATTGTTAATCAAGGAATTTAACTAGAAATCTTGGGTAGTACTATTAGGTCTAACAAACCCCACTTGTACGAGTGAAAGTCAAGCGGGTGCAACATTGTCCTAAACTACTAGTAACGTCACGACTTGGTATGTCGTGGTGAGAGGCAAACAGACAAACATAGTCAGCTTTGATCGTGAAATCACTATTATTTATTACCAATGAAATTAGACTAGCTATCTATTTTAATATACTTGTTTATATTTTACTAACGCTACTGTTTTGATGACTATAAACTTTTGAATTCACTAACCGTCGTGTTAACACTTTTAGCATGTTTTTCTCAAGTCATTACTAGCAGTTGTCGTAGGAGCTCGCACGAGTCATGCATACTTTGAAAAAACATTTACCTGCTCATGTTTTATTTCATACTTACATACTTTGGTTTGGGCACGTGTTTTTGTGCAGTTTACATTTAGCACTTTATGTTTGGAATATTTACAAAATGTTTCTGCAAATGTTTTAAAGTTTCAAATTCTTTACTGTTTTAAGTATTGCATATCGTGTCATTCTGAGTAACTAATAAATGGGATCTTGGTTTGTTCACTTGTTTCGTGATAAAACCCCACACGTGGATTTTGAGGGTGTGATAGCTAACATCACCTTGGCAATTATCTTTCACTTAAGGAGTTGTTCACTCAAGGCATGAATGATGTTAAATTCATATGTTTTGGAGCTAACTAAGACTACAATTAGGGCCTTCATTTCACACGATATTCTTGGATTAAAATATACGCGCAGGTGTGGATGGTACGATGAACCGGTAACGATGTTTTAGATGCGTTTTCTTGTTTGAAAAGAAAATGATATCATGGTTGACTCACACCCACATGAAGCAATGCCTATAGGGTTCTTGTATAAAAACATCCATGTGGTGGTGTGTTGAGAAGTCTAGCTCTTGAAGCTTCATCAATCATCGAGTTAGAAATGGAATCTTTTTCAAGGTTTACGGATGAGGTGTAGGAGTGGTAGAAGTTTCACTTAATATCTTGGTCGTTGAACAAGTAAGAATAGATGATTTTAATGAAATACTCTTGGGAATTAGAAGTAACTTGAAGAAACTAAAAGTAGTTTAATGTTTATGAAGCTTCATTCGTCACAAAGTAGGAAATAGAATCTTTTCCAAGGCTTACATATAGGATGAGATGTGGGAGATATGTCACATAGTATCTTGGTCTTAGAACAACTAAGAATAAACAAATTAAGTAAAATAAGATATTTGTGAGAATTCAAAGTAATTTAAATAAGCTGAATGTAGTTTAATGCATGTTTATGAAGCTTCATCGATCATTAAGTTGGAAATGGAATATTTCATGGCCTACGGATGAGATGTGGGAGAGTTGTCACTTTGTATCCTAGTATATGAACAACTAAGAATAAATGAGTTAAGCGAAATAAGATACTTGTAAGAATATAAAGTGATTTATAGAAACTAAAAGTAGTTTGATATTTGAATTTTATGAGTTTAGGAGGAAAAAAGAGGGTGGTAATTTTAGGAGATCTCTTAGGATGACGGAGATATCCTCTTGTAGGAGAGTTGCTACGTTGTATCTTAGTTATTGAAAAGGTAAGAATAGATGAGTTAAATGAAATAAGATACTTGTGGAATTTGAGGTAATTCAAGAAAACTAAAAACTGTTTGTTCGAATTTGATGAATTTAGGAAAGAAAAAGTGATAGGAATTCGGGAGCTTGTGCCTATCATCTTTTACGATGTTGGATATCTCATCTTGTTTTAGTATGGAGTTGTCCAAATAGTATTGAGAGTTTATATATCTTTATTTGTATTTCAGTTTAAACATGCCTCATTCTCACAACAATAGTATACTAGAAACTCAAGTTACTTGACATACAATATTGTTTGAAACTAGTGGACAAAATAACAAAACAAGCATGCCAATTGAATCATGCATTTAACAACACAGCATCAAAAATATTCTCAAATGCAGTAAATACCTTGTCAACAAAAAGATAGTAAAGATACATCCTATCAAATTTGTCGACTAAAACACATGAACGTATGAACATCATTTGCTCTATAAAAAGAAAGTTGGTTGTTTTTGGTAATCATAGGCATCCTATTGGCATTATTGACTTGTAATTGGACCCACGAGTCATAAATGATGAGAATCAAATTCTCTTATAAACCATGTATAGGCATTCTAGTGAATCCTAAATTTCCTACATGTTTTATAAGTCTTCTAAAAGTATAGAATGAATAATAGACAGTTGCAGCTGGTGTCCAAAAGTTTCATTCTTCGGTATGAGCATCACTCTTTTAATGTCTAATTGTTTAACAATAGAGTGTAGATTGCGCCTATTGCAATGAATATGATTATCGTATTTGATGACATTATAATATATATTAAAAACTTAGGTCTGTTGCTACAGTACTTTTTAATTAATTTATTTTTTTTTGTTTTCTTCAATGATAAGTATTATGTGATGCAATTTGTGATCAAAGTTTAAGAACAACCCAATGGTTTCTAGGTTTCTTTCTTTTTAGTTAAACCCGTGTTAAATTCTTTTACAAGGCTGTTTCGTGCTATTTATTTTTACAATGGTAATTGGTTGTCTACTAATGGCATGTTTTTAGTATAAAATATATAGGTGGTTAACATTGATAAAAAAATAATACTTCAATGTTTGATTTCATAATAATTCTAAAACTTCGTGTTATAATTTTAGCTTTGCTTTTCTTTACAATTTAACTACATAATTTTGTAAATGATTTGGTAATTAATTAGTTATAATATTTAACAAACTACATCTTTTATTTTTAAATCGGGATAGGTGACGGTTTTACACGATTTTATATTTTGGTTCAAATATGTTTTAAAGTTCGATTTTGTATTTTTTAACATTACAACAACGCCATTTTTTATTCACGAATATGCTATTACGAAATAGTTTTTATCTACGTATCACATTCAAAAGCAAGCCGCAGCAACGCGCGGCATATCCTTCTAGTTTAGTATTATAGCAATGTAATGTTCTCATTTAATGGTAATCAAGTTTTAAAACTATTATAGTTAGGTCACTCATGCGTATTTTGCTCATATTGGATTATTAAACCATCAAGTCGAGTAACTAAAATAAATAAACATAGTTAAAATAAAAAGAAAAACATGCTAAAAGTCATGTTAAAACTTATAAGTGAAATCAAACGTGAAAGTTGAGTGACTTAATTCAAATATTTTTAAAATTTTGGTTATTATTTTGTAAAGTTACCACAAAAGAATATGTATTGAATTTATAGAACCTAATTATCAATTTATGCCAACATTTATATACACATATTTACAGTGATAATTGGAAGACCTTGTATTGTAACGAGTTTGAATTAACAATATCGTTCGAGGAAATGTACTTAGTTTTTAAATTTGGAATTGTTTTTACCTCCTAGTTGGTGTATAAACATGGAACAAAGTCGGTCCATGAGCTCTTGAGAGTTTAGTATCTTTAACGATAATCCATTGTTCAAATGTTGTTGAAATTCTACATCTATTTAGTAAAAGTTAAGGTTAGTCAACTTTGAATTACAATACGGGACAAAATATGTATGAGGACCCAAAATAAAAAATAAAAAATCTTTGTTGTATGATACAACTCATGACAATGTTGCTTCTTTGTATGTACAAAATCAAGTACATTGATGTCACATAACCAATTTTTCATTTTCTTTACTCGTAAAGTCATACATTGCATTGTGTATCTTTAAAATGTTTATGAACATTTAATTTGCCGGAACACCACCCGAATCCATTGGATTCTCATGGTTAATGACTTGTGGGTGTGATACTCATTCATAATTCATAAACACTACTAAACAATGGTTATTCGTGAGGGCTTTTGCCCAAAATTATAGTTGTAAGTAGTTTTGTCATTTTATCCATTTGTGATTATCTTTTGTAATGAAAAATTATTTTAAGGCATAAAAGTACTTTTTAGTTTTTGTAAAAATATGTGATTTTCTAAACATCATTTTTTAAACAATTGGATTTAAAAATATTTTTAAAAGGTTGGTTTGTTACACAAATTTTATAATCATTCATCTTCAAACAATTCCATTTCACAATCTTTCAGCTTTTAAACTCATTTTTCATAATCGTTAGGCTTTTTAAATTTATTTTTTATTCATTCGTCATACTTAAATGTCTTTTAAAATCTCTTCGTTTTTCAAATGTTTTATTTAAATGGTTATTTCAATTGTTCAACTAATTAAACTTCTTTCTAAATTTGTTTGTCTTATTTAAACGTATTTTTCAAATCGATTGGTTATACAAATGCAACTATTGACTTAAAAAGTTTAAATAAACTAAACGCATGTGATTTTAATATTGTAAAAACCCTAATTGTAATAATCAAAACTCAAGTTAATCCTTAAAATAATACAAATAACATATATTTAGAAATCACTTTCAATTCAATTGAATAAAATATAACAAAAAATCAAAAAGAGAAAAAAGATGTTTTAATAAAAAGAGTTGTTTCAAAAGAAGTTTTTTATACATGACTAGTGAAAAGACGTTCAAATAAAATAACGGGATAAAATTACGTTTAAACGAGCCGAATAATTAGAATTAAAAATATGTGTAAATATAAAAATTTAAAAAAAGAAGCTTAATAGAATTGAACAATTAAAAAAAGACGTTTATATAAAATAACAGTTAAAAATATACTTTGTGGTTTAAATAAAACAAATAGATTAAAAAAAATTAAGTAAGCTTAACAGTTTAAATAAGAAGTATAATAAGAGAAATAGTTTTAAATTTTTTTGTTAAATAAGATGAATGGTTTAAATACGACGTTTAAAACCGAACAATGTAAAATTAAAATTGAAAAAACTTTAAAGAACAAAAACAAAAACTTAATGAAGGTTACGTTATTTTGACGCGTAATTGCAAATCAAATTTGATTCGTTTCAATAATTAAGAATCTATTTTGTTAAAGATACTTTTCAGATTTTTCTTTTATACTCAATCAACTCTTAAAACAATATTACCCCAAAATCTTATAAATCAGACCCAAATCTCATCTGAAGCCCTAAACCCCCAAATGGCGATTGTTGTTGAAATCTTCAGACGAAGATCAACAACGACCATTCGAAGATGACAATGAAGACGCTCAACATCATCGCTGGACTTTTGAAATCAAAGGTGAAAGGCTACTCTGTATTTAGTGATGGTTGTTTTCTCCATGAAGTGATGCATACTCATCTAAAGCCCTAAACCCCCAAATCATGATTTCATGTTGTTGAAATCTTCAGACGAAGATCAAGGACCATTCGAAGATGAAATTGATGACAATGAAGACTGTCAACATCATCACCGGATTCTGAAAATTGAAGGTGAAGGGCTACTCTGTATTTAATGGTTGTTGTGTTCTCGAGTGATGAAATTGATGACAATGAAGACGCTCAACATCATCGCTAAGGTGAAATGCTACTCTGTATTTAATGGTGGTTGTTTTCTCCATGAAGTGATGCATACTTTAAAACATTTGCTATTCAATGCATAAGAGGTTGTCAATATCTGATGTCTATTTTGCAGGTCAAATTAACCTCTTGTTCTTGTTTATCTGGAGTTGGAGATGATTTCATGATCGGTTCTCCATGAAGTGATACATATGTTTTTCGAATAATCAGAAACGTTGTCTCTTCTTCTAGAGTGATCAGACGTTCCTTTAAAGTTTATTTTGCTATTCAATGTATATGCATATGTTAATTTCTGATGCATTTTTTGCAGGTCAGAAAGGTCAAGCGTCATTTTCATGGTTTATTTGGAGTTGGAGGTCATCAATTTTATCTTTTAATAATATGAACTTAAGAAGGGTGGTGTTGTCGATTATTTTTGAATCTTAAAAGTTTTTTCTTTTCTCTATAATGGGATATCAATTTCTGGTGTCCTTTTGTACAGTCAAAAAGTCCAAGCCTCTATCTCCTTGAAGTGTCACATCAGTTTTGTTGAATACTCCGAAGAGTGGTCTTGTTTTCTCGAATTAAACATTTCTTTTAAAGTCTTTTCTATTTAATGCATTTGGGATGTCAATTTCTAATATCTAATTTGTAGGTCAAAGGGTCCATGTTCTTTTTAACTTATATGGAGTTGGAGGTGTTTACAATAAGCATGTATGTACTATCCTTTTACTCTTTGATTGTCCTAAGTGTATGTAGTCAATGAGAAAATTTATTTTGTATGAGCTAGTTTTTTTAAAAATTATATAAATATAGGCACTTGATTAGATGATGAATCCATAAAGTAGTCAAAAAAGCTTTTAAAAACTATATAAATATAGGCACTTCATTAGAAATGTGATTTTCATGATCTGTACTCCTGGAAAAGGCTTATCCGGAATTTCTGATGTCTCTCTTGTTCTTTAAAAAGGTGAACCCTCATGTTTTTCTTGGCTTATCCGGAGTTGAAGGTACTTTCATTGAGCATGTATGTTCTCTTTTTTACTCTTGGATGGTCCTAAGTGTTTGCTACTGTTGCAGAGAAATTGGGGGGAAGGACATTGTGAGGTGGGGCCCAAAGAGCTAGCACACATGGACTGGTTGTGAACGTACCATAAGAGATACATATGAGGATGTTGTTTTTCTTGAGTGAGACCTTTCTTTAAAGATTTTTCTATTTATTCATATGATGATGTCAATTAATGATGTCGTTTTTGCAGGTCAAACAGGTTAAGCCTCATGTTCTTGGTTTATCCAGAGTTGGAGGTGTTTTCATGATCTAATCTCGTTGAGTATATGGGAGTTTTTGAATAATCAGAACCGTGGTCCAGTCTCCTCAAATGAGACGTTTATTAAAATCTGAATGGTGGTCCGGTAGCTAGAACACTACGTCGGCCATTATCAGGCTCTATGAACCAAAAAATCACTGTTGATGGAGCTGGAAGGTAAATGTGAACCAATAATTACATTTTTTTTTCAACTTCTGATAATTCGGATATTTGTATGTAGGGTTTGATGACCACAACGGGGAGATGTTATTGACTCACTAGCTGCACCATGACAGATTTGATCTCTTTGAAGCGGCACATCTGTAAATTAATATAAGCAGCAGGATGGTATTGTTTTCTCAAATGAGACATTTCTGTAAAGTTTTGGTATTTAACTTATATCGGAATGCCAGTTTTAAGCTGTTTTTCTTTTTAGCAGCTCAGATAGTTCAAGCCGCATGTTCGTACTCTTTTTGTTCTTTGTATTGCCCTGAAGGTTGTCTTTTTAGATATGTGATTTTGCATCAGAGTTATTTTTATATCACTATAGGCACTTGATCAGATCATGTTCTCAGGATCCATGAGTATTAAAGAGCTTCTAAATTTGTATTGTTATACAGGTACTTATAGCCATCCAGAACTCTGATTCCTTTAAAGGTGCTTTCATTGCCTTGTCAAATCCCACATTGAATGGAGCTTGTCTTTAATTAGGAATCCATTTGGTTTATGAGGAGCTGGATGATTTCCAGATGGGTCTGGAATGAGCATGTCATTATAGGTGTAGTGTTTTTAGAAATGTGATTATGGATGAGGTAACTTTATATCATTATAAGCACTTGATCAGATCATGAACTCATGAATCTATGACAGCTTCTAAGTTTGAATTTTATAAAGGGGCTGAAAGCCATGCAAATCTCTGCTCCCCTTAAACTTGCTTTAGTTGCCATGTAAAATCCCACAAAAGCGCAACAATTTTTATTTGTTTTTCGAAAAGTAATTGTTATTTTTCATCTATAATTCATGAAATAGTTGATTACAACCATGGCGGTGAAAATATAGTTTAAAATGATTCTTTACATTTGCAGGAAATGGGAAAGCAGGGGATATCAGATATCAATCAAGCAAATAACTGCACGTGTTCACAAGGTCACTAGTGCTTGTTTGAAATTTATGTTATAGAAGTTTGTTTTCTGTTTATCCAGGACTGGTTTGGGATCTGGTGCTCATAATTATATCCGATGTGAAGTTGCAAGCCACTTCTGAAAGGTATGGATCATGAACTGAATTCAGAAATCTTATGAAGTTTGAGCTTGCTTTTCTGAGTTTATAGTGTAAATAAATTTTTATAAATCTTGCTGGAATCTGGATTAAAGAGGATGACAGCTAAATTTATTTTCTTTGTGCAGTCTTGCAAGAATATGATAGAAGAAGATATTTAATTGGTCAGATTATATCTATGTGTTAATCTATCGGTTTGGTATCATTGTCAGCTATGTAGAGACGTATATTTAAATTTTCTTATTAGATGCATATGGGATGTCCATTTCTGATGTCTTTTTCCAAAGTCAAAAGGTTCAACCTCACGCTCATCTTGGTTGATAGGTGTTTTCATGATCTGAACTCCTGGAAGGTGGCTTTGTTTTCATCTTAGTTGATAGGTGTTCTCATCTTGGTTTCTTTAAAGTTTTTATCTATTTAATGCAGCAGGGGAAGCCAATTTCTGATGTCTAGCTCGTTCTTCAAAAAGGTGAACCCTCATGTTCTTCTTGGCTTATCTGGAGTTAAAGGTACTTTCATTAAGCAGGTATGTACTCTTTTCTACTCTTGGATGGTCCTAAGTATTTGCTATCTTTTGGAAATGTGATTTTGCATAGCTAACTTTAATATTTTACCAATACAAGCACTTGATTAGATCATGAATCCATAAAGTATGTAAAAGCTTCTAATTATGTGTTGTTATACAGGTGCTTTAGTGTTTATAGCCATGCCAAACTCTTTTTAAAAAATCTAGTTTCTTTGCCATAATCCCATATGGAATGGTTTCTTTATGTGTCCCTCTGATACATCCTCAAAGTAAGCCACGAACTATTTTATTTTTGAAGAATAATCTTTTACTCATCATAGTATAGTTCATGAAAATAGTATTATAGAAATATGTTTTCTGTTTATCCAGGATTGGTTCAGAATATCTGTTTTCTAGTGCTCATATTCTATCTAATGGAATGTTGCAAGTGCTTTTGAATGGTATGGATCATGAACTGATTTGCCAACTTTAGGGTCTTCGGATGCATAAATCTAATCATTTGCCAATGTTTTCTCCTCATTTTTACTCAAGACTGTTAGTAGCCCGGGTTGTCGATTTATTTTTAGACTTATACTTTGGTGGGTGTGTGTGGGGGGGGGGGGGGGGGGGGGGTCCACACAATTTTTTTCATCTTTACTTTCTATTTGTTATATTCTCCTTCATCCTCTTTTTGTACGTGATGGGATGAGTTTTGAGAAGGATTTGAGATGTTTTGGTCATAAGAAAATTGTGAGGGTTGATATGTGGGCATTGTTAGACGGTAGACCAATGGTTGGGAGATTCGTAAGGGTTTTGAAACCAATCTATTGTATGTGGTGGTTGTGGGTTAAACGGTTGGGTAGAAAGAGTCCGTTCACTTGGACCCGAATGTACCTTTGGTCTATATTTTTTGGTGATTTGGGTTGGGGATTTTGTGGATATTTTTGTAGGATTTCATAGTGTATTTTTTAATTTAGTAGAAGAGATGTTTTGAGAATGATGTATAACATTTTGAGGTATTAGTAGATGAAGTTTTTCTTATCAAGTTTTAGTGTTATTTGTGTTCATACCTTTTCAAATTTGTTTGATCAAAAATCAATTATAACTAGCTTGGATCTATGATTAAATAACATGTTTGTATAGTAATCATAGATCTAAGATGGATCAAAGCATCAATTTAAAAATGAAATTATCAAAAAACTTTACTTAAGCATATCAAGCTTGAATTTTGAATTTTAACAGATTTACGAGGCCAATTTTGGACAACGTCATTACCCTCGTAACAAATTCTTTTTCTCAAAAATAAATTTAGAGTCTTACTTTTTCAACCACATAAATAACGTCTTCTAACTTATTGATTTGACCCTTCTAACAGCTCGCGCAAGGTTAGTGCGCTAATCTGTCGAAAGCTATCAACACCGTAAATGTTGCAACTTTTCAATAATTCATGAATATAATGTAAAGTAATGATTTTTATTATAAAATAAACAATATGAACATGTTTTAAACAATAAAAATACAAACTTTAATTATTCTTATGGAAGAGCCATTATTGCTTTAAAGGCGATGCATGTTGAAAAAAGTGGCGCCCGTGTTGAAAAATGGTAGTGTCCATGTTAGACGCATGTTAATTTTTAAAACAAATTATTTTGATGTTGTCTATTTTAAACCGATTCAACCAGTAGAGTGTTAACATTGAGTGTTTGATCATTACTTTGGTATTTTTTTAATAAGGCATGGGTGAGAAGCAATTTTAATTGAGCTCAGTGTATTCTGTGTGTTTGGTGATTGTTAATTAACCAGTTTTGACATTTCAGTTAAGGATTTCTGGAGAACAGAAACGTGGGTTACAAAAAAGTCAAACCTTTTCATGTTTATTATTTTATTACTTGTGAAAAATAACTCGTAATCGTGTGATTAGTGAATGCATGATTACATATACATGCACAATAACAAGCTCTTAGGAGAACTACATGTAAATCTAATCAACTCCAAAAGCTTCCAGACCATTGATCTTTCTTAAAACTATTAGATTTGGATCTGAAAACAGAGTAGAGTAACAAGAGAAAACTAGAACAAATTAAGAAGTCGAATTTGCAATCTTTATTTCACTAGTCGGCCAGATTACAATGATAGATTTCGACTAACTGAACTGAATGAAATACTAGGATGATAGCCTCTATAAATAGGATAAACATCAACTAATTCTGATTACTAGCTCTACCTTTATTCTCTGTCAACATCTTCCAACGTTCCCAACCCACGTGCAATGTTCCTTTTGATCAAGTCAATATTCACTTAACAAAAACAATATCACGGGAAGCAACAGGTGGAGATCCCATAGTTTTGAAGCTTCTCTGCATTCGTTTGAACAAACTCAATGGCGAAATCCCAGATGAAATCTGCAGACTTGATTCTATCCGGATTCTTGATCGTGCTGATAACAATCTTTTAGGAAGAATACAAGATCAGATTGTCAAGCTAGCACAAGAAGAATTTATGGGCAGTGCTCGGTTGGTGATGAGGGGGAGGGTGAATGGGTATGGCAGCATTCTTGGTCTACTAACATTTATGGATCTTTCGAGTAATGATTTACGTGGGGTCATCCCGAGTGAGATTACACAGCTTGTGGAGTTAAGATTCTTGAATTTGTCTAGTAACCAGTTAACAGGAAGGATCCCCGAGAACATCGGTGACATGAAGTTGTTAGAGTTGTTTGATGTGTCAAGGAATCAGCTTGATGGAATGATACCTTCAAGCATGTCAAGATTGAGTTTCTTGAACTTGTTAAATGTGTGATCATATAACAATTTGGCACGAAGGATACCATCAAGCACTCAGCTTCAGAGCTTTCGGGAATCGAGCTTTGTCGGAAACCTACTGTGTGGAGCTCCGGTTAGCTTACGATGCGAGGGGCGGGGCGGTGGTGGTGAAGGAGGAGGCAGAGGTGGCTCTGATGGGCCAGATTGGGGAGTTATTACAAGTATACTGGTTGGTTTTGTGGTGGGATTTTGGGTTCTAATTGGTCCTCTAGTGGGTAGCAAGTCTTTTAGGATCAAATATTATCAATTTCGGTATGATGTTTGGTGCAAGTTTTGTGGTTCATAAATAACATATATGCTTTGAATAATTTCATGTTTGTTTAGATATATTGACACCAGTGGATATCTTCTTAATTAACATTATAAGCTAGCTAGCGGCTCGTTTAAAAATATATAAAAAAAATAGCTTATGTGAAATTAGTTTGTTTGAAAACGTCACGCGTTGGCCAGTAAGCTAGCTAGCTCGTTTAGTTTAAAGCTGAAACTATAACATATTATGTTGACTTAAATTTCACTATTAGTACTAGTAAATTTTTCGCGTGATGCGGCGGGAATCTGTTAATCCTTCGGACCGTTAACATGTCTCGTTTCTGAAAAATTCATATCAAAACGTAAATTTAAAGATCGATGAATATATTAAAAATTCAAACAAGAAATTTAAAATTTTTAAAAAGACTTCTATTATATATATGAAATTAAAATACTAGCAGTAGGCTAGAATCGATACAAATTATACTATACCTTAAATTTAAATATCAGTGAATATATTAACTTTTTATTCAATCTAAACTCTTTAAATTATACTATACCTTAAATTTAAAGATCGGCGAATATTCTCTTTTGCAGGATCAAATTGTTTCATTTTTTATTACATCCTTCTTCATTTGGTCGAATAAAATCCTTACAAATTAAAAATATAACTTGGTCTATGTTTTAATATCCATAACCGAGCAGCCGTGGGCTTAATTTTTTGTATATATACTCATTTAAAATGTCAGTAGTATTTTTTTTACCATTTTATAATATCCAATACATTTGTTCGAAAGATTTCCTCTTAGTTCAACGGTAAGTTACAACTTACAAGCCATGAAAGTAGGTTTGATTTATGGAATACCATAGTTTTTTTCTCTGTTTTTTCTTATCTTTTTAAATTCTTTTTCTTTGTTAAAAACTTTGTCGTTTCAATGTTAGCTTTAAAAGTGTGGACATGAAACTAATTGACTATATGATTATTGTCCACCGTATATCGGTCTATGTATCTTATCACAAAGTTGGAATTTCAAACTCTCATTTATATTCCACCCGTTTACTTAGATTTTTAAGAGTTTTGACCCGGTTGTCACAGGAGAATGAAAGCTACGTACTCATGACAAGTAGTAGACATACGAGTATAAATAGAACTTCCACATGCTCTCGTCAACACACTACAAATCAAGCAAATGTTATTTCGTTCTCAATAAACCAATATGATTATTGTCCACCATATATCGGTCTTGTGGTTGCTTGTTGTTTTAGGCTTGTTCATTTGTGCTTGTCTGATCAAAAGTCCGGTGATGTATTATGCTTGGACGGTGAGAGACAAGCGCTCGTTCGGTTCAAGCAGTGCCTTGTTGACGAAGCAGGTCGGCTTGCTTCGTGGGCCGGTGAGAAGAGCGACTGCTGTAAATGGGTCGGAATTGCGTGTGATAACGTCACTGGTCATGTCCTTGAGATTCATCTCTCTGGACTTGATGGTCAATGCAATTGATAGTGTATATAGACTCTGATAAAGAACGCAAAGAAGCCTTAAAGCAGATGTTAGGAGGGCATTTAAGTCCATCCGTGATGGAGCTGAAACAACTCAAGTATCTTGATTTGAGCTGCAATGATTTCAAACAGATCCAAATTCCAAGCTTCATAGGTTCTCTTAAAAACTTGAGGTATCTTAACCTCTCATATTCGAACTTTAGTGGGATGATTCCTCCTCAAATCGGGAATATTTCAGAGTTACGGGTCCTTTCGCTTGGAGGTAATTTTTATGGAACAAGCATGATGAAAATGCAGTGGTTGTCGAGTCTTCGTTCGTTGCATCATTTGGATATGAGTCGCATAGACCTTAGCAAAGCTATTGATTGGTTTCAGGTGATTAACAATCTCCCTTCTTTGGTTAAACTGCATCTGTCTAGTTGTCAACTCTCAGATATACATCCTCATGTTCCTAGTCTTAACTTAACATCCCTCTCTGTTCTTGATCTTTCTTACAACAGTTTTACTTACACTTCTGTTCCACAGTGGATTTTTAGTCTAACAAGTCTAGTTTCATTGGACTTAACTAACTGCAACTTTGACCACCCTCTTCCTAGTAGTATTCATAGCTTCCGTAATTTGACGTCTCTCGAGTCACTTTATGCCCGAGAAAATGATTTCATGAATTCTTCGTTTGTATTAGAAGGATTGCCTAGTAACTTGAAATATTTAGATATCGGTGATTGTGGTATTTCAAGTTCAGCCCTTCATTCCCTTCATAACTTGACATCTCTTCTTGGCCTTGACCTCTCAGGAAACCAACTCACCAAGGCAATATTGCCAAATTCGTTTCCTAATCTTTGTAACTTAAGAGATATTGATTTGTCAGGAAACAATTTTGGTGACATTGATTTAACATACCTTTTTAAAAGTCTTTTTGATTGCAAATCACCAAGTTTGGAGTCATTGTTCGTATTATCCTCAGGACTTTCTGGTCCAGTTCCTAACTCTATCGGAAGACTATCATCATTGAAGAAGTTAGTTCTTTCTGATAATACACTGAATGGAAGCATTCCGGACTCGATGGGACAATTATCATCGTTGGAAATGTTGTCTCTTTCTGTTAACAAACTTACCGGCAACCTCCCTGCTAGCCTCGGTCAACTTTCAAAGTTGAGTCATTTAGATTTTTCTAATAACTTGTTGACGGGTCTTGTGACAGAAGCTCATTTCGCTAAACTTGTGAGCTTGAAATATCTATATGGAGGATACAATCACTTAACTCTAAAACTGCAAGTTGCTGACTGGATTCCCCCGTTCCACTTGATATGCTTGAGTTTGAACTCTTGGGGTTGTTTAGGTCCTGAGTTTCCATTATGGCTTCAATCGCAGAGGGATTTAACGCTACTCGACATAAGCAACACATGCATTTCATCAACCATGCCTCCTGAGTCATATTGGAGATCATTCCCCAATCTAAAGTATTTAGAAATGTCGCAGAATAATATCACGGGTACATTAAATTTTAGTTCCACTGCAACAAAATTTTATGTGCTCGACTTAAGCTCTAATATGTTTACGGGGAACTTACCTTCTTTCTCAAATGGCTCATTAGTGCCTTTGTATTTGGATCTATCAAATAATATTTTATGGGTTCACTACATAATTTTTTGTGTTTCAATGATGTGGGAGAAACAGAGTTTCTTTCTTTGGGAGATAATAATTTGTCGGGTATCATTCCGGGATGCTGGGAGAAGTGGTCGAGTTTGAGAGTGTTAAATTTGGAAAATAACAAATTGTCTGGTGAGATTCCAAGGACATTGGGTTCTTTATTCAACCTGTATATGTTGAACATGCATGGGAACAAGATCTCAGGAACTTTACCCTCTTCCTTAGTCAACATGACGTACTTACAAATCCTTCAACTTGGCAGAAATGAACTTGTGGGAAATATTCCACCATGGATCGGAAAACTCACTTCTTTAAAAATTCTCAACCTTAGGTTGAACAACTTAGACGGAAATATTCCTGATGAATTTTGTTATCTTTCAAAGACTCAAATCTTAGATCTTGCTAGTAATAATCTGTCAGGAATATTCCTAGATGCTTCAACAACTTTAGCATGATTTCGATGGCAAAAAACTTAACTGACGAATTTATAATATCTTTGTCAGCATTACCATCTGTTACTGCTAGTGATACACTAGTGATGAAGGGTCAAGAGTACACCTACAAATCTATTCTTGGACTAGTGACGTTGTTGGACCTTTCGAGCAATAATTTTCTGGACACATCCCAAATGAACTTACGACTCTTCACGTGTTAAATTCATTGAACTTATCAAGAAATAAGCTAACAGGGAAGATTCCAGAGAAGATAGGAGACATGAACTTGCTTGAATCTTTTGATTTATCAGAGAACAGGCTTTCCGGGGAACTTCCCGTGAGCTTGTCAAGATTGACTTTCTTGAGTCGCTTCAACGTGTCCTACAACAAACTGACCGGAAGAATTCCACTTAGTACTCAACTCCAGAGTCTTAATGAGTCCAGCTTTTTTGGAAACAAACTTTGTGGAGCTCCACTAAGTGATCATTGTGTGCCGCTTGAAGTACCGACTGGTACAATAGAAGACCATAAGGAAGACGATGGATTAGAATGGGGGTTGGTTATTAGCATCGTGATTGGATTTTTTATTGGCTTTTGGATCATTGTGGCTCCATTGATGGTGAGCACATCATGGAGGATTTCATATTATAGTTTCATGAATAAATTGATCAATGTATAGGGTTTTTGATTTTATGCATATGTTTTTATTGTAATATAAGTGATGTTGTAATAAGTTATAAATTTTACTTGAAGTTCAAGTTTTAAATTCCATATTAAGATGAAAGAGAAAACTCATGGATTGATGGCTTAATATAATGGTCATACAACAAAATATAATATTATATATAAACTCACAAGGTAATGTATTAAAAGAGTTTTAAACAAGATATTCGTAGTGTGATATAATACAAACTGACCAAATGTAGCGTATGACGAAATAGGGTATGCAAAAAGGTAAAGTTAAGGAAGAAAGAACCGGGTATATGCCTATGTTATTTATCATATGCATTGATGGATCAAGCTCTCTTGTCATAGAAATTCCTATACAAAGATAAGTTGGACAAACACTTAAAGATTTAAATATTAAATTTTAAAAGTAATGTATACAAGAAATAAATAAACAATAGAAATCAACCTAAGGCTTACGATACTTATAATGTTTAATTTCTTAATTTGATATGAATATTAGTGTCGAACACTTGTACATTGAGTATGTTAATATTTGCAGGTGCTAGAAGTCAAAAGTACATATATTAGGAGCTTTATGAAAGCAATAGAGCAAGTGGAAGGATCAGATGTGCAATTACATGAAATATGGAGTCAAATCAAGTCAATCAGGCGCCACCGTATCCACAACGTATCCACCATCGTATCATACTCTGACCACCGTGTTAGTCACCGTATCCTGGATAGAATCTAGTGAACAAGTTTCATATAACTTCAACCCGGCATATGATACACCAGGACGGGTGTATGATACGCGGATCACACCAACAACCTCCGAATCTTGAGGATTTTCTTCCCAACTTGAACCCAATCATTAAGGTTTGGAAAGGAACTTCTCTAATGTGAATTTCATATGTTTTTAAGGCGTTTTTGGGAGTTTCTTTCACCACTGTTTCACCCGAATCAAGCATCGACAACATCCAATCAATCATTGAAGATCCAATCATGCCAATGATCGGCTATCTTGTTCATGATCATCTCCTAGTGATGGGTTCTTGTAAGACTCATAATTATTTTGTTTAACTTAGATTTAATGGATTGTTTTTGTAGTGATTGTACAAATTCAATTGTGATTTGGTTAATTTAAACAAATTATTTATGTTTCAAATATCCATCTATTATCATTCGATTTTGTTTTCCTTGCATCATGAACAACTTCGTATAGAGGGATGTTTGGCATCAATAATTGGGTAATTAGGTGTACAAGTTAGTATTCAAAACTTGACCTTAACTATCACTTTAATTAGATCGTTACAAGTTCATGTCTTTGTGTTCTCTATGCTAGGTTAACAAGTTTTTATGAATCTTCCTGATCCCAGAAGTGATCACTTTTCTATAAATAGCTTTTAGAACCCAAAATCAAGTTTGTTGTTTTCTTAATTATTTTCATCCAATTTACTTTTCAGCTTAAATAAAAACTGAAAAATACATTTTTTATTATTTCCGTTTCGTGTTTCAAGTTCTTAAGTATAAAGTTTTACACCTTTTATCAATTCTTTGAGGAGACGACTCTTATTTACCCCTAATAGTTATAGGTAACCAAACCTTTAAAGTTAACTAGCTTTTTATCTACAACACGATCACAGACTGTCATGCTATGTAGAGGCATATGTTTATCTGGATTGGTTCATGAAGAAACGACTATATTTGCCAAGTTAATTCTTGCTATGTTCAGCGATTGCTTTGTTAATATGGATGAGATATGAGTGTTTCTTCATTATTTGTTTGTTTGTTAATATTAGAGTGGAAGAGAACGAGGGATCAGTTAGATAACTGGCTCAACATTACCACTCAGCTACCATCATTTGAAGTTGCTCCGTTACCCAAAAATTGATTCATTTCCTACCATCATTTGAACTTGCTCCGTTACCCAAAAATTGATTCATTTCCGACAACGATGTTTGTGAGAAATCATCATTAACACCCTTTAGCAGCAGATTCTCAACATAAAACATTTGCTGGAAAATATAAATAAAGGCTCAAACACAAAACATATTTTGGAACCACAGTCACTTCATTATCCTCAAAAATCACAATACAATAAAATATAGGGACTAGTGTTTGTATTATATTCAGGGTCGGCCCAATGGGCTAAATGTGTGATGCTAGGGCTTGGGGCCCCTATAATTTTAGGGCCCCATTTTTATAAAAGTTTCATATATATTATAAATTGGGTTTTTGTTGGGCTGTGCATTTGTTCAGAATAGGCTGCCGATTCATAATGTATGTAGGAAGAAATGAAATTGGAAGGGGATCACTAATTTGAGATTCCAACTTCTCAATATTAGCTCATGACAGAAATCGAAAATTGTTATGGTTGATAGGTCGCATACTTGACCGGGTAGCGATAACGACGATTGAACTTTGATTTTCTTCCGGATCGATTTTTGTACTCTGCCCATTATTGCTCCGATTGAGCATTATGTTGTTCTTTATGTATTCTGTTCCTAGTTTCGATTTATATCGTCTCGGTGTATAGAAATTCTATTGTATTTTTGCTACTTGAATTGTTAGGCCTGATTTTTGTTGTGCCCTTTGGTTCTCTCATATTTTAATTGCTTGATAGTTGTTTCTTGTTTTTTTTTGTTGATCTTTGTATATTAAAATTCCATTTGTGTTCTGTTATAGCTCTTAGGAATTTGAGATGTAAGTTGGTTGTTTATTTTTAATTGTGTGCTAGGGATAATCTTTTAGATTTAGCTTATAAACCTATTTATAGTTTGTGTTCTTGTTCCTTCTAATATCTTGACCCGAATGTTGGGTGTCACTTCATTTGGAAATCAATGGTTTTAACAAATGTTGATGGATGTAATATAGCACCAAGGAAAAATATTTATTGTTTACGATATGTCTTGTGTGTGTATAGGTATACCATGTCTGCAAATTTATTATTGAATTTAATCAATAAGTTTGCAACTAACTAAAACATCAAATAATTATAGTGATATTATTTATAATTTTGTTAGGAGTGGTGGATTTTTATATTAAAAACCAAATTGAACTATAAAGGAAGATGAATCATTGATTATGCAGAACTAAGTACACAACTTGAGAATCATTCGGTTCATTGGTTCTTATGTAATAAATGTATGTTATATGAATACATAATGGTACTATAGGATCATTGATATGTCAAGGCTTGAGAAATAAACCATTTTATTATGATGAACTGTGTTTGATTTGAAAAAAACAGAGGCAACTACAAGATTATTGGAGATGCATAAGATGGTAATCAAGAATTAAAAACATATGAAACTAGTGATATGAACTTTTGGTATTAATACATCCTTTTGTTGGTACTTCAACTCTCATGGTCTTATTAATGGCTTCTTATCTCAGGTTTGTCTATTACTCTTAATCTCTTTATGATTAGACCATTGTTAATTGTTATTACGCTTGCTATCTCGATGTTGCATGCTTGCATTATTTGTCATAATCATGTATTAACATTCTAGACTTTTATGATGTAGAAGATTTATGCAAAGAAATACACATGAGAAACTTTTGCCCAGTTGATTATGATTCCTTTTAGGTTATCTTTTATTTGAACGGTTAGAAATGAACATAATCCGAACCAACATAACATTTGCTCATGTTAAATCAAAAGTATGATTATGTAGTTCAAAAGAGAAAAAGAGTAAACGAAGATTACGTAGTTCAAAAGGGGAAAAGAGTAAAGTAAGGCTCAAATTTTTTACTTCGCTTGGGGCTCCCAAAATAATTGAGCCGGTCCTGATTATATTTTAATTAGAGATCAAACAAAAAACATACAAACAAATAAACATGATCAAAAGTCACACAATAAACATGATCAAAAGTAAGGCCTCAAATTTTATACGTATACGTACAGGTATACGTATACGTATGCGTACAGGTATACGTACACGTGTACGTACACGTATACATACGTATACGTGTACGTATACGTACGTCTACGTGTATGTATACGTACACGTGTACGTGTACGTGTACGTGTACGTGTACGTATACGTGTACGTATACGTGTACGTGTACGTGTACGTGTACGTGTACGTGTACGTGTACGTGTACGTGTACGTGTACGTGTACGTGTACGTGTACGTGTACGTGTACGTGTACGTGTACGTGTACGTGTACGTATACGTATACGAAAGTAGCTAATTCGTACGAATGAAGGTTGATTCGTGCATATGGAGGTTAAGTTGTGTGATTGGGTGTTGTGTGGTACGACTGAATGCCAGTCATGCGAATGAAGACTCAATCGTACAAATGAAGCTGATTCGTACGATTGAAGGTTGATTCGTACAAATGGAGTGTTGAGTCGAGCGTCTGGTTCTGTTGTGTGACTGATGATGCTATGTGTGTGAATTCCCCTCTTGAACGTCTGATGATGATAAGGCAACATCAATAAAAATGTCATTGCTTGACCACAAAGATTAAAATCAACGCCATCAAGAGGCACATATTAATTCTGTTTAAAGCAACCTAACATTTTACAATTATCGACAACCCATTTGGGACTACAAATATTTAATAAGTACTATCTTTTGTAACCATGGGATCTTTATACGTATGTCATTAGCAATGACGACTCCTTTTGGTACTTGGATCTACATAAGATCTGATACGTGTGTCCGCTTGTGTGTGCTACCCACGACCGACCCGATACAACCCGAGCCGACCAAACATTACTATATGCTTTATACACGTCATTAATGCTTAACAACAACTGTCAATAGGTGTTTGACTGTTCATTACATACAACTGTTGGGAACTTTGATCATTCATACTTACCACTTAACAAGTGAGTCTCGTGGCCCCTTTTTATGCTTATACTACTTTACAAACATTTACAAACATGGGGGAAAAGTATGCTCGCCCGTTTTCTATGCTGTACAACATACATACAATTTACATACTTGGAATCAACGTGTACTGTTTTGTGAGTACTTATCTGATACATGCTTGAGTCAGCTTTGTGGTTCTTTCTTACAACCATTTAATTCCAGTGTGGGAACCGACGGATAGGTATTGGTAGTACTACTTGGGTTGACACCCTCACCCTCGTGTTGGTATACTAGTTAGTACTAACAATTGCCAGAAACAGGCCTTGGGTGAATATATTCCGACAAGATTCTTTATGTACGTTGTTAGGTTTGGTTGTAAAGCTCAGGTCATGTGATTTTGCTTACTTATAACTGTATTCACGGTATTCCGCAACAACATTTATACATCATCAATTACTTATTTACTTTTAAACCTGCGAGCTCACCAATAATTTTGTTGACCATTTTGAGCATATCTTTTCAGGTGATCATGCTAATTGAAGATCTAGGTGTGCTGCCTTAGTAGAGACCCTAGGATGCATTTTTGAGACTACATAACTTGTCAATCATACATTTTGTAAAATCATTATTGTAGTCTGTTTAAACAACATTATACTTTTGATACTTGTTCCCGGGTTGTGGGAAATACATTACAATGTGATCATCTTCGTTTATGTGAATCATGTATCTTGTTTATGCTTATGGCTATGTTGTCGTGATTATTGACTGAACACGACACAAGTCCCCTTGTTGTCGGGTGTCGTCATGACACGCTTGTCATCATTTATTATATCACTTCTCTAATTGCTTACCATGTGTTATGACGATTCCCGTCTCGTTACACCCCCGTGTTTCCGCTCTTAGCGGGGGTGTGACAGACTGGTATCAGAGCCATGGTTATAGAGAATTAGGCAATACACTTGACCTAGACTATAACCTAGGAACCTTCATGTAGATTTGCATGCCAAGGTTGTGTGCATTTTATATCTCATACGTGTTCCTCATTACTTGTTCGTTTATCTATCTGTTTCGTGATCATTTCACCCTGTGAGGGAGCCCTTGTGCTCGCTCTTTACGGGATGCTCCTATTGGATCTTCCATTCCCTCTACGCGCCGAGTTGTTTTATAACCCGGGTATGAAACCCGAAGAGATCATCACAGATCATACTACTGCGCTTGACCTTGGACATTGAGATTAACCCTGAGGAGGTTATGTCTGAAACCTCAAAAGAAGAGGAATTAGATAGCCTTCGCTAGACTAAACGTGATTACATGCATGGGTTGCAATTATTATGATGGATTACTGTTGGGACATCAACTATACATGGTGTGAGAATTACATGACTTGCATGTGATGTGTGACAACGAGTGTAATATTAACTTGGAATGTTAGACCTTGGTGTGACATGGATGATATACCTTGAAGTAGTTAGAAACTATGTGTTTGCTACTTTTATGATTAGAACATGCCGCCTCGAAAAGTTACCCGCAACAACAGTGGCGGAAGTGAAGCCCCGAGAGGCAGAGGCAGAGGCAGAGATAGAGCCCCAAGAACAAATGATGGCCCTTCCAGCAACAATCAAGGAACAGGAAACGCTGATGTGGCAGCTATGATCGCTCAACAGCTGTCTGTATTGATTCCTACTATTATGGCCCAAGTGAGCGATGCTCTTCAGAATTCTCACCCCCACAGGGACGGTGGCAATGATAACGAGGATAACAGGAACCCGACTGGGAACGAAAGCAACCAGGAGACCGGGAATGGTGGTACAACCGGTAATGAGACTGGAGTTGTTAATACTCGAAGGGGATGTTCATACAAGGAATTTGTGGCTTGTAAACCGAGAGAGTTTGATGGCAAAGGTGGAGCCATAGCCCTGACTAGATGGCTGGAAAAGATGGAGGCAGTTATCAGTGAATGCCTCGACAACCAAAAGATCAAGTATGCCACGTGCTCACTGTAGGCCAAGGCACTAACATGGTGGAACACTCCGATTCAGGCAAGGGGAAGAGAATTGGTGATGCAAATGTCGTGGGATGAGTTCAAAGCCCTAATCACCGAGGAGTACTGTCCTCTCAACGAGATGCAAAAACTTGAGCATGACTTTTGGAATCATGCTATGGTGGGGTCTGGGCACGCAGCTTACACCGATCGTTTTCACAAGCTAGCAAGGTTGGTTCCGCATCTGGTCACCCCGGAATCAAAAAGGATAGAGAGGTATATTTGGGGACTTGCGCCTCAAATCCGGGCAATGGTAACCGCAGCTGCTCCTCCTACTATCCAGAGCGCAATTCTAAAGGCTGGCGCTCTAACTGATGAGATGGTGAGAACAGGGGTATTGGGCAGGGGAGTAGAGAAAAGGAAAGATGTGGGGAAACGAGCCGGTCGATTGCCGGAAATTCGAGAAAAGGGCCAAGACAACTAGAAATTTTGTGGCCGTGACCTAGGGCAGGCGAGAGTATGTGGGTCCACACCCCAGATGCGATAGGTGCAACTTTCATCATCCCCTAGCTATGCCGTGCCGGGTGTGCGCGAACTGTCGACGCCTGGGGCATTTAGCAAGAGACTGCAGAACAACGCCGAATATGGTCGCACCAGTCAACGCGGTTAACCCCGCCGGGAATGCCAAGGGCTGTTACGAGTGTGAAGCCCTGATCACTACAGGAACATGTGCCCAAATTGAATCGGGCACCGGGCCCACAAGGGAACAACCAGTATCAGACGATGGCTATAGTTGGAAATCAAGGCCCGGCAAACCAAGGGAATGCGGCTCGGGGACGCGCTTTTGTCATTGGAGCCAATGATGCCCGTCAGGACCCAAATGTTGCATCTATATTGTTTGATACTGGAGCAGACAATAGTTTTATATCCTCCGAGTTTGTGCAATTGCTTGATTTGAGTCCTAGTAGGCTAAAAACTAGCTACTCTGTAGAAATGGCCAATGGTAGGGTTATTCAGGCCGACGAGATTATTAGAAAGTGCTCATTGATATTGGAGGACCATGCCTTCGATATAGACTTGATACCCTTTGAGTTAGGAAGTTTCGACGTGATTGTGGGAATGGATTGGTTGTCGAAACACGGAGCCGAGATTTTCTGTCGGGACAAGGTAGTACGAATCCCTATGTCAGACGGATGAGTACTCATAATTCAAGGAGAACGACCAGGAAGAAACTTAAAGCTTATCTCCTGCATGAAAGCACGCCGGAGTTTACGAAAACAGTGCTACGCTTTTCTGGCTCATGTAGTGGAAAAGAAAGAAGAGGAGCAGAAATGGTAGATATCCCTGTAGTGCGAGATTACCCAGATGTGTTCCCTAATGACTTGTCTGGTTTGCCTCCTCCACGGCAGGTGGAATTTCGTATAGAGTTGATTCCTGGAGCTACACCGGTGGCAAAGACCCCATATCGGTTGGCACCATCTGAAATGCAGAGTTATCTAGCTAGTTATAGAAACTACTGGAGAAGGGTTTTATTCGGCCGAGTCACTCGCCTTGGGGAGCACCGGTGTTATTTGTCAAGAAGAAGGATGGGTCGTTCCGAATGTGTATCGATTACCGCGAATTGAACAAGTTAACTGTGAAGAATTAGTATCCTCTCCCCAGGATCGACGACCTGTTTGATCAGTTACAAGGAGCTTCGTATTTCTCCAAGATCGACCTTCGTTCTGGATATCATCAACTAAGGGTTTTCGAGGAGGACATACCGAAAACGGCGTTCAGAACTCGTTATGGGCACTATGAGTTCTTGGTTATGCCATTTGGGTTGACGAACGCACCAGCTGTGTTTATGGATCTAATGAATCGGGTGTGTAAGCCTTATTTGGATAAGTTTGTGATCGTGTTCATAGACGATATACTTATCTACTCCCGATCGCAAGAGGATCATGAAGAACACCTTTGAACAATTTTGGAACTGTTCGGGAAGAGAAGAGAAACTTTTCGCCAAGCCAAGTTCTCGAAGTGTGAATTCTGGCTGCGAGAGGTGAAGTTTTTGGGTCATGTGGTTAACAAGGAGGGATTCATGTAGATCCCGGCAAGATCGAAGCGGTAAAGAAATGGATACACCCCAGACACCTTCAGAGATACGACAATTCTTAGGATTGGCCGGGTACTATCGTCGTTTCATTGCGAACTTTTCAAAGATCGCTCAACCGTTGAGATTGTTGACTCAAAAAGACAAGAAGTTTGATTGGGGACATGCACAAGAACAAGCGTTCCAAACACTGAAAGAGAAGTTGTGCAACGCACCGATATTGTCCCTCCCAGACGGAACTGATGACTTTGTGGTATACTGTGATGCTTCGCATCAAGGGTTGGGATGTGTATTAATGCAGAAAGATAAGGTGATTGCCTACGCTTCGCGACAACTTAAGGTGCACGAGAAGAACTACACAACTCATGATCTTGAGTTGGGCGCTGTAGTATTCGCACTCAAAATATGGAGGCATTACCTGTATGGGACCAAATGCATCATCTACACAGATCATAAAAGCCTTCAACATATCCTGGATTAGAAGGAACTCAATATGCGACAGCGACGCTGGATAGAGCTTCTTAGTGACTACGATTGTGAAATCCGGTATCATATGGGGAAAGCTAACGTGGTGGCTGATGCTTTAAGCCGCAAAGAACGTGTTAAACCACTTCGTGCCGAGCTTTGGGATTGACCATTCAAACAAATTGAAAGCTCAGATCCAAATTGCATAAAGTGAGACGTTGAAAGAAGAAAACCTGCGGGAGAAGAATTCCGAGGGTTGGATAAACAACTAAGGTGCAAGGACGATGGTGTACGTACTTCGTGAACCGCATATGGGTACCCAGATGGGGAGGTGTGCGTACCATAGTCATGGATGAAGCACACAAGACGCGATATTCAATTCATCCTGGTGCAGACAAGATGTACCACGATCTCAAAGATCTGTACTGGTGGCCAGGCATGAAGAAAGACATTGCTATGTACGTCAGCAGATGCTTGACATGCTCAAAAGTTAAAGCTGAACACCAGAAACCATCAGGATTATTACAGCAACATGAAGTACCCGAGTGAAAATGGGAGAACATAGCCATGGATGTTATTACCAAACTCCCTAGATCAAGCAGCGGACATGACTCGATATGGGTCATAGTGGATCGAATGACGAAATCAGCTCATTTCTTGCCGATTCGAGAAGACTACAAAATGGATAAATTGGCAAGATTGTACATAAAAGAGGTCGTGACAAGACACGGGGTACCTGAGTCGATCATATCCGACCGTGACAGCCGATTTACTTCACGATTTTGGCAGACGTTGCAGAAAGCAATGGGCACTCGATTAGATATGAGTACCGCCTATCACCCTCAGACAGATGGCCAGAGTGAACGAACCATACAAACGCTGGAAGACATGCTGAGAGCGTGTGTAATCGACTTTGGTGGTAGTTGGGACACTCATTTGCCATTGATTGAGTTCTCTTACAATAACAGCTACCATACCAGCATTGGGTGTGCTCTGTTCGAAGCGTTGTACCGGAGGAAGTGTAGATCACCCGTTTGTTGGGCCGAGATTGGTGAAAGTCAGTTAACAGGCCCAGAGATCATTCAGGAAACAACCAACAAGATCTTCCAAATCAAAAATAGACTGTAAGCCGCTAGAGATCGCCAAAAGAGCTATGCCAACAACCGTCGGAAGCCTCTAGAATTCAACGTTGGGGATCAAGTTTTACTCAAAGTCTCTCCTTGGAAAGGAATTGTTCGGTTTGGAAAGAAAAGGAAGTTAGCCCCAAGATACGTTGGGTCATTCGAGATTACAGAAAGAATTGGTCCAGTGGCTTACCGATTAAGTTTGAAAACATAGTATTCAAATTGAGGCTCAATCTTGAAAGTATATGATAACGTCACAATGGTATATTAAAAATTAAATATATATGAACATGCATGTTTACTTATAACCAATTATTAAGCTAGTCACATAAACACACACACACATATTATATATATACATATATATATATATATGTATATATGTATATATATATGTATATATATGTATGTATGTATATATATATATGTATGTATATATATATATTATGTGTGTGTGTGTGCGTGCGCGCGCGCGCGTGCACACACGTGCGTGTTTGTGTGTGCGCGCACAAGCGTGTGGTGTATATTTTAATATTATCATTACTTATAAAAAACTGTATAACTATAGTTATTATGCTTAATTATACCATCATTCTACTTAAAAAGTATTATTGTTATTATCATATTACATAAAGGTTTTTAGGCCATTGAGTTTAAACACAAGTAATGAGACTTTTAATATATTATGATATAAAAAACATCTACCAAAGATTTGGATTTATCGAACAATTTTCATAAGACGAAACGATTTGATTACGAATGTATATATCGTGTTTTATTTACTCAATAAAAATATTACTTGTGACTCTATTATTAACGATTATAATTATTATTTTATATTGATATTATTTTTGTTAGAGTTAATTACATAAATAGTCTTTATGATTTGTAGAAAATAATATGTTTGAGTACTAATTGTTTGAAGTAACATATTCAAGTTATGTGATTTCATTTTTATAACAAGGTTAGGCGTTAAAGCTAATAAATGTAAAATTTTCTATGAATTATAAGTGAAATAACCAAATCACCTTTATATAATTACGTGAACGATGTATGTCATAATCCTAAAATCGTAAAATATACCATACATGTCATCTATTCACTTCTATTTCGTCTGACACTAGTGGAATTCTTCTTAATTGAGATTAAAAAGCTTTCTGATCCAATTAATATCATAAGTTATTTTATGAAGCCCAGCCCATCTTTGTGCTCCTCCAATTTTCTAATTTGACCTAGTTTCAGTCCAGTGTTAACGGGCCCAGCCCAATTGCAAGCCCTGTCCTGACTTACAAATTTTTAGTTTTGACAGGGTGAGTAGGTGATAGGGTTGCTCAAAGTACATGTGGCTCGTTTTATAAAATTCAAAATAGCCCATGCGAAATCAGCTCGTTTGAAAGGGTCACGCCTGGCTTGCTAGTTAGCTATCTCGTTTAGTTATAATGCCCAAACTATAATTACATTGTTCAACATGTCGACTCAATCCATTTAACACATGTATCGCAACATGTTAATAAAAACAAAACAATGTATTAGACAAGTTAGTTAGACAAGACAACACATGATGAAATAATGAGAACCAATTAACACAACCTTTTATATTTAATTTTAGTTTTCTTCAACTCTTCTCTTGATTTCTCTTAAAATTAATAAAAAGTAATTTATTATGCTACATAACCAAAAGATTTATTTTTCACTGATATTTTCATATGTTATGTAATAACGAATTATTATGGTGCATTTATAAGTTGTTTGATTGGAATTATTTAATATGCATGTTTTACATAAATAGGAGAAGTTGATATACAAAAAATAACCTTTTACTTAAAAGAGACCACGTACCAACTAGAAAATATCCAAACAACATAAAGTTTTTACATAATGAAACATAGCAGACAAGTAAAACCCACGAAAATGAAGGATTTAAATCCGATACATAGCTGCATGACCGAATTAGGGGCAACTAATGAAGGGTTATTACTTTTTGAAGAATGAGTATTAGTGGTGGTGGTAGTAGCGGTACTAATAAAATCGCCACCGGCCTGCGCCTCGGGGGCTCCTGCCACTGGTCCATCTGCCGCGTTTCCATCGACAACCACGTGAAGCTTCATTCCGGCATAGCAATGTAGCCTGTTACCGCATATGAAATACCTATTCCCCAGCTTGTTTAAAGCAAATGTTTGTTCCCATTACTACGGTTGTAGTACATTAGTCATGTTGCACCCGTGGTAACCGTCTCGATTCACCTCTACCACACTATGACTTGATGAATATTGAAACACTACAAAAGACATAATGATATGAATTCAAAATACAAACGAAAGCCATTTCAAATATGGTGGTGGAACAAGTTGTGACCATGGGTCACCATAGTTTCATTGGTTTTCTTATATAAAATTTGAGTTAACTTTTTTGTTAAAAAATGACTTAAATCCCTTAGTTGTAGTCGATAGATAAGCGAATTAATATGCCTCTTGACTCAAAAGCTCTAGTTTTGTCACTATAGCATTGGCGTCTTTTTGAGAAATAAAATACTAACAAAGAACATCACCGACGACAAAACGTTTGTCTTGAGCCCATGAATCAACATCAGGCTTATGTCCCAACCAGACAAATCGCCAACCGTATGAGTTGTGGCTATACATCTTGATGTAAGGCTTGTGATGGCTAAAAGTGCCAATGATAAAAACATGGACCTTGCCATTTTTTGTAGATGGCAAAAGAGATGAAATGAGATATTGGTGTTATTTATATCAATTATCAATTAGTGATGGCTAAATAATTAGATGACCTAATTCTTGAAAAATGATATTTTCCATAAAAACTTTGGTCTTTGGGTTGATGATCCATTTGGAGAAGATTTGTGTAGGTAAGAACAAGGTTATCTATATTCATCTCACGGTAACTATTTATGTTGTGAAGTGCTTTTAGTTTGTCTTCCTATAAACCCAATTTTCCTCCGACGTTTTGTGAACGTTGTGAGACAAAATGGGTAAACATTTGATAATTTATTAATTCAAATGGAGTCATCATTGTCCTAGTTTATTATATTTTTTAAGTCCGTTACACTTTAGGAAATGATTTAGGTATTTCTCAGCACTAATACAAAAGAAAAATTAAAAAAATGAACATGTGAGATTTACGTTGTTCGATGGATGTAACTTACGTTCACAGACTACAAGATATATATTTATTACTTTCCTCGTCGCTCGTAAAAATTATAAGTACAAAACGTTATGTTACTATATAAGATAGGAATTAACCCTTGGACAACAAGACAATTAGTTATGGGTAAATAAAACAAATGCCAAAAACTTGTTTCAATTCTCTACCGCTTTATTAGTTTTTTTTAAGTGAGCCTAATCAAGGATAACTAAGAGACTCTTCCAAACTACATTAGGTAGAAATATATTCATAACTCATTTAATTCAATTATATAATTAATAAAATAAAGTAATCATAATTAAAAACCTAACATAAGCGATTAAAAGTAACATAATGCTCTTTATTTATCGCTAGTAAACATCGTAACATACATGCAACTCTTATATATATATATATATATATATATATATATATATATATAGTGGACTTTATTACTTCCAATACATATCATTTAACTTTTAACATACTCCATAATCAAAACATACAAAATAAACCTCTAAAATCCATACTGACATCACGATCAACTCATTTTTAATAAAGTGTAAGTACCCAACCCGGCTCCCGTATGATGAATTAATTTGGTTAACAGTTGTTTAATTAATTTAGTTAACAGTTGTCTTGACTTTGGATTTTTTAATAAATAAAAAACAATAAAAACACCTACTACTACTTTTAAAAGATTCATGTTAAACCTTTTTAAAAATCACTATATTATGTATTCAAATAATATTAAAAATTAACTTTTCAGAGAGTAACGAAGGTTACGTTATTTTGACGCGTAATTGCAAATCAAATTTGATTCGTTTCATAATCGTTCGGCTTTTTAAATTTATTTTTTAAACTCATTTTTCATAATCGTTCGGTTTTTTAAACTCATTATTCATAATCGTTCGGTTTTTTAAATTTATTTTTTATTCGTTTGTCATACTTAAATGTCTTTTAAAATCTCTTCATTTTTCAAATGTTTTTTTGAAATGGTTATTTAAATTGTTTAACTAATTAAACTTCTTTCTAAATTTGTTTGTCTTATTTAAACGTATTTTTCAAATCGATTGGTTATAGAAAAGCAACTATTGACTTAAAAAGTTTAAATAAACTAAACGCATGTAATTTTAATATCGTAAAAGCCCTACTTGTAATAATCAAAACTCAAGTTAATCCTTAAAATAATACAAATAGCATATATTAGAAATCACTTTCAGTTAAACTTGAATAAATATGACAAAAATCAAAAAGAGAACAAAGATGTTTTAATAAAAAGAGTTGTTTAAAAAAAAGCTTTTTAATAAATGAATAGTGAAAAGACGTTCAAATAAAATAACGGGATAAAATTAAGTTTGAACGAGGCGTATAATTAGAATTAAAAATATGTATAAATATAAAAATTTTAAAAAAGAAGCTTAATAGAATTGAACAATTAAAAAAAACGTTTATATAAAATAACAGTTAAAATATACTTTGTGGTTTAAATAAAACAAATAGATTTAAATTTTTTTAAGTAAGTTTAACAGTTTAAATAAGAAGCATAATAAAAGAAACGAATTTAAATTATTCGTTAAATAAGATGAATGGTTTAAATACGATGTTTAAAACCGAGCGATTTAAAATTAAAATTGAAAAAAACTTTAAAAAATAAAAACAAAAACGTAATGAAGGTTACGTTATTTTGACGCGTAATTGCAAATCAATTTGATTCGTTTCAATAATTAAAAATCGATTTTGTTAAAGATACTTTTCAGATTTTCCTTTTTTAATCAATCAACTCTTAAAACAATATTACCCCAAAATCTTATAAATCAGCCCCAAATCTCATCCCCTAAACCCCCAAATGGCGATTGTTGTTGAAATCTTCAGACGAAGATCAACAACGACCATTCGAAGATGACAATGAAGACGCTCAACATCATCGCTGGACTTTTGAAATAAAGGTGAAAGGCTACTCTGTATTTAGTGATGGTTGTTTTCTCCATGAAGTGATGCATACTCATCTAAAGCCCTAAACCCCCAAATCATGATTTCATGTTGTTGAAATCTTCAGATGAAGATCAAGGACCATTCGAAGATGAAGTTGATGACAATGAAGACTGTCAACATCATCACCGGATTCTGAAAATTGAAGGTGAAGGGCTACTCTGTATTTAATGGTTGTTGTGTTCTCGAGTGATGAAATTGATGACAATGAAGAGGCTCAACATCATCGCTAAGGGATATGCTAATCTGTATTTAATGATGGTTGTTTTCTCCATGAACTGATGCATACTTTAAAGCATTTGCTATTCAATGCATAAGAGGTTGTCAATATCTGATGTCTTTTTTGCAGGTCAAATTAACCTCTTGTTCTTGTTTATCTGGAGTTGGAGATGATTTCATGATCGGTTCTCCATGAAGTGATACATAAGTTTTTCGAATAATCAGAAACGTCGTCTCTTCTTCTAGAGTGATCAGAAGTTCCTTTAAAGGTTATTTTGCTATTCAATGTATATGCATATGTTAATCTTAAAAGTTTTTTCTTTTCTCTATTTAATGGATATGGGATGTCAATTTCTGGTGTCCATTTGTGCAGGTCATAAAGTCCAAGCCTCTGTCTCCTTGAAGTGTCACATCAGTTTTGTTGAATAATCAGAAGGGTGGTCTTGTTTTATCGAATTAGACATTTCTTTTAAAGTCTTTTCTATTTAATGCATTTGCGATGTCAATTTCTAAGATCTTTTCGAGTAAATTATATTTTTCTGTCACTTTATAACAAATTTCAGAGATTGTTTTAAATTAAGGAAATTACAGTAATTGTTTAAATTTCGTTACATGTTTAGTCATTTCTTCTGACGGACGTTAAAATTTCCGGTTAACTTATATGGAGTTGGAGGTGTTTACAATAAGCATGTATGTACTATCCTTTTACTCTTTGATTGTCCTAAGTGTATGTAGTCAATCAGAAATTTTATTATGTATGAGCTAGTTTTTTTCAAAATTATATAAATATAAGCACTTGATTAGATCATGAATCCATAAAGTTGTAAAAAAAGCTTCTAAAATTATGTACTCTGTGATTGTGTTAAGTGTAGGCAGTCTATTAGAAATGTGTCCTGGAAGGTGGCTTTGTTTTCTCAAATTTCTGATGTCTCTCTTGTTCTTTAAAAAGGTGAACCCTCATGTTGTTCTTGGCTTATTCGGAGTTGAAGGTACTTCCATTGAACACGTATGTTCTCTTTTTACTCTTGGATAGTCCTAAGTGTTTGCTACTGTTGCAGAGAAATTGGGGGGAAGGACATTGTGAGGTGGGGCCCAAAGAGCTAGCACACATGGACTGGTTGTGAACGTACCATGAGTGATACTTATGAGGATGTTGTTTTTCTTGAGTGAGACCTTTCTTTAAAGTTTTTTTCTATTTATTCATATGATGATGTCAATTAATGATGTCGTTTTTGCAGGTCAAACAGGTTAAGCCTCATGTTCTTGGTTTATCCGGAGTTGGAGGTGTTTTCATGATCTGATCTCGTTGAGTACATGGGTGTTTTTGAATAATCAGAACGGTGGTCCTGTTTCCTCGAATGAGACACTTATTAAAATCAGAACGGTGGTCCGATAGCTAGAACACTAGGTTGGCCATTATCAGGCTCTACGTACCAAAAAATCACTGTTGATGGAGCTGGAAGGTAAACGTGAAACAATAATATAAGCAGCACCATGACAGATGTGATCTCATTTTTATGTAGGGTTTGATGACCACAACAGGGAGATGTTATTGACTCGCTAGCTGCACCATGACAGATGTGATCTCTTTGAAGTGGCACATCTGTAAATTAATATAAGCAGCAGGACGGTATTGTTTTCTCAAATGAGACATTTCTATAAAGTTTTGGTATTTAACTTATATTGGATGCCATTTTAAGCTGTTTTTCCTTTTTGCAGCTCAGATAGTTCAAGCCGCATGTTCGTACTCTTCTTTGCTATATCTGGAGTTGGTGGTGTTTTCATGATCTCATCTCTTTGACGTGATACATCAGTTTTGTTGAATAATCAGAAGGGTGGTCTTGTTTTCTCAAATGAGACATTTTCTTTTTGAAGTTTTTTCTATTTTATGCATTTGGGATGTCATTTTCTAATATCGTTTTTGCAGGTCAAAAAGGACAAGCTTCATGTTCTTCTTAACTTATATGGAGTTGGAGGTGTTTTTAATGAGCATGTGTGTACTCTTTTTACTCTTTGATTGTCCTAAGTGTATGTAGTCTGTTAGAAAAAAAATTGTGCGGGGGTGGGTAGGGCGGGGGTTGGTGTTCTTAACATAGTCTATCATGCAGTTAGTAGAATATCAGGCGAGAAGCAAAACCTCAGTTATTTCATACGTGCTAAAAATGTATCATTATATAGTGAAGGTATCTATTTGCAGTTATCCATATTTGATCTGTTTGTATGTTTTGTCAGCTGATCCACTAATCTGAACTAATAATTGCAGAAGTAGTATAAAAGAAAATAGCGAATAAAATTTTTCACCAGTACGCCTTTTTTTTATAATTCACTTCAAATGATTCAATTTTATGATGTAGGACCTAACCACATCAGAGAGAGTTGTTATTGACTCGGCATCTGAACCCTTTGTCATTTCTAAATTCGTTTTTGCAGGTCAAAAATGTTAAGCCTCATGTTCTTGATTTATCTGGAGTTGGAAGTGTTTTCCTGATTCGATCTCCTTGAAATGATACATCAGTTTTTTTGAATAATCAGAAAGGTGATCTTGTTTCCTCGAATGGGACGCATATCTAAATTTTCATTATTAGATGCATATGGGATGTCAATATATGATGTCTTTTTGTAGGTCAAAAGGTTCAGCCTCACGTTCATCTTGGTTAATAGGTGTTTTCATTATCTGAACTCCTGGAAGGGTGGCTTTGTTTTCTTGAATTAGAGGCTTCTCTAAAGTTTTTATTTATTTATTTAATAAAGGGATGCCAATTTCTGATGTCTCTCTCGTTCTTCAAAAAGGTGAACCCTCATGTTCGTCTTGGCTTTTTCGGAGTTGAAGGTACTTTCATTGAGCACGTATGTACTCTTTTCTACTCTTGGATGGTCCTAAGTATTTGCTATCTTTTGGAAATGTGATTTTGCGTAGCTAACTTTATATTTTACCAATGCAAGCACTTGATTATACAGGTGCTTTAGTGCTTATAGCCATGCCAAACTCTTACTCAAAAATCCAGTTTCTTTGCCATAATCCCATATGGAATGGTTTGTCTTTATGTGCCCCTCTGATACATCCTCAAGTAAGCCACAAATTCTATTTAATTTTTGAAGAATAATATTTTACTCATCATAGTATAGTTCATGAAAATGGTGTTATAGAAATATGTTTTCTGTTTATCCAGGATTGGTTCAGGAAATCTGTTTTCTAGTGCTCATATTCTATCTAATGGAATGTTGCAAGTGCTTTTGAATGGTATGAATCTTGAATTGATTTCATAATAGTAGGTGGCTTTCCTTTTGAGTTTATGGTTGATTTCTTTTATGCAGTTTTGCTTTTCATATGACACGAGAAGAAATTCAGATCAGCTTTGTAAAGACAGCTAAGCTTTAAGATTTCAAAAGTGGAACGGAATTATAGTTTTTTTTATCTCAATGTTAGTTACCAAAGTGTAGTTCTGCAAAAGATAAATTCTTTTAATTCATTAAACGCTAATATAACAAATAGTCAAACAATTTTCATGAACCGGGTTAAATTCAAAATTTTGTGATCTCTCTAGTATAAATGAGTTAACTCTTGGTTGTCACTTGATTCCTTGAAGGGCTTGACATTATTCTTGCAGTGTTCTTCATTCTACTACTGAAGTAGGGGCAGCTGTGGTTTGGCTGCTGTTGCAGAGAAATTGGGGGGAAGGACATTGTGAGGTGGGGCCTAAAGAGCTAGCACACATGGACTGCCTGTGAACGTACCATGAGAGATACATATGAGGATGTTGTTTCTTGAGTGAGACGTTTCCTTAAAGTTTTTTTCTATTTAAGCATACGAGGATGCCAATTTATGATGTCGTTTTTGCAGGTGAAACAGGTTAAGCCTCATGTTCTTGGTTTATCTTGAGTTGGAGGTCTTGTTTCCTCGAATGAGACGTTTATAAATATTTTCTTTATTTGATGCATATGGGATGCCAATTATGATGTCTTTTTTGTAGGTCAAAAGGTTCGGCCTCACATTCATCTTGTTTATAGTTGCTGTCATGATCGGAACTCCTGGAAAGGTGGCTTTGTTTTCTCAAATGAGTGTTTTCTTTGATTTTTTTATTCCATTTAATGAATATGGGGATGCCAATTTCTGATGTCTGTCTTGTAGGTCAAAAGGTGAAGCCTCATACTCTCTTGGCCTATCTGGAGTTGAAGGTGTTTTCATTGAGCATGTAGGTACCCTTTTGACTCTTGGATTGTCCTAATTGTGTTCAGCATGAGCCCATTTTAATTTTTATATCATTGCATGCAGTCAATTAGATCATGAATCCATGAAGTATCAAGAATCTTCTATTTTTGTGACGTTATACATGTTCTTATAAGCATACAAAACTCTGATTCCCCTAACTTGCTTTCTTTGCCATGCCAAATCTTATATTGACTTGTTTGTGTTTATGACTCACTTTGATACATTCTTAAAGGAAACCACAATTTCTGTTTACCTTTAGAATAAGTGTTGGTAAACAAACCAGGAAATAGAAGACAAGAAACTTTTGGGGCAATTTTCTGGTTATATTCAAATTTCACATACTCAAAAGGTTACTTCAGTTTTCCATGTCTTTGATTTATATAACTGTCCAGCTAATCAGGTATTTTAATCCAATATCATGTTATATAAATTGTTTTCATCTTAATTCTTTTGTCATCAGCTAAGTAAAATCTAAACTAGTTTTTTAAAATTACAGGTAGATACAGTAGCTTTGACAGATGGCATGTTGGACAAAAGCTAAACTTCAGATTGGCCATGTAAAATCAGTTTGAAGACGTCCTATAAAAGTGGGCAATTAAAAGTTGAAACACTTGAAGATACATTAAGATGATTTGCACATTCACTGATGAGTGTTGAGATACAGGTTAGAATCTATTTCTTGATTTAGAAACATCCAACGAATTAATAATAATCTGGTCTCAAATGAGCCTACATACATGTATGTGGTCCTTGAAGAGAACTGATGGTGTTGAATTAACTGTATCACTTGAAACTGGTAGCTAGAGCACTAGGTAGGCCATGATCAGGCTCTACGAACCAAAAAATCACTGTTGTTGGAGCTGGAAGGTAAATGCGAACCAATAATTACAGGTTTTTTTTTTCAACTTCTGATAAATCAGATATTTATATGTAGGGTTTGACCACAACAGGGAGATGTTTTGACTCAACAGCTGCATGCCTGCACCATGACAGATTTGATCTCTTTGAAGCGACACGTCTGTAAACTAATATAAGCTGCAGGACGGTATTGTTTTCTTAAATTAATACAATTTTAAGCTGTTTTTCTTTTTTGCAGCTCAGATAGTTCAAGCCGCATGTTCGTACTCTTTTTGCTCTTGGAATGTCCCGAGGGTAATCTTTTTAGATATGTGATTTTGCATCGAGTTATTCTCATATCACCATAGGCGAGTTATTTTTATATCACCATAGGCACTTGATCAGATCATGTTCTCAGGAATCCATGAGTAGTAAAGAGCTTCTAAATTTGTATTGTTTATACAGGTACTTATAGCCATCCAAAACTCTGATTTCCTTAAACATGCTTTCATTGCCTTGTCAAATCCCACATTTAATGGAGCTTATCTATAATTAGGAATCCATTTGGTTTATCAGGAGCTGGATGGTTTGCAGGTGGGTCTGGAATGAGCATGTCATTATAAGTGTAGTGTACTCTGTTTACTCTTGGATTGTCCCAAGTGTAGTGTTTTTAGAAATGTGATTATGGATGAGGTAAATTTATATCATTATAAGCACTTGATAAGATCATGAACTCATGAATCTATGACGTAAACAGCTTCTAAGTTTGCATTTTATAAAGGGGCTGAAAGCCATGCAAATTTCTGATCCCCTTAAACTTGCTTTATTTGCCATGTCAAATCCCACATTAAATAGTGTCTTTATGAATTTGTGTCGTACGTCCACAAAAGCACTACAATTTTTATTTATTTTAGAAAAGTAATTGTTATTTGTGTCAAATCCCGCTCATGAAATTGTTGATTACAACCATGGTGGTGAAATTATAGTTTAATACTATTCTTTACATTTGCAGGAAATGGGAAAGCAGGGGACATCAGATATCAATTAAGCAAATAACTGTATGTGTTCCCAAGGTCAGTAGTTCTTGTTTGAAATTTATATTATAGAAGTTTGTTTTCTGTTCATCCAGGACTGGTTTGGGATCTGGTGCTCATATTTATATCTGATGGAAAGTTGCAAGCCACTTCTGAAAGGTATGGATCATGAACTGAATTCAGAAACTTTAATGAAGTTTCAGCTTGCTTTTATGAGCTAATAGTGTAACTAATTTTTCATAAATCTTGATGGAAACTGGATTATAGAGGATGGCAGCTAAATTTTTTATTTTTTTTTGTGTATAATCTTGCAAGAATATGATAGAAGAAGATATTTAATTGGTCAGATTATATCTATCTTTCTATTAATATATTGATTGGTATCATTGTCAGCTATATAGAGATAATCAACTTTCAAGTCTTCACATGTGCAACAAAATTAGCATTTTTGTATCATTATTAGATGCCCAATGGTAGTTAAGGTTGCAAAAGATTCCTTTGTTTTATTAGTTCTTTGATAGTTAATTTAGTTCACTAAAACAGTCAAAATAAGTATCTTGAACTTATCCAAAATCAAATGTTGCAATCTCTCTACTATATATCAAGTTAACTCTTGGTTGTCACCCGAGAGACTTGTTTTCTTTTGCAGTATTCAACATATTACTCTTAAAGTAGGAGATGGAGCAAGGGGGCAAACAGCTTGCAAACATGTTAAAGGTTTGAAATTCTATATACCTTCCCTGATATAATATGGAAATTCTATATACATGGAATAGCAACTTCTAATTTTTGCAGGGCCTAAAGAACTTTGCACACATGTAAAAGGTTTGAAATTCTATGCCTTCCCTTACTTAATCTGAAAATTTTTACTTTATTATGTACTTGGAATGGGAACTTACTTCTAATTTCTTTTTAAAATCTAACTTTATTGTTCCTAAACTCTAAAAATTTGATTGCATGAAATTTTCATGAAGAAACCTATCTCACGTAAGGTTTGCTAGCATATGAAAATGGAGAATGAAGCATTGGCAAAATAACATCATATGTCATTTATTATGTGGAATTACATTGGTTACCAAAAGTTTGAGGCATTTAAAAAGCGCAGAGTTTAAGAACATTGTTAGCACTAGGTTAGAACCATTTTACTAGTTTAATAAGATATAACTAGTTATCAAACCCTTAAAGCCCTTTAAACAGCTTGCAAACATGTTATAGGTTTGATATTCTATATACCTTCCTGATATAATATGAAAATTATATATACTTGGAATAGCAACTTCTAATTTTTGCAAGGCCTAAAGAGCTTTGCACACATGTAAAAGGTTTGAGATTCTATTCCTTCCTTATATAATCTGAAAATTTTTACTTTATTATGTGCTTGGAATAGGAACTTGCTTCTAATCCCTTTTGAAAATTTTACTTTATTATGTACTTAGGTTTGCTAGCATATGAAATGAATGAAGCATTGGCAAAATAACATAACATGTCACTTATTTTGTGGAATTACACAGATTACTAAAAGTTTGAGACATTGGCAAAGTAGTCGCATAATATGTCACTTATTTTGTGGAATTACACAGGTTACTAAAAGTTTGAGACATTAAAAAGGCGAAGAGTTTATGAACACTGTTAGCATTAGGTTAGAACCATTTTTACTTATATAATAAGATACAATTAATTTTGCTCCCAAGTGGTAGTACCACTGCTAGGGTTCTTTTTTCTAAGTTGTATTAAGTGAGCTAAGTGATTTAATGGTAGTTTAACTTGTAGTATTCTAACTTCTCAAGTCTCAAAAATATGCATCATTGTGGCATTTGGGAGGCTCTGCTTTTGAAGAACTAAATTTAAGGGTAAAAAAGCATACAAACTCTCACCAAGATCATCGTTACGGAAGACGATGTGGTGAGGATCCAAGTGTGGAGCAGCAAGCTTTCTTGTTTTTGGAGGCCCAAGATTGCTTATACAAAAAGGCTTTACTAAAATAGTCATAACTTGAGCTATAAGTCTTTGTTTCGGGCCTGATAAGAAATCTTTTTCTTAGTCTACAACTATTGTATGTCTTTGGCTAATAGAAGTAGAGAGGCTTTATAGTTTGGGGTTAGTTTCAAACTTTGATTAAATTGGGGGATATGGATTTGACTTGGGTGTTTTGCATTCTTTGGCAAAGTATCTCATCTGGTTGCATTTGAAACACTTTAATTTGCTATTGTCAAATCCAAAACCTAATGTTTTCTACCTTAGGACCTTTCTTTCAATTCTATGTTGAAACTGCTGAATTGCATTTGAAACACTTAATTTGCTATTGTCAAATCCAAAACTTAATGTTTTCTACCTTAGGACCTTTCTTTCAATTCTATGTTGAAACTGCTGAACTCTGAGGGAGACCATGGCTATTTGAAGTTAATATCCATCTTCCTAACATTATCTGAATGGATGCATATCAGGTCTTTTTCAAAAAGTTGGCTTGTTCACTTACAAAGGTTAAGTTTGAATAGTAGGTTGTTGAAAAGTATGGTGAGATCTGATGATTTCATCTGCTGAAAGATGGTGAGGGTTGAGATTTAGTAGTTGGAGACTTAGGATAGGTGATTATTAGTGCTTGATAATTAACCATATTCATTTGATAGGCTTGGGAGTGGGAGTGTGAGTGAAAAGGTTAATGAATAGGTGTCATAAGAGCTGATTATTTTAAGAGGTTGAATATTTGCCATTTGATTCTTCATTTGCATTCATTTTCATTTAAGAGGTTGAATATTTGCCAATTGATTCTTCATTTGCATTCATTTTCATCTGTTAGGCACTCAAGATGCCATATAACTTCAGTAGTTATTGTATTTAGATTCTTAGTTTTTCTGATAGACATGTCTCAAATTGGGATATTAAGAACTTTATGAGAACATCACTAATCTTCACTTCAGCTTCATTTAAAGAGTCTAGCAGTTTGACATACATGGCAATGATGTTTTCTCCCCTAGTGAAACTAAAGTTTTCAAATCTCTTATTCAAGGCATCGAGTTTGTTCTTCTTTCATGTCTTTAGTTTCTTCAAATCTGACGTGCAATGCTTTCCACAACTTTTGTTCAGTTTTGAATTTCTTAAAAGTCGTGGATGATTTTGTTTGTTATGCTTATTTTGATCAGCTATGGAGCTTTTGGATCTACATCAATCTTTTTCAAATCTTCTTCCGAGTACTTTGTGTAATCTTTGTGAATCATGACTCCACCTTCACCAACAGCTTAAACCATGAAGACATATGGTCCATTCAGAATAGAAAGTCATAGTCTTATATCTTGATTTCTTAGAAAATCTTACAGGATTTTCAAGTATCATAATCATTTGGTGTGAACATGTTGGGTTTGGTCTGAGTTCCTTATTCAAGTCATGCTTACTTGAGATGGCTACAATAGTTATTTTGAAAGTATAAAAGGTTATGACGGAGTGTGGTGTTTGATAGTGTTATAAAAAAACAAGTGATTTGTTGAAAGTTGATTTCAAGTGAATTAAAAGCTCAAGCTTTGATACCATTTGTTGGATCGGGGTTACGGATTAATAAGATTTTTCTATTTGATCATAAGTTAACAAATGCGAAATCTAAGTTAAACATTTACTAACAAACACAAATACCATGAGTATAAATAAACACATAAGTTCTTTCAAAGTATTCATTTGATTAATTATAAGTGGGTACAAAGAGTAATACTTAAATACACAAGTGACTTAAAACAAGCATACCTTTACTATACAATGGTTTTATATTATGAAATCTAAACAATAAAAATAAAATATTTTATGCTCAGAATGTATAACAAGACATACAATCGGCACATTAAAGTTATAACAAGACATACAATCGACACATTAAAGTTATGGAGCTTTAGTACCATGTTGTTTACAAAAGGTAGAATGCAACAGCCGTTGATACATACAGTCTTGTCTTGTGTAAAAGTTGATCACCAGCTCATAGAGTTTAGTGATGATCCGTAATGGTTCAGCATATGCTGATCGGCAATCTTTCAGCGCATTTTGTTCGGTAGTTGATTCGGTACTTGGTAGAAATTGGCAGTTGATAGCTAGTGTTGAAATCATGAGGCTTTGGTATCTTTATCTTCTTCATAGATCAACAATTATGTATTCCATATTCTAGTTTCCATTTGCAAATTATCAAGTAGCTACATGGTGAAGGGCATGTTGGTCGTTATCGTACTATATAGTTGGGGCAAGCTTCTTATTCTAGCTTGCTATGAGTAAAGAAGTATATCGCTATGTTAAGAGTTGTCATATTTGTCAAGTTTTAAAAGAAACAACTACTAACGCGAGTATCTATATGCCATTGTCTGTTCCTTCGTATCCGTGGGTTGATATTAGCATGGATTTTGTGTTGGGGTTGTCACATACTCAAAGGGGTAATGATTATATCTTTTTTGTTGTTGATTGGTTTTCTAAAAAAACCATATTTGATTCCTTACAAGAAGACAAATGATATTGTTAATATGATGCACATTTGCTTTCGTGATGTGTAACACTTACATGGATTGTATTATTTTATTCTTTATGATCGGGATACCCGTTTTCGAGTCACTTTTGTCATAGTAGATGGAGGATGGTGAATACCTAACATAGTTTTAATAGTGCTTATCATCTACAAATGGATGGTCAAACCAAAATTGTTAATCGTTCACTTAGCAATTTGCTGAGATGTTCGTTTGATAATCATATGAAAGCATGGGATCAAAAACTATGCTAAGCTGAGATTGCTCACAAACATGCTATTAATTAGAGCACTAGGTTTAGTTCATTTCAGGTAGTCTACTCGTCTCAACCTAGAGTACCACTTGATTTAATGTCAATTCCTTTTTAGGTTATGTTCTCAAGAAAATCCAAGATTTTGTGAAAGGGTTACATGCACTTCATAAATTTGTCCATGATAATTTGACTCAAGCCAATGTCGAGTACAAGAAAGCTGCTAAATAAAAAACGTAGGCATGTTAGATTTTGAAGAAGGTGACTTTGTTTGAGTTATGTTAACTAACGATCGTTTTTAGTTGGAGAGCATGACGAGTTGACTGCGAAGAAGATTGCGCCTATTGAAATTATACAAAAGATAAACCCAAATGCATGTTGATTAAAGTTGACTAGCCACATTCAGTATTTTGATGTGTTTAATGTAAAGCATTTGTGGCTTATCTTGGTTATTCTTCTGATGATAAGCTCCTTGGAAATTTAAGGACGGATTTTGTTTATTGTGGAATGGTGCAAGCCCAAGTGTGAAGCAACAAACGTTCTCGTTTTTGGAGGTCCAAAATCGTTTGTGCAAAAGGATTTCCTAAAATGGCTATAGCTTGTGCTAGAAGTCTTTGTTTTGGGCTTGTGATTAGTTGAAGTTGAAATGACCGTTGGACCGAGTAGGAAGTTTGGGTCATTGTTTCAGTACAAAGATGGCTTGTTTTATGAGTTATTTTTACATTTTGTCTATTTTTAGTTTTTGTTGAATTTTATTTTTGTCTAGTTTTTGGCATGTTTATGTTTTGTGGCCTATTGAATGTTGGCTTGTTTTTTATATTTATGTAAATAATGAGAGAAGTTTAGCTTTGAATTTTATGAAAATACTTTTTCTCTATATCATAATGTGTGTTAGTGTGTAAAAACCTTAATTATTGGAATTATTCTAGAATTAACGATAATTAGAAAAGTTGTTATTGGTTTTCTAGGAGAAATAACTAAGTTTAACTTATCGTTTGTTTCCGACTACATCACAATAGCTTTGCAATAACCAAAGTTAACGGATTAGAGAATCCCCATACGGAAATTTCATTTGAAGGCTTTCACAAAGTTCAAAGTGTAATGCATGCATTGGAGTTAGAGTTAACTATAAAAAAACTTACTAAATCGAAGCTAAAATGGGGTGATGACTCGGGTTATAAACGAACCAAGCGAGGGCTTGTTCACGTTCTCTCATTAAGAAATAAGTTGTTTAGGAACTCTTGTTGAATAAGATTCTTATTTGTGTTTGTTTATCAAGAGAATGAAGTTGTTCATGAACTCACGTTCATAAACGAACACAAATGAATGCAGATGGACGCACACAAATATTTATAAATGAAATTTACTAAAACAAACATATACAAACATCATATAATAATTTTATATTTAAAATCACAAACATTATGTAATATCCATCAAATATAAATAAGTACTTAACGCAATTATGTCAAATGTAACTGTTAAATGAACGAAAACATTATTGAACGTAAATGAACGAACACAACCTTCGTTCATGTTCGTTAGTTTTTCTTGTTCGTGACGAACAGACATAAATGAACTTCTCTTCGAACGGTTCACGAATTGTTTGTTAAACTTTCAGTTCATTTACACCCTAGTGATGACTTTCATGATTTAAAGAGTATATCACTTAAAAGAGAAGGTTGTCAATGAGGTAAAGCCTCGTAGTGATAAGTTGAAAGAGGTTGCAACTATGTTATACTTGGGGAATAAAGTTTTTAAATTGAGTTGAAGTTGTTTTTTGTTTCTATCGGTTATGTGTCGACACGTAGCCATAGAAAATGTACATCTCTAACGGCTAACGTCACTTGGGCAACCATCTCCACTTAAGGAGTTGTTCACTCAAGGCATGAATGATGTTAAATTTATAGGTTTTGGAGTTAACTAAGACTACTATTAGGGCCTTCATTTCACTTGATATTCTTGGATTAAAAGATATGCGCATGTGGAAGGTAGGGTGAACCAATAAAGATGTTTTCGATGTGCTTTCTTGTTTGAGAAGAAAAAGATATCCCGATTGATTGATGCCACACTTGAGAAGTCTACCTCTTACAAGCTTCATCAATCATCGAGTTGGAAATGGAATCTTTTCCAAGGCTTACGGATAAGGTGTGGGAAAGATGTCACTTAATATCTTGGTTGTTAAACAAGAATAAATGATTTTAATGAAATACTTTTTGAGAATTAGAAGTAACTTGAAGAAACTACACTAGTTTAATGTTTATGAAGCTTCAATGTTCATATAGTAGGAAATAAAATCTTTTTCAAAGCTTATAGATAGGACGAGATGTGGGAGATATGCCACATAGTATCTTGGTCGTTGAACAACTACGAACAAATGAGTTAAAGTGAAAAGATGTGAGGATCGATATTTTCAATATATATTATTATATTTAAAAAATCTAAAAACGTAATAATTATATTAAAAAATACCTAAAATTCATGTGACCATTCCACGTCAATGTAAAAAGAAAAGAAAAAAATTAATTGAGATAAAAAGAAAAATATGTTAAAAGTCACGTTAAAACTTATAATTGAAATAAAACATGAAAGTTCAGTGACTTAATAAAAACTCTTTTTAAACTTGATTGGTCTAACTGTAACACTTTTAAAAATTTGGTTACTATTTTGTAAAATTATCACATAAAAGAATATGTATTAAATTTATAAAACCTAATTATCAATGTATACCTACATTTTTATACACATATTTACCGTGATAATCGGAAGACCTGCAACGTAACACTTTTTATAAACATGGAACAAAGTCTGTCCATGAGCTCTTGAGAGTTTAGTCTCGATCACGATCATCCATGTTTGAAAGTTGCGAATTCTACACCCATATATTAGAAATTAAGGTTAATCCATTTTAAATTAAAAGACGGGACAAAGTGTGTATGAAGACCCAAAAAAAGTTTGTTGTACGATAAAACTCAAGGCAATGTTGCTTTTTTGCATATACAAAATCAAGTATACGCCTGTTAGATAGCCAGATTTTCATTTTCTTTACTCGTAAAGTCATACATTGCATCGTATATGTTTAAAAATGTTCGTAAGCATTTAAATTTTGCTGGAACACCACCCGAATCCATTGGATTCTCATGGTTAATGACTTGTGGGTGTGATATTCATAATTCACAAACACTACTAAACAATGGTTATTTGTCAGGGCTTTTACCCTAAAATTCTAACTGTAAGTAGCTTTGTCACTTTATCTATTTGCGATGATCTTTTGTGACGAGATATTAGTTTAATATACAAGTACTTTTTAATTTTTTTAAAACATTAGATTTTACAACATAGTTGGCCATTTGGTTCAACGACATGGAAATGAAGAGTAGAGTGATTGGCCTTTTAGGTCATGAGTTCAATCATGACTCCAGATAGTTTTACAACAGTGATGTGGATTTCCTCTTGAATTGATGAAATATGATCTTGTGTTTGATGCACATGTCAGCTTTAGTCATTTAAAAAGATAAAAGACAGTTTATAATAGGGTGCTAATAAATAGACACCCCCGTTTTAAATCGACACCCACCTATACGCCGCGTATGGATCCATACGCGGCGTATAGTGCTACCTCGTAAGTGTCAAACATTCCAGGTCACATCAGCGAGCCTATACGCCGCGTATAGGCCCATACGCGGCGTATAGGCTTTTCAGAAAACTAACTGGCGAAGTCAAATCAGTCTTTCGGCGACTATACGCCGCGTATGGATCCATACGCGGCGTATAGCCCTTTGTCGTATGGGTGCGGTACGCGTCTCCACCGACAACTATACGCGGCGTATGGATCCATACGCTACCTATACGACGCGTATGGACCCATACGCGTCGTATAGTTGTCGGTGGAGACACGTACCGCACCCATACGACACAGGGCTATACGCCGCGTATGGATCCATACGCTGTGTATAGGCTTGATTTCGAATTATATTGACACGACTGAAGATTCTTTCGTTGATATATAAACGCACCGAATATCAAACGAATGCATTCATATTTCGTTTGTTACGAAGGAAACGTTTGATCATAATCGGATGAAATTAGCGTTGTGTGGTTCAAAAATTTCTTATGTCACATAATTACTCGGTAAACATTTGATTCTTATTTCATTAAGTATTTGCACACATATATACATATATTTGAATTGCATACTTAAAAAATCATTTCAACTAACTCGGGTTCCATTGGTGCTAGTCGGTTACGATAAACTTAAATAAACTTTAAGCTTTTTTATCATAACCGACTAGTATCATGAAACCCGAGTTAGTTGAAATGATTATTAAGTAATCAAGACATTTATGTGTACGTAAGTATATATATAAAAGAAATAAGAGTTATAGTTTTCCAAAATTATTATTTTGAAGAAATAGTTGAACCACAAAACTCTATTTTCTTTAAAAAAATTCTCATTTGTCTTATAGGGCTGTCATGGAGCGTATAAGACGGTTGAATTTGAAGTGACCCAAGATTTTTCGTTCGTTATGTCGTTTTAGGATGGTAACTATTTGTTTGGTGAATATTCAAGCGTTTCGTACGTGGCAGATAGTAATCAAGATGATTCGTACGTTCAATCTGCTTACGAATTGCCAGATTTAAACCAACCTTATGTTCCCGATGATGAGTTCAAGTTTTGCTGAGAATCAAGTTATGACCCGCAACAAAGTAATATAAACTATCTCTCGAGTGCTGAAAATCAAAACACGAAAATATCGTTTGAAACATTTCAAGAATTTTTATCACTCGATGAGCTAGTCTGTTGGGTTGTTAATAGCGGACGTGATAATGGTTACATTATTATTACACGAAGATCGAAGAAAAAGGAAGGTCAGGTCATAAAGGTGTGGCTTATTTGTGATCGTGGTGGTGAACACAAAAGTAAAGCAACAATTAGACGATCTGGTAGCAAAAAAATCAGATGTCCTTTTAAATTAGTGGGGATATACGACAACAAACGTCGTTCGTGGAAATTAGAGATGAGAAATGACGAACATAACCATGATCCCGCTCAACATATGGAGGGGCACCCATTTGTAAGAAGGTTTTCTCAAAACGAATTCAATTTGGTGGAACAACTTACCGATCAGAACATGGAGCCTCGTAACATCTTATCAGCTTTGAAAAAGTAAAATCCAAAAACGCATCCATAACCAGAGACGTATACAACGCTCAATATAAGATAAGAAGTGAAAAGAAAGTCGGTGAAACACCAATGCAAGTTTTTTGAAAACCTTTTATCTTCTAAAATGTATGTTTATTACACCCGAGAAGATCCCGATACAAATACCGTAAAAGATATATATTTTTTTGTCATCCAAAATCATACGACACTTGGCGTGCATTCCCGCACGTGCTGATGATAGACGCGACGTATAAAACAAACATGTACAAACTTCCGTTTGTTCAGATTGTTGGTGTGACCTCAACACACAAGACATTTTGTGTTGCTCATGCATTTATTAGTAAAGAAAGAGAAGATAATTTTGAGTGGGTGCTTAATAGATTGAAAGATACGTTAAATAGGTGTATGGAGCCGTGAGTCATAATAACAGACAGAGATCTTGCTTTAATGAACGCATGTGTTAAATTATTTCCGAATGCTTCAAAGTATTTATGCAGGTGGCATATTAATGAGAATATCGCGAAACACTGTAAAGCAAGTTTTACGAAAGATGACTGGCGAAAGTTTAAATATGCATGGGCACGTTTGTGTGAGTCTCCCATGACGGAGATTTACGAGTATAACTATAACCTTCTTTACGAACAACTAGTTGAAGCGAAGCGAGAAAGTAAGTTTTTCATTACATACATACATACATACAATCCTATTAAATATAACACTTAATTTGATTTTTTTAATATATTTTCAGGAGTATTGTCATATATAAATAAAAACTGGTTAGAGAGTTACAAGAAAATGTTTGTATCAGCTTGGACTAAATCAAACCGCAATTTTGGCCAACACACAACAAACAGAGTCGAGAGTCACATGCAAATTTAAAAATATATCTTAAATCAACAAATAGCTCACTGGATAGACTTGTGGAGTTTGTTGATCAATTGGTAAACGCACAAGAGGTAAATTTAAAAGAAAGTTTTGAGACAAGCAAAATTAAAATTATGAATCATCATAATCTCTTGTTGTTTGATTACCTACGATGCAAAGTGTCACACAAAGCTCTTGATTTATTAGTTGCCGAAAACACTAAATTGCATGTGATGCGCTCAGCAAATGCAACGTGTGGTTGTCAACTTTTCACTAATTGTGGGTTGCCTTGTGCTTGTCGGTTGGAAAAATATGAACATTCTGGTAATAGTCGTTCCATATTTATCATTTTTTTTGTTACAGTAATAATTTTATATAGATTTATAATTTATAATGCAAGCACTAAAATCCCAGTAGATGTAATTGATGTATTTTAGACGAAGCTTGATACAATTAAACCATCATTTATGGAGCATGAAGAAGTCGATGTTGAAAAAGAGATAGAATGGGTGAAACAACAAATAATGACACAACCCGCCCCTGTAAAATTTAGTTTGGTGGAAAAAATAAAAAAATTGTGTATCCATGGAAAAATAACAAAAAACGCCTGTTATTCAAACATATATTCATGGTCATCCAACATTAAAGGTTCAACAGCAAAAGCTAAACACTCAACATAGTACGTGGGACATACCAAGACATAGCTCATTTACCGGAAGAACAACTTCAGCAGTAAAGTCTCAGAAGCCTGTCATACAACGTAGTCGTTCCACATCATCTAAGGTGTCACAAAGTACCAATGACTTTTCATCGATTGTCGGAGATCAGCAATTACACAATATAAATAGGTTAAAAAATTGGATTCCTTCAATCTTTCATCAGTATATTTCACGTATACGAGATATTCGACCCGATGGTAATTGTGGTTTTCGATCTATAGCTTTAGGGTTGGGGTTTAATGAAAATAAGTGGATGTATGTGCGTCAACAACTTTTAGAGGAGTTGGACACATATGAATTGAGTTACAGAGAAGTTTTCGATACTTTGTACGCCGGACAATATAATGAATTGCATCACACAATAGATTGGCAACGTGTGGAATCTGCGCTAGAAGAACATTGGATGATAATGTCGTATACGGGAATAGTAATTGCTCAAAGGTTTGGTGTTATTCTTCAACTATTAAGCAATAAAGGTTGTCAAACATTTTTTCCCTTATGGGCTGATCCGAATAGTATGATGCCTCATCATGTCGTTTCGATTGTTCATGTCAACAATAATCATTTCGTCCACGTTAAATTAGATGGAGATTATCCGATGCCTACATTAAGTAATCTTTGGATTCTTAACCGAAACGTACGTGCTGCAGAATGGGAGATTATGTATAGGAGTCGTATCTCGACATACAATACAATAATAGAAGCTAACCGAGATCCCCCAGCTTATATAAATTTATTTTAAATAATAAAAAAAAGCTATACGCCGCGTATAGACCCATACGCGGCGTATAGCCTCCCGGACCCATTAAAGGGACATCTCCTCACAAACTCACCCTACCAAACTTTTCCAAACCAAAAAACTCTCTCGTATAGATCGATACTATACGTATTGTTCGTTGATTTCTCTACATTCACTAGTTCAGGTATGTATTATTGTTCTTATACCTTTTTTATGTTAATCGTACGCTAATTTAAACGTTAAACTGATGTTTTATGCGGTAAAAACATAGATCTGTAAACTGTTTTAGGAACTATACGCGGCGTATAGAGCTATACGCAGCGTATAATTCATAGGTTGAAGAAAGAAGATACCATACGTGAGTACCTATACGCGACGTATAGGGCTATACACGGCGTATAGGTACCATACGACACACACAAAACCCATACGTGGGTACCTATACGCGGCGTATAGGTCCCATACGACACACACAAAACCCATACGTGGGTACCTATACGCGGCGTATAGGGCTATACGCGGCGTATAGGTCCCATACGACACACACAAAACCCATACGTGGGTACCTATACGCGGCGTATAGGGCTATACGCGGCGTATAGGTCCCATACGACACACACAAAACCCATATGTGGGTTCCTATACGCGACGTATAGGACTATACGCGGCGTATAGACCCTATACGCAGGTCTTAAATTTTTTCGTTTTCTTTTGCAGATATTATTGCCAATCATCTATGGCTACAGTTTGAGCCCGGTTCTATTGAGCATGCAAAGTGCGCAAAATTCATTCGTATGAAGATCGGTCATCAAAAGGCGGTGGATTGGGAGGTGATGGCCGAACTTGGGGAGCGCGATATACTCGCTGGGATTATCGAAGATAATACACCATGGAGTCGATTATTTGAGCCGGCGTTCTTACCTTCATACTGAGAGCTGACGGTGGAGTTTTTATCCACCTTTATTTATGTTCGTCCTGATGAGATGGTGGAAGACAATGAGCGATCTGAGATTTCGTTTAGGCTATGTGGACGATTTCATCAGATGTCGATTAAGCAGTTTGCCGTTCTCTCTGGACTTTATTATGAGCCGGAGATTGTTACCCCTCTATTTACAGAGGGAATTACTGAGATGGAGGAGACCCGATTGAGAGATTGGTGGCCTCAAATTGCCGGAGGTCCGTTTCAGAGGACTAAGGGCAGGGTCACTGGCATTAGAGACCCTCTTATCCGTTACTTGCATCGGATGATCGCCACATCCATCACGGGACGTGGCAAGTGTATGGAGTGGTGTACCATTCCCGACTTATTTTACCTATATTGTTTGCTTACGGGGACCAGGTGCAACCTGGGGAGATGTTTAGTTGAGTATTACGCTTCATATTATCATCGCCAGAAGCGAGGAGCGGTGTATGGCGGCGCGTACATTACGATCATTGCGTGTTCTCTTGGTTATCTTCCTCGCCATGCTGCTGACGTATCTCCTCCGATCGAGCCGGTGAGATTAGATCGTCGTACGTTATACGTCATGCGTATTATACGCCAGTTTCCGGGTGGCATACGGTTCTCTCTTCGACCCGGTGAGATCTGGCATCCGGCACCTGTTCAGCAGGTCGGCGATGACCATCCACACCAGCAACAGGAGCATATTCCGCATGATCAGTTGCCACACGACCAACCGTCTCCTTAGCCACAGTTCACTTGGCATATTTATAGAGATGTAAGGGTGCATGCACATATTGAGACATTTATGCAGGAGATTAATACGAGATTACGGGATCAGGGTCGTCGCCTCGATCGAGTTGAGGATCTTATGGATTGGCACGTTCAGCTTGAGATTGCACGAGCCCGTGCTGCTGGTATTGATCCTCCAGACTTGCCACCGCCTCGATATTATCCAGATTCACCGTAGTTTTATTTTGTTAATTGTACTTTTATTTTGTTATGTATTTAAAAACTTTGTTATTTATTTATATTATCAATTAATGTTTGTTTTGTTTTATATGTTTTATTTGCTAACTAAGATTTAAAATTATCGATTAATATGTTACAAAATATAACTTATACGCAAAGTGTCAACCTTAACGTACAAAATAAAGCCGACAAAATTTTTATACGTACTAACCCATACGCGGCGTATACTCCCTTCACAATACATAGAAATATTGCAGAAAAAATGTGGGAAAATTATACGCCGTGTATGGACCCATACACGGCGTATAGCCTTACCGACACGGGTGTGACACGGGTCTTGTCAGGGTCTTGTCAGAAAATACTTTATACGCCGTGTATGGGTCCATACGCGACGTATAGGGAATATTTTCTCGAACCTATACGCCGCGTATGGACCCATACGCGACGTATAGGGTCAAATGGGTGTTGATTTAAATTGGGTGGGTGTCCAAATAAAGCCACCCTTATATAACTCTTTATATTCTTGATAAGATGTTTTGGTTCCCTAGTTGTTTTACACAAATCTTTAACAAAAATCTCCATAAATGGTGGAGAATATTATTTTGTAAATTATATTTACCTTTTAGGTATGTATAAAATACTATAAAGTTCGTGACACTAGAGGAAAAAAACTGGTTTTGGGATTGAAACCACCTGGTGAACAGGAACAAACGGAACAAAATAGGTTTGGAACTAATATAAATATAATAGGTACACTAGTTCGAAACCATAACCGAACCTGTCAAAAACCGTTGGTTTTGACTTCGAATCGTTATCCAAAGGAACTAATTTGGAAAAGAAAAAAAAAGGTTTTAATCACATCTACTCGACTTGCCATCCAGATTGTTGACGTGTATAGATCTTAATAGTACTTAAAATATAATTACATTCTTATCATCACTTAATTGGTTTGTTTTAACCATGAATTTACTATATTATTTTACTCACCAAGTTGTAATTTAAAATTTATATGAACAATTACATATAAATAAGTGTTTATACTTCAACTTTTGTTATTTTAATAATATCAATGTTTATGATCATACTTATATAAAATAAAATGGAATATAACATAGTCAAATAATCTTTCACCCATCAAATGATCACACATTGCACTCAGAATATCACCAAAAGAGGCCCGAATTTCCATTTATGGATCTCTAATCTCTTTACATGATCTTTGTGGCAGCAGGCTATTTTTTGACATTTGAATCAGACCAAAATCAATGGTATCTGGGTTGGGCCGGCCCGTCTTGTAGAGCCCATTGCCCATATAGTTTGCAATTTGGCTACATTTACAACTCATATCAATTTAGCACAAATATGTAAAAAAAATACCAACGCCTCGATTTTCTATAGTAAATTCATTACATTTTGCATTAAGTGAGACAAGAACTCACAATCTTTTCCCTGTACGGCACATCACTTATCATCAGAATTTCTTCAAAAATCCGTTTAACTAACGGTTTCAATCTTTAATGATTGACTTTCCACTTCCGGGTCAGTGGTCAAAGTTTTTATACTTCTTCTTTTAGGCGAGCCATTTACCGAAGCCAATGAGCCCGAATTCGACGGCTCGGGTGACCTTCTTTTGGACGTCACCCGAACCGGCTCGGGCTCATTCAACCCAATCCTATGCGGAAAGTTCAACAACGCCTTCGCGCCACGCATCCGATACGCCGCTATATCATACGCCATCGCGGCTTCCTCCGCGGTCTCATATGTCCCGAGCCACACCCTCGCCCCGCTCTTCGCCGGATCCCGTATCTCCGCCGCGAACTTCCCCCACGGCCGCTGCCGCACCCCGCGGTAATGCTTCCCCTTCGCCACCGCCGGAGTGGACGTCGACACCGCCTCTTCCACCTTCACCGGAGCCACCGTCGCCGGAAAATCTTCAACAGTCGCCGGCTCCGGCGAGAATTCAGGCGACTCTGTTTTAATCTCTTTGCCGGAGAAGCTAAACGGCGTCCATCCGACACTAACGGCGTCTCTCAAAATGCCGTAAATCACCATATCCTCTGAATCATCAACCTTTAACGGCAGATCACCCCAATTTTCCGTCAAACATGGCATCAAACTACTGAAGCTCGTGCTCCGGCAGAACACCGGAATGTCGCCGGAATTTGTCGCCGGAAAAGGTTCAACGCCGTACGAAGGCATCTGCATCATTTTGTTAAATGGGGTTTCGTTAATTTCGCAATTGAAAGAAGAATTGAATGGAAATAAGGAAGATGATGGCGGGTTTATATATGCGATCATGGGGTCGACAAGAAGAGGGGTGGTTTTGTATATTTTGATAAGTTGAGGGGGTGAAGTGGAAGTTTATTTGGGTGTTGTGGGCAAGTGGGCAAGTTGGGAAAATAATAATATTATTGTAGAGTCACGTGGTGAATGTATTGGACCATTAAGGTGACGATTGATGACGTCATGGATTGACGCATAAATTTATTATTATATATATTTTGTTAGACGACATAAGTTTATTTATTTAAGAAATGATAGGTTTGTCTGCTTTATTAAAATACTTTTTAAAATGTTTTAGAAAAATATAAGTCGTTTGAAGTTATTAGTTTATGGAGAACTTTTAAATATGAAATGACCATATTGGCTCTCGTCTTATCATAATCACAAAATGCTAATACACACATTAAGAAAATGTATAATTATTTTCTTTAAGTGTTTGATTGTAGGACCTTTTAACTGACTAATATGCGTATAGGGTCCTTTTTATATGTTGTGACTATTAAAGTTTGTCTCATAAATGCTTCACGACCACTTGTGATGTGAATTATAATCTTAACAATATCTCTACATAAATAATAACATAAACAAAAGGGTTTGATGCTTTTATATTATAGCCTAACCAATTATCTCATCGATTATACTAAGTAGTGTGAGACATTGTTATTTGTTTTTTTATATTTTTTTGGGAAGTTATGGCTATGTGGCTAAAAGAGTTTTTTAAACTATGATTTTCTTTTTATTTTATCTTTTTTATTAGGATGATAATCCAAACTTTTTATACTAGTATTGAAACCCAATAAATATTAGTCATATTTACTTTTGCTCATTGAAGTTTAATAAAGATAACATTTCTCATCTAACATCAATTTTGCTTTAAAAGTTTATTAAATTATTTTAATTTTAATTCAAAAGTTTTATTTATTGTTTCAGCTTGAATTTAAAATAATAAAATTTTAGATTGAAATTGAAATAAATGATAAAATTTTTGGACAGTAACTGATGTTTTTAAAATTTTGTAGTAAAATGGTTACTTTTGTTAAACTCGGTAAACAAAATTGAAATTAACTCTAAATAATATATAAATTAACTAATTTAATCATATGAAAATGAGAAACAGGTGAGGTATGTTTCGTTTAGAAAAGTTCCTTTGCTTATGTTGTTGTTAACTTTTAAGGTGTCCGGTAATGAAATTATGAAAGTATACATTTACCTTAGTGTTTTTTTTCTGTTCCTACATAGGAAAATGAGAAGTGATATAACAGTTCTAAAAATAATAACATAAAATTTAAACCAACTAAGGTTTCCATTTTATTAATGCCATTAGCCCATTGCATTTCAAAAGAACACAAATTCTATGACCTGAACTCTAGAACTTGTTACATACTTTATTTAGGTTCATGTTCAATAGAATAACCATCTGGAAAAGAAATGCTAAGCAATTAGCGATATATAATTTAAGTTATACCGATTCTCTTTCAATGTAGAGGAGTTCACAATCTAAAATTAATAACATAAAAAAAGTGAATCTAGAAATTCATATATACAAATACTTTTCTAATCAACTCAAGATGACTTCATATAAAATTATCACATGACTGGCTAGTACAAATAGCAAAGCGCCAAATCGAAAAAGCTCTTTATTAAATAAATAGTTCTAAAAAGGACATTAAGCAAACGGTCAAAACTATAGGCGAATGAACTGTAAATTCATGATGAACATAATAAAATTTTTGAATGTTATGCATGTAGTTGATTATGAATGTAAACACGTACAATACCTCAATTAGAAGTGTTTCAATATTAGAAAGAAAAAGAAAAAAACTCTACTTTGATTAACCCCTATAATTGGAGCATTTGATTATAAAGACTTTAGGCTTATTTCGTTGTATATGACAGTTGTTGTGTCATATTTTGATATTCATTTTTTGATATTTGTGATCGTAGAGGAATTTCTCCTCTAAGGCGCGCTTGGGAAAATTTATTTTCTTAAAAAAAGAACAATATGGTTTTGTAAGTTTTAACCAACAACTAATATATCTTAGATTCCTTGATAACCTGTGCAGCCTTTTGATTAAAGTATCGTGTAGCTGATTAAACTATGACTAAATCCTCATTATTTTCAAGATAAAGATTTGATGTCATTAATTTATTAGATATTATCATTTTCTTTGCCGTAATTATTAATTAACCCTTTGTCGTTTGCAACTTAGAAAATTAATCAATAATAATCAACGACGTTAACTTTAGGGAAACTAGCTGGAAACACCGCAAAATATTTGTCAAGCAGAAGAATATATATAATAAACATGCGTGACCAATTTGTATTTCTCATTGTCGTTATCTTTAATTTGTTTGTCAACAAAAATAATTATTATCCACGTCACCATAAAGCTTGTGTTTCACACAATTACTTTGTACATGCATGCATTATTAGTTTATCATGTTTAACGAAACCAACATTCAGATTAATAACATTTTATTCATATTTTATTAAATCTTTTCTCTAATCTTGCTTTTAAATATACATTTTTTTCATTAGAATACTTACACCTTCAACGTCACAAAAAATATTATTTTTATACACATTGATATCGTCAGATAGTAAGCCTTTTACTAATATGTTCTTTATTACCTTCAAGACCGTTGGTTTTTCAGTTCTAGCTACGCGATATTTTCACGTCATACACTTTTATGTAACGATATTTTCATGTGAAAAGTGATATATTTTTGGATGTTTAAACAAATGAATCAAACTTTCTTTTACAAGTAAATATTTAAATTCAAATAAATCAAGCCATCCTCTTTAAATATTATTTATTTGAATTTTGAATAAAGACACTAAAAAATTATGACGGTTTTTTAATGAGATACCAATTCATACATTGAGTCTTGTGCACTAGCAACTAATAAATATAAACAGATCTTGAGGGATTAGTTAATCTTTTGAAAATTCATAAGCTAATATACGATACTTTTTTAATAAGGAATTCACATACTTTAAACTTACTTTTTAATTAGTTTGTGTCGTTTGTTCATCCTAGACTTGAACTCTTAGAGAGCGTTTGGTTTGTTAGAATGAAATAGAATTAAGAAACTAGTATAATTTTCAAGTAATTATGTTTGAGTGGGTAATGAAATGTAAAACACAAGAGAATGTTTCACCTCAAAAAATAGAATGGGTTCGGTCAAGACGGTCGGGTTAGATCGAAAAAATACAAAATTATCCATTTCCAACAAAATCATACATTTGATCACAACTGACAAGGCGGGTCGGGTCGGGCAAGGTGTTGGGTTAGAAAGGGATTCGGGTCAGGATGAGTACTGCGGGTCAAGATGGGTCCATTTTCTTTGTTTGCATTATCATTAGTTTAATTTGATTGATGGGCATACTCGTACGCAAAATAGATCATTTGAAATCACAATTTTTGTTTTAATGGCTTTTCGTTTGTGCATCTACGTGATGAGTGTAGCATCTACACCATATTTTTTCTCTCTTTCAATTTACGGCGTTACGTAGTAGGCGGCGGCGGTGGTAGTCGGGAGTATAGGTGGTGATTGGGAGTATAGGCGGTGATTGGAAGCTTGTAGTCGTGACTCGTGAGTAGTGAGTAGTGAGTTTTGGGGTGTTAAAAGTGGATTAAGATAGCAACCGAGCAAAGTGTTAGGTTGCTCGGCAAACCACCTTACAACCCATTGCGACCCATTTCTAGTTTTAATTCGGCCCATCTTGACCTGTTGTTAATCTCACTTGTTTTAGTTCAACTCATCTTGACTCGTTCTTAAATTTCTTAATGTCCAACATGACCCATGAGGTCATTATGAAAGACCCATATGAACCCAAAATTTCTTATATGGGTTTGCTTTGCCGAGTATAATTTCTTTCAACCAAACGCCCTCTTAACATTGTTAAGTAATATCTATTAACAAGCCTTGTTATTATTAGCTAAATACTCTTAGAAATAGAATTGGTTAATATAAAATACGTGACTAAAAACATGCATTATTTATGAGTCTTTTTCACATATATGAAACTCGAAACCGATGTGAATATTATAATTTGATTCTATTCACACTAAACCACTAGTAGACAAAAGAGGGATCCTAAATTTCCGCATTTTACAATCATTTTGAACTATGAAATATTTAAACGTTGAAAACAAGGTTCGGCGTAACAATTACATTGGATTCCTATAATTTCGTTGTTAGAAACACGAAACGACAATTATAAGTTAGATAACTTATACAAGTAGTTAAACTTAAGAGGTAACTTTTGAATACGAGTTCACAATCAGAATAGACGCAGTGGACATTTTAAGGGTGCAAAATATATGATGGGACACAAGTTGGACTCCAAACCATCTCCAAACCCATAAAACGTCAAGCTCTTAACGAGTGCAAACACAATTTTTCCTATATTATTACATCAATAGGGTTTTAGACACTAGTTCACGACTAAACATGTTTTAAAGGGAGCTTTAGTTAGCGCGTGAAATGTTTTTTATCTACATGACATATATATAACATTTTAACCATACAACTACTACAAATAGATGGTAGAAAAGAAATATCAAGTGGAATACATTGCACAATGCACACCTTCCAATATTTAATTGGTAAAAGTACAAAATGATAACGTAGACGATGTTTATTAATTTGTATGAATAATAAAGTACTATATTATACGTGTGAAGTATTAAAAACCAAAACAAGTGGTAAACTTCCGAAGTTAAGTTTCTTCCGAAGCTTAACGTAATTTTTTTGAAGCTAAGTTGATTCTTCCAAAGGTTATGTTTGCTTCGGAAGGGATTTGAAGTGTACTTTGGAGTTCTTCCGAAGTATGTGTATCTTCCGAAGAAAATCTTCCGAAGGGTTATTTCTGTTCGGAAGATTTAGTTTAGGGTCCTTAGTGTAAATTCTAAATTATGTTGAGTGTTCGTTATAGTTATAGTTAATTCACTATAAATAAGGATCAGATGTAATCGGTGAGGGGATCCGAGATTCGAAATCATTTCAATCACAGTAATCTTTTGAAGTTCTTGTTCACGACTTTATTCTTTCTGGTATCATCTTTGTATTGTTGATATTCCGCGTTCATATTCTCAATTAGTTTTACAACAATACGAGATATGTACGTCTCATTAAACAAATTCGGATTTAAAAGATCAATGGGTTATAACTAATGTTGAATTATTACGTTCAAAAACATAAAACTTAGTTTTCTGGTATAAGAATCTAGGGTTGTATGTAAGATAATTAATTGCAATGTAAAGTCATTGATATTTCTTTTATAAGAACTAGAAGAATGCTAGTTTTTCTTCGTGGGTCACTACACAAGAAAATTTGCGTCTAATGATATACCAAAAAGTTTCACAAAAGCAAAAGGCAGTTGTAAAAATTAGTATCATGTTTAGTACCAAATTGATATTCATTTAAGTGATTAAAGTTTCTAGTCTTATAACAGACACTATATTTTTAAATGTACGAGCAAAAGAAATTATTATTGCAACTATATTTTGGATAACAAGAGTAACTAAAACCTAGATAACTAGAGACACTAATACATCTATGATCATGATATTTTTCTTGTAGCGAGTATACCACAAATTTCTAGATTTTCGTCAATTTCGGATTTTTAGTACCTAAAAAGGAACGGAGTGGGCTAAGGACAACAATAACAACAAGATGATTTGGAACGACAATATCACACATAAACACAATCCTCACCTCCCACAGTACCACAAAAATGCTAAAATCTGAGTGACTACATACAGAACTGAAAAAAAACCAACGAGAACAAAGAATTAGGACTAGCTAGGACAAGCAATGGTGTTGCGGCAATTCGCTCACTCATTGAGGACGGAAGCTGCAAATGAGGTGGCTACTGTACCGACTCTCTCTTTCACATGACTATGTCCACTTTTATACTTATATCAATAGGAAAGACGGTTTAGTTAAACATTATATACAACTAATTAATACTTGATTCTATCATCACCAAACACCTTGTCAATCATGTTGTATGCAACAATATAAAAGGTTTGTGACAACAAAATTTTAACAATTAAAACACAATATTAGGGTTTAACCGTGTATGTTTGTTAATTAATGTGTAAAACAACTAATGCTTTATTAAATAATGATTTTGACCTGTTCATAAAAGAAGGTTGACAAGGGTATCCCTCAATCACTTAATTAGGTTGTCTTATTGACAAACTCGAAGAAAATACATTACATCTTTTTTATCTTTTGTCTCTTTTTAAATGCTTTTTATTTTTTTAAATGGTTCACGAATTCTTCAATATGTGTACATGCACCCTGAAAAGTAAAAAAGATGTTTTGAAAACAAAGTGTATATATGAAAACAATAACACTATGGATCTCATGGTTCTAGCTCAAAACCATATTGTATAAAATTGACCCTTACATAGTTAAATCTTAAGCTAAATGAACCATTATCTAACCTTTAATCATCAAATAGACAAGAAAGAGATAAATATCACCATACACACAGAACAAAGTGACATAAGTCTATGTGTATTCAGTATTGGGACGTGAATGGGTTGAGATGAACCACCTCCTCAATGTAATTGTGTGATAGAGTTATGGGGAAGAAGGTGAAGCCTTCACGGATGTGAGTGTATTTTGTGTATGTATTTTTTTAGTTTATATTTTTCAACCAATCATAATAATACATATCAACTCTGATAATTACAAACTCAAATACTCAATCGTTACTGCATACTCCACCAGTTTTTTTACAATCATGCATAGTTTAAGATAATAAAATCTAAATCATCCATTATTATATGATTAAAAGGACGGGAGAATGCCTATTTTAGTTAAAAGGATGGGAGAATCCCTATTTTAGTTATTCAATAATTTTCGTTACCTTAATATGTATATGTTTAAAATTAACCATTTCTCATTTAAGCATACGGTAAAGAGAAAAACGATCTCAATAAGTGATATATACAAAAAAAAATCTATGATTGCAGAGAGACTATCCTTTTTAAATATCAACTATCAACCATTAAATCTTAGGTGACTAGTGTTTTTTACCAAATAATATAATACTCTTTAAATCAGTCCATTTTCTATTCATATCTATATAATTTCATTACAAATTGTTTTTTTGACTTTATCTTTTATTTTCTTTTATATATCACATCTCCATACTCATATCTATCACATCTTAATTAATAATACTTCGTTATTCATTATTTTAATATATTTTATTTTTCTTTTGATCACAATCATTCATAAGTTATTTAAAATTATATGAGAAATGAATAGTAACCCCTCAAATGTGGAAGATCGTTATAGTTTGTCTTATAAATTTACAGGATGGAGATGAAGATGACACATTTGTTTTGGGAGTAAAATTAAATGATTTTTTTTATCTTTTTCTTATAAAATAGAGATTTAGAAGCTATAAGAGAGCTGATGTAGTGCTCTCAAGTATTTGTAGTTTTGTTTACACTCATAGTCGTGTTATATAAAATGACGTCGTTCTTAGAAAAATATCATACTCGTCTTTATTAATATTTAACTTTATTAATATTTAATTACCAAGATAGGCCAATGTTTTTAAAAACCGGACGTTTTACCGGTTCGATGGTCGGAATGGTTCAACTGGTCGGACCGTATATAAGAGCCAGATAAAACTATAATTATTTTTATAAATATATGTAAAAATTATACAATTAAAAAAGTATAAAAAAACCCGGTTCAACCTTTCTGACCGCCGGTTCGACAGGTTCAACCGGTCTGACTACTGGTTCAACAGTAAAACAATTTTAAGCACCGAACCGGACCAAATTGAAATCCGGTTCCGATCCAACCGGCCGGTCCGGTCCGGTTTTTAAAAACATGAGATAGGTTATACATACCATCTTTCCTGCTTGCCGTACTCACCTTTAAAAAAATCACTTTTAAATTAGAAAGGAATTGTATATACATTTTATAAAAGAAAAGGAAACTAGAAAGGAAATTAGGAAATTAAAGACCGAAAAAAAAAAGTCATAAGTCAAAGTTTGAACATGGAAGGTTGAGTGGTCTTCTACTTTGACCAAACAAACATTAAATACCATATATATTCCAACCCAAAAAAATTTCATATAATTTTGTTATACTTACAGTCATTTAGAGTCGTATTTATATATTACGTTTGTTCCATCATTTTGCGTATCATAAACTCCGTGTGTACAATGAAAAATTGATTTATCAAATAACTTAGTATTTACTATCATAATTCATAAGATAATATACCAAGTAAAACTTGTCACAATTCGTATTTTGTAATAATAACTATGATATATTAGGGTATGAGTGTAGAACATATAACACAAATAAAACCTTTTGCGCAAGCTTTATTAAGAGAATTTTATATAATTTTAAACTATATTATTAGAAAGTTATAGTTTAATACTATAAATATACCATAATTTAAAAAAAAAATGCTATTCATGTAATTTTAATCTATCTTCAAATAAAACCAAAAAGTTCTATAATAGAGCATGTTTTTTACATTATATGTGAGTATATAAAATTTAACTTTGGAAGGGATAATAGGTAAATGCCTTTATTTTTAAGAACATTATCTCTGTGTATATGTATTTTGATTTTCATAATTAAGCATTTTAAACGGAATCATACATTGAAGTTTTGATATCTTCAAGTCATAGTGTAAAATAGAAATGTAAGTATTTTCGTTATAAATAAAAAGAATTTCCATAATAGAGGTATAACTTTTTAAAGATTTATTATGTAAAAAAGAAGATTAAACTGATTGCATATTTTAATGTTTTATCAACTAAAAAAGGATACACAAAAAATAACTACCCTGAATTAAAAAAAGTTAAGCATCAAATAAACATAAAATTATAACATTTTATTTTGTGTTAGGCTGGGGTCATATGATGAAATACATTCCTTTGGGTGTGAGAGGGCTTCTATGAACACGCTTGCGATTTGCGATTTCACATGTTTTTTAAACGCCAATCAAATGAAGACGTCTCACATGAGTCATAACATAGAATTTTAAATCACACTTGCTAAATCATTATACGCACACTCAGTGAGCGTGACGGGTGAAACCACTCATGTAAATGTAACGACTATGTGACATCACTTCATGCTTATACAGATTAAATCATTACACACACATGAACGTCCCTTGCAATGAACGACATTACAAATGTGACTGTAAATTCCAGAAGCTTTAATTATAGTTTTGACGATTGTGTTTAATTTCTAGATAATATTTAATGATAATAAATATAATTAAAATCCACAAGCTTAATGTCAAAGAAGATAAATGTTGATAGAGTTGACATGTATCAACAAGAAAAAAAGTCAATTTTAGTAATTTAATATGATATGATGTTAGTTTTAGATCAAGATATCTTTTTAATAGCAATAACTAGAATCTCATATGATAAAATCACTAAAATCTATATCATGCGGGAATAGAACTTATAACTACACTACTTACCACTCGAATGTTCTCATCTTGACGATTTCAAGGTATCCATCTTCATCAATAATGCTTATTGAAGTTACCTTTGGATGACGAAGCACACAAAAGGGAAATGTCATAAATACTTTATTTATAATCAACTTGTAAAATAAGTCATGTTAGAGATCGAACCGGATCTCCTTGCCACACCAACTAAAACTTAACATACACATCCGTCTCCAAGTTTGGATTCAACCTCTCCTTATGTGATACGTTTTCATTGGGGTGAGGATATCGTTCGGTTAGAAGAATTATTCCTTCTTATAATTTGTGTTATATGTTCATAGAGGTAAGGGTATGTTTAAATGAAGTTAATAAGAATGAGATGTTAATGCTTCAAAATGATGATTTTGATAAGAAACTAAAAAGGAGGAGATGATTAAAATGTCGTCGATTCATACCACATATGCCGGTGAATAAACTTTGGAGTGATAAATTATTGGGAGCTTTCCTAGCTAGGATATCACTTCTTTAGCAATAAGGAATAAGTAAGGAGCCAAAAGGGTGTGAACCACCCTTACGCATACGTAGGTGTGGAGATTGTAACCATGAATGATGAGACAAACTTGGCGTTTTGATGATGTCATCATAATAACTAAGTTAACCCCATCAGCAGGAACGACATCAAATGTAATGTTGTTAAGTGTGGTTTGGGGTTGTTTAATTGTAAATGTGCATGCTGTAAATTATTTTTAAAAAGACGCTCACATGAAAACTAAAAGACTGGAGCAACTCATATGTGTAAAACACATTGATACTATAGGTTACAAGCTCCGTTACTACCTTCACCGCTTGAATGGAAGTAAGTTCCAACATCTTAATACCATAGGCTACAAGCTTTTTGGTAAAAACATAAAAAAATAATTGCCGATATAATTCACATATATAATTTAGTCATCTTTAAATATATACAAATGTTATACAAAATAATATTGAAACTTTTCTTGAGAATATTACCTAAAACTTGTCACATATTAATGTACCTAGGAAAGAAAACATAGTTTTGAGATGAAAAGGACATGATGCAAGATGAATTCCAAACCATGGAAAAACAGCAACACTTGATCATTTGTGGTCAACATGACACGAGCACATGATCACGTGATGTGAACTTTCACTTCATGGCCAATCTTTCTTGACTTGTATTTAGTCAAGTGACGTGAATTGTATTAGTCTACGTTAGCCACATACCATAAATATCTAAATAAAACATTTCATTATGAAAGGAGAAGATAAATTGTATATACAGATTTGACACATGAGTAACAAAACAAATACATGAAAATATATATCTCGTCCAATCAATGTTTGATACAAACACAAAGAAAGGCCTTGTTCACGTCCAAGTGGGACTCTGTATTGATTTCGTTACAGGCGTCCATAGGTGAATCTCCTCTGATACAAAATCTCCTGTTAAAACAAAACTAAGAAAACCTTTCACTGTCATCTTCGATTCGTTTGATGATAATAGGCGTGTGACCGGATTGTAAGAAGGCACGTGAAACCAAAAAAGTGAATGATAAACATGAGTTTGATAAACACGTAAAAATCTTTGTCTATCAGTTTTAGCAAAACCGTTACCCACATGATCTTCATAACCACCTCTATCTCTCCATTCATCATCTTCACATACCTATAAATTGAAACCTTAATAAAGTGAAACGTATATTGAACGCACATATTACTACTAACGTACTGAACAATAATCGAATAAAAAGATACTATTTGATAATTAAAAATGAAGTAGTACTTACTAATTGCACAACTACAATTTATTATTTTTATTTAAAATGCATTCACTATCATCAAAATCATGTCCGCCGTCATGTTATTCTCCACCTTACCTCCTAATAAGATCCAAGTTAGTAACTATATACTTTAAAAACAAAAGAAAAAGGTTAATGTGTATTACAAGTTTTTAAGATTGTTTGCGTCAATATAATAACTGATTTGAAATATGTTCTTTTCTTTTACAACTTTTTACCAATTTTTTACATAATTTATAAATTTCAAATATTAAGTTGTGACATACTTTTTTCTTTCACCTACGCATCAGTGTAAATATTGTGTTAAACCGAGTTGTTTGTTATAATGTACAAGTTATCAATAAACAAACATACAAGTCATAAAAATTGTGGTTTTATCATTTCTAATTTTTCTTTTCTTTTCTATTATAACGTTTAAATATGATATAAATTCAAACAATATATTTTCAGTAATTTCTTATCAAACGTTCAACGTAAAAAAATTTCGTGGTGTGAATAATAACATGCAGATCACTAAAATCGAGTTTTCATAAATTTTAACAACCCAATCGCTAGCTAAGCATTTAATCACAATGTACAAGTTTCAAACCACGTTTACGTCAATGCTAACGTAAATCTAATTGTTTTTACAAGAAAACAATTTGTTTTTCGTTACTTTTTAACGGACTATAACGTGTAAGGTTGTTTTTCTCTGCTAAACAAATGACAAAGACATGTTGACTGTTTTATATTTTTTGTTTAAGTTTAATTTTGAATTTAATAACTTTGTCATTATAAGACTTCTATATAATTCTAGACTATTGCTAGGATATGTTTAACAACTCAATTTCTAATTAGATTTATAACAAAACCTATATTAAAATAAATATATTATCAATGGTGGACCCAAATTTTTTCCCATTAGGGTTAGATTTTTTTATGTTCAAATATCATTTAACTTGACGTCTCGAAACTTTCGATTCAGATCAGTTGAATTAGATAAATAATAATAACTTATTGTTTTGATTACTATAAATCTGAAAGTTACAATGAAGTTTTTAAGGCAATCATAACCGTGGAAAGGTAATTCACGATCGAGTAATCATTTTGAAAATAACACTGAAGTTAATCGAACTTAATATCCATCCTGTTGCATTTCACTTTGTTTTCCATCGAGGTTCGAGGAAAGATAGGCTTGTAAGTTACATATTAAAATAAAATAAAAAGTGTGCGGTTGGTTGACTCTACACTTATATACTAGATTCACCCATAATGCCTCGAACTTTTGCAAAATACAATCTAGTAATAACTATAAAACATAATACCCAAAGAGTGTCATCAAGGTGACAAGCGACACGAATGAGGGGAGAGACGGTACCACACAAGAACGTCATCTACATATGTATTAGCATGGTTATGTGAGATCTTTCGGCATGATAGTCTCGCCCTGATAATATTAACCTTTAGATTAAAATATAATTTTAAAAAGCAAAGTAGTCACGTATTTGATAACCACAAAGGTGAAATAATAAAAAATAAAAACCGGTCAATTTTGGTCGTCGTCACAAACTTACAGATGCTTCGTCTCACCATCGTAGAACCTCCCTCACCCCCTCCTCAATCTGCAAGTCTCCATCACTCTGAATATTATTCCACTATATATAACACTAATCTCTTCACTCCATTTCTCCACTCAACATTCAACATTCAACAATTCAAATCGATCAATAAACAATTCAAATCACAAAGTTACAAAACATCTCTTTGATTCCTTCACTTAAGCTCACTCACTTCATCAATGGCGTCACACGATGAATCTTTTACCATAGACTTAATCCGCCAACACCTTCTCCTCGATGATCCATCGTTCCTTCAAGCATACTCTGTTCTTTACGATGATCATTTTACTCATACCCCTGATTCTCATTTCAATTTCAACCCAATTGAATCTCCTAATTCATCCTCTGTTCTTTCCCATGATTCAGATTTCAACTTCAACCCAGTTTTGTCCACTAATTCGTCTTTTAATTCATCCTCTGTTCTTTCCCACGATGATTTTAACCAAACCCATGATTCAGATTTCAATTTCAACCCGATTTCATCCACTAATTCGTCTTCTAACTCATCCTCTGTTTCTGATGAACAATTTGAATTCAATATGATATCTGAAACAATGGCGGGATGTGGTGGTGGGTTTGACGAACGAACTCCGTTGGAGAACTTATCAACTCCAATTACTCCGGCGGTGGCGGTGGCGGAGGAACGGCGGCGTTACAGAGGGGTGAGGCTGCGGCCGTGGGGGAAATTTGCGGCGGAGATACGCGATCCGAACAAGAAGGGGACGAGGGTGTGGTTGGGGACGTTCGACACCGCCGTAGAGGCGGCGAAGGCGTACGACGCGGCGGCGTTTAGGCTTCGTGGGAGTAAAGCGATACTGAACTTCCCGTTGGAAGTCGGAAATTTGGGTGTCACGGCGGCGACGACGGTGGTGGTGAAGGGTACTGGCCGGAAAAGGGTCGCCGGAGATGACGTGGCGGAGAGAGAACGTCGGAAGGAAACGAAAGTTGAACCGGAGACGGTGGCGTTTGGTGGTGGCGCTGCGGTGGTGCCGTTAACGCCGTCGTGTTGGACGGCGGTTTTGGGTTGTGGTGACGATAACGGTGATGGTAACGGTGTTGGGTTTTCGTCGGGTTGTATGGCTATTTAAAGTAGGTTTAACGGCGTTTGCTAAATATAGAAAGTTATAACGGCGATGTAGAGCCGTTAGTTTGTACCGTTAGTGTATTTAACAACCCCGTCTTATGTTTAAAGGAAAAAAACTAAGGTTGCGAGGTGTTAATGTACATGTATAGTAGAGAAGCAGTTTGGAAGTATTATTTTATTTTATTTATTTTTATATTAATAAAAGAGTTATCTTATAAGAATCTATTTTATTAAGTTATTTTTTCAGATAAAAGTATCATAATATTTCTACACCGACTTCGAATTTTACTTTGATTAACTCTATGGGTAATTGGGTATATCCTTTAGGATTTAAACCATTCATTGCATTGCATCTATAAAAAATTTACAATCCGAATATCATTTTACATATAATTACATCACAGAGTGTAATTTGAAATATCATTTTACATATAATTACATCACAGAGTGTAATTTGAACTCATAACTTTTTAATACAAGAAATACAACCTTAACCTTTGATATGTTCATTGATATGTTTATGCCTAAAATTTTTATGTTATAATTGGATAAGAAAAGGTTAGCTTGATGATTTTTAAGGTTTAAGTTACTAAAATTTACCAATACCTCTGGTCGGATGAATGGAAGACCGACCGACCCGGGTTTTCAGAAACGCTGGCGGGTTCTAGAGTGCCTGTCAAGGGCGCTAGCGCATGCCCCGGGGTGATCATCACCACCTGCACCTCAAATCTAGGTATATACATAAAAGCTCGAACTTGTTCAGTTTTATTTATAATAGTGAACATATATAATTGCTTATATAATGTAGAAACAGTTTGATTCATGATGAGATTTATTTTAGTTGGCCTTGATCTCGTAAAAGATTGAATGTTTGGTAAGACGTCTAATGATTCCAACCATACAATATGAATATTGTTTTATAACGAATCATCAAGATAACAGGAAATACAATAAACTTCCGTGTAACTTAAACAATTACTACAATATAATGTATATATTATTATATTAAAAAACAACTAATTGTATAATAATAAAAGACATCACGGGTTACTTATTGTATGTGGTTGTTTTAGTCTAATAATAACTTGGTTGTGGGGAACTCACCTACTACGACAAATTCTTCTTATTTTTTTCCAACGTAATATTTAATATGTCACCTATTTATTAAAACACGTAATTATATGAGTAAACAATGACATAAAAACTTTAGTTTATGATTGTGTCTATTATTATAATATCCACACATTAAGAACGAAAAAGTATAGAAATTGTAAAACTACATAAGTAAATTATAAACCATATCATGGCACGTGCCACTAAACAGAGATGAGGCAATCTATGAAAACAAAATCTTTGTATTTTTATAATTTAAAGTTTCATATAATCTATTTACATTCGGAATTTATATTATCTTTGAATTTTGTATCTTTTAAAGTGACAAAATATTTATGAAAACAGTACACATTTTGTCTTCATAGCAAATAAAGTTATATTAGAAGCAATAGAAAGTTCAATCATTATTATTTTCACACTAACCAGTTTATTTATAGTTGTTTTTCTTTTTTTTCCAATTACAACAATGCACATGTTTGATCATTCCTTTTATATCAACTTAATAAATCCAATAATGTACAATAAAGTTATATTAGAATACCATCTCGAATGCAAAGACATTTTTTGAATATTCAGGATCACCTCTTCTCTTTCCTTCTCTCCCTACTATTTTAACTAATTGTCCGAGTTCGTCCTTATAGAAAGATTTCTCACATTCTCTCTATTGACCGCATCCTCTTTGCCGTCTCTCTATTTCATATCGTTGTGTTTGATATGGTGTAATTAATAAGTCATTATTGGGTACCTACATTACACATGTTCTGATTAAGTAACTAGATGATTTTATAAATGTCAATTGAAAATAACTAGTAATATCTGATATGTGTACATGACATGCTTAATGGTTCTCGTCACATTTGATGAAACCTCACCCTTACGTAAATGGTTAATACGATAATAATTTAAGTTATCAACTAAAACGAATAACCCATAAGGAAAAGAAACCTTGAGTTCATCCACTTTGAAACATCTTATACTATGTTTTAGCTAAGAAAAACTACTATCAAAGTTCATAATATTTTCTTTTTAATTTTAATTTCTTTATTTTTCTATATTCTTTATTTATAATGGTAACCTAACCAGTAATAATGTATTTACGAAAAAAATTGTCTATTAATTTTGTGAAAAGCTACTATTTTCTAAAAGCAGGGGTAAGGCATATTATAAGGTTACAGTAGGATAAAAGTAAGTAAAACTCATTATATCGATTATACGAGCAAGTATAAAAAATTATGTTGCTTAAGTTAATTAAATTAGTATCAATAATGTAATTAGTATTGTAAATGACAACCTAACAATATGATTGATAACTATTCTTGTTTAAAAGATATTATAGCACAACCACTTTAACTATTTGAATATGCAATCCAACCAATTTTATTGGCGGAATTATTCAATCATTCTTTTTCAACATGAATGAATATATTATATCTCCTTAAAGCCATACTTTTTGTTCATGAAGTTAAAAATCCGAATTAATTATGACACATGCGCGAACCCAAACAAAAACTACTTGTTTCTTGTTAACAACCTCTATTAAGATATTATAAATTATTCATTTTAAAATAATTGGTGTTAATCATTTGAATGAAAAAGGCATGCATACATATAATGCATTATATGGATATATTATTGGAGAAACAACTTCTAGCTCACTAACATGTTGTAACAAACATGTTTGTAACTTAATTTTCAATTATCTCATGAGTATGACAAAATTAATGAGATTCAAACTAATTTATCTCAAGCTAACTTTCTCATAAAAAAACTTTTAAGTTTGAATATAAGCGGAAGATACTTTGTTAAGATAATACAATATAAGTGATTGCTAAATGTCGTCAAACCCAACGTATCGTTAATTCCTTGTTTCTCCGGCTATTTGCTCTAAGCCTTTATTTGCCACTAGCATCATCATGATAAAAGCTACATACCACATCTCATTTATAGACTGTGACAGAACACTCAAGTTGGTTTTCTAACTAAAAGTCTAAGAGCATATGAAATCAAGACACTAAATCATCAAAATTGAAAGAAACAAGACAACTGACCGTTACATGAGCTGACTTAATTAAGTTAGATACGAGTTAAGCTAACATTCTCAGATTGAACATGAGTATGCGAGTCAAACACACAATGATTGTTCTCCTCTTAGATTTTCAAATGAAACTAGATTTTATCAAACAAAACTTTGAAATTTGCTTCATTTGCTTATGACTTTTTGTTGTTTTCTAGAGAAAGAATTATAAGTCTTCTTGAATTCGAAATTTCGAACCTATAGGTCAAGAAATGCATAAAATTCATAATTATACATCTCACTAATAGTTTGCATAATCTAAAGCATTAAAGTCAGAAGTATTCATAATACGATTTCGTGTATGTAAGTTTTCAATTTTACACTTTAATGCATTCTTGTGTTGTAAACAATCTATGCGTTAAAATACATCAAACAATGAAATAATAAATATATTATGAGTGTAAGAATTTATGACATACATGTTTCAACTCAAAATTCATAATTTATTATCGAGTGATCCACTACCACCAAATAATTTGTGACACATAACATAATAGTGTGGCAAAAGTCTAAATTCAACTTCTCGTGCTAAACAGTATTAGTTATCAATCACCAAAACACAACACAACACATGCTTCAGCATTTTATAAAAACGACAATTTTACTATTCTACTAAAAGGGTAAATGAGAATGATACGTGTCGGCACCGTAATCATTCTCACCATTTTTTTCCGCCTCTCTCTCTTATTAAATAATTATTTTAATTACTAATTAAATTATTTTAATACATTTTAATATATAATAAATTAAGAAAGAAATCTATTTATTAAGGTTATTTCTAAATAAATTGATATTTTTAATAAGTCAATTTTTTTTAAACAAAAAATAATCAAATTTCGGAGTTGTAATAAGAAATTTTTTCAAAAATTTCATTTTTATACGATTTATTTTAGAATAAAATGTTTATTTTTTAAAAAAATTTAAAAAGTTGATATCACTATTTTATTAGTTATAGTCATTTTTGATACGTAATTTCAATCATATCATATCTTAAAATATCATTTTATAATAATATATTTATTATATAAATATTTTATTTATTTAACACGTGTAATACACGGGTTTAATAAAGCTAGTAGGTAAAATAAAGGGCAAATGTGGGTAACAAATAACAATCAATGCTTATTTTTTGATGGGGTTTGGGATTATGTTTACAAATAAAGGTTTTCAAATTAGAAAGCTATTAAAGTTAACAACATTAGCATCAAGTAAATCAAATAATTCCATTAACTTTTATTTATGAAACACCTCAAATAGCAGGATGTGCTGTAACATCTCGTATTTTTCTTGTTAATTAAAAGTTAATCTTCGTTTATTTTTATAAGGGTCATTATTAAAAATTATGGAACTCATGTGTTATTTATGATTATTTTTTTAGCATCACTAATTTTTAATTATGAAAGTTAAAAATAAAAATATCAAATAATATTATCATGTTAATATTAATAGTAGTAATCATAATACAAGTTATAATAATAATACTAATAACTATAATATAATAATAACAATAATAATAGCTAAAGGTAATAAATTAGTTAAACTTTAAACCTAAATTAATTTCAGGGGGTATTTATGTAATTTATGAAAATTAAATTTTTAAAAGTTTTTAACATAATATAACAAAACCTAAACCACGGGGGCCAAAATGTAAAAATTTAACCCAAACCCCACCCCGTCTTTCCGGCCGCCGGCCGGCAAGCCCGACGCGTCTCCGGCGAGCCCTAGAACACCAAAACCATTCGTTAAAACCGATTTGAATCATTTCGTATACGTGATTCGAACTTGAATGCATCTAATAGTTGAGTGTAAACATCGGTAACCACTCCATTCGAAGGTATAACCGAAGCACGTTAAGATCCATAACCGTTTGAGCATTAAACTCCAATCATAACCCAATTAACTAAACCTAATCGAACGTTTATCTAACTCTAATCGATTGCAATCATCAATTTCACCTGAAATAAACATAAACATCTCATTCGATTCTCTTTGTTTATCACAAACTGCAACATACTCGAACGCTATCTTCTGAACATCAAGATTTGAAATTGATAAGGGGCTTTGGATCTAGTTTGTCATACGAAGCTATACACAAGGTTAATTGAGTTATCATCAACGTTTACATCGATTTTGCATCTCCTTTAACCGCGACTTGCTCATTGTTAGGTCCACCTCCAATTCGAACCTATTCGGGTAAATACATACATGTATATGCTCGATTAAGCATGTAGAACAAAAGCCTCATGATTACAGGCTCTTACATTAACGAATTCAGGTTCAATTTTGGGGATTGTGGAATTAGGGTTCATAAGGAATTGGGGCTTTCTTTTCGTTTATGTTTTAAACTTTTAGAACCAAGATGTACCGCGGCTGAAGCCTTGGTTCACTTGTTAAGACATTGCCTTGTTAAGCATGAGGTCCCGGGTTCGAACCCGGGCACCCTCATGTTTTATTTTTTAAAGGTTTTAGCATAATAAACTAATTCTAGAAAGTTTTAAAATGTATAAAAATTATTTTTATAAATTCCAAATATTTTCAAAAGCTTCCAAATATTTTCTATAATCTTTTTAAGTTTACATAAAAATATTTTATTTATAAAACGTTTTAGCAAAGCTTGTTTGAATAATTTTCTTATAAAATGAATTTTAATAATAATTAATAAATTATTGTTGGTCTAAACGTTTTTTTTACATAATATTGTTTATATTATGATTATTTCAAATATTACTCAAATATTATATTTAAACTTTTGTAATTATTATAGACGATTCAATTTCACTTTCTCTATCTTTAAACATATAAATAATATACTTTTGTATTTAAAGTATTTATAAAAATTCCCAAATACCCAAATTGAACTTTAGTCCTCGTTAATTCATTAAAACTTATTATTAAATTTAAATCTTGTAATATATATATATATATATATATATTATATATATTTAGGTGCCTTGTGACGTTTTATCTTGGAACGACGTTTACTATTTTTAAATAATCTCCATTATATACTTATTTCCATGTGAGTTTTCCTTGCCCTTGTTTTACCTTTTTCACACTAATTTGGGGTGAAACATGATTACTTATACTTAACACACTTGTAACGTTTAGACTTGTAAAGCACTGACAATTCATATTTTGTCATGGTTATTTGTGTATTGTAAGTGTTTATATGAGATACATATTTTTGTTTATAATCATTAACTATTGCTAGTCTGGCGACGTCTTAGATCTTTGGGCCTGACAAGCCTATTTGGTGTTAAAGCCGAGGTATTGCCGGCTCCTGATGACGTGTGCTTGTTCATCATGGGAACCAAATACATTTAGCCAATCTTATATACTTGTAATCAAGTCGAGGTTTGGTTGTAACGATATGTGTTCTATAACCTTACTAACTTATGACTTATGACATGAATTGGTACTTGTAATCTTATCATATTATGTATGAAACCTTGGAAACTCACCAACTATTTATAGTTGACCTGTTATTTTTATCATGTTTCAGGAAATCCCCAAGTTTAAAGTGGACATTTGAAGCTTGTAATAAAACTAGGACTTGGACCTAGTTTAATAAATAAAATGTTATGTTATGTTTTGGTTTATGTTTGAACTTATTTCACGTTTGAAGACTTATGTTTGTATTTCCTTTGAAACTTATAACTTTAATATTTACATTTGATTATAGCGTTATGTGATTATAAACAATTTTAACCCTCACATCTCGACGTTTCCGCCGTCAAGGTTGGGGTGTGACATGTGTCATCTTCAGGATGAAATGATTACACCATCATCAAAGACATTGTGCGTTCAAAAAGTAATACATAACATTTTCTAGAGTAAATTTCTATATCTGGGTTATATTCAATGAAAAAATTTTGCTGCCTAATGACACGTGACGAGTGGGCTAAAATTTCAATTCATAGTGACCTAAACTCCTAAAGTGCTAAAATGCATGTAAATAAATTTTTCCCATAGTATGTTAGAATGTTGATTTTTGGGCTCATTTTTACTCGTATCAAGGTCATTTGTAGTGTTTCGTTTTTTTTTCATTTTCTTTACATGTTAAGCAACATTCTTATTCTCCATTCTTCCCTTTTACGGTTAATCTTTCATTGTTTTTACTATTTTTCTCATATAACCATATGTACAACTATTGATGCATAAGATACAAGTGAGATTTACACCTCATTTCCTCCATGCAATCAACAAGTGTTCAACCATTGCCTTAAATTTTCCTCGAAAAGAGGGACCAGCGTTCCCGATCAGGAACTTTACTCACCGGTTTGAGTTCCTCTTTTCCAACTCGATTACATATGCACTAATAGAAATAGAAAATGTTGGAAAATAGGAGTTCACAACTTGAAAAAAATAGCTAGTGGAATAAACTTTTAGAAAATAAAGTATCAAACTTTATAGTGATCTCTGATCTCTTTCAGGATCTATACAAAACCTATTTAAAAGTTTAATACTTAAATAGATTCAACATGTTTATCATACAACTATTGTCAGAGTTAGTTTGTTTATTAAATGGATCATATTCGGGTTAACCTAGTTTAATAAACAAGTTATGTCAAACAACTAGTAATCCGATTTTTGTGTTGTATACGTATCTTGTTTCAAGTTATCCTTGGAATTGTCACCTCTAATGGTAACTAACTAAAAAATCCAGACAAAAATCAGGAAACATAGTGTCCTACAAGAGGGCAGTCAAACCTCAATAGGGGAAAAGGGTACCATCAAGAGAAATTTTGAACATCTTTTGCCCAAAGTTAGGTATGTCTTACTCGAACGTTGGCAAAGGGTGGAGCCGACTAATTCACTATTAGAAAAGACTCGCTGTATAATTTTCTCCTTAGAGATATGACATGACACATCTTGAATGGTCCATGTCACCGTTGTACGTTTAGCCAGTTTAACTGCTAGCCATCTTTAAACCAGTTTCAACGTAAGAGATTACAAATTGTTATCAGCGTTAAAGCCAAGATTCATAGAAAGGTAGCCATCAAGACCCGTGAGTGACACCCACTAAAAACAAATACATGTCGCCCCACATTGCTCAATTTCTTCTTTAACGATATTTTGAATCCCACTTGCACCCATGAAACATATAGGTCCGCTTTGTAATGCCAAGTGGGTGTGGTTTAACTGTTGTACCTAGAGCATGAAAGGTGGTACATGTAGCCGACTACCCCACTATGTGTTTGTGTGTGTGGGTGAGGGGGAGGGGGAGGGGGAGGGGGGTTGGTTCAGTTGGTTAGTTTTTAGAAACCATTGGTTGCGACTTGTTTTGTTTAACGACGAACGCGCATTTCTAATCTAGATTTATTCTACTTCAAAAATTATTACGCTTGCACCCTGTTCTATTTGAACTCTATGATCTTTTGATTGTTAAGTAAATCGCTTTACCATCAAAATGCTTTTTGAAGACATTGGTTGCGACTTGTGATCTTGAAAGATGGATAACCACAAGACAGCTGCATTTGACAGGCATTGAAAACAGTTTATTGGATATATGTCTCTGTCCATTGTCGGATTGGACCCAGCCCAAGACTAATAATAAACTTAATTATTAAACAAAAGTCACTTGCAACAAAGTTTGATGTCATAATCAAAATGGGGTGTTTTAGATTTGATTTGAATGATCAAAACACATTAAAGAACTTATAACAAGACCATTATCTACATGGGAAATATTTCAAGCAGGTTATATATTTGAATGATCAATACACCATAACTTACTCCGTTATAAAAGGAATCTGATGTGGATTCTAAAATAAGGTTATATATTTAAAGATGTAAATTCATTAGGTAATAGGTTCAGGCTGAATCGATTAGCATCTTTAGTACGCCAACTTACGTTAAAAGCATTAATCATAGTTCAGACACATCTAAAATCACATAACCTAATCATTAAACACGACTTAATAACCTACTTATTTAATGTGTCAGACGAGTTGTAAATATTATTTTTTTCTAACGTAGTAACGTGTTAGATGAGTTGACAATATTAATTATCTTTTCGAATCCTAACAATTTAACAATTCAACAGGCTTGGTTAAGCAGTCTAATATTTTAACCCACATAGGACACATTTAGCTACATGTTTTTTTTAATAAAAAAAAAGAGAAACCATATATCTGTTTATTACACAGGTAGCTAAACATGACAACCAAGAAATCCAATTATTCAAGCCATATATCAAACCGAAAGATAATTTCACAGGTTATTTCAAGAAAGCAAACTCTCTTTTGATACATAGTCTACATACATCCAGTGAAATCATTGACAACATATGTTTGAAGGATTTGATCACAAGGATACCAGTACACATTTTTCGTGTTTTCATGAAGTCTAGGATGTCCTCGATCAAGCATCCAAGCAACTAATCGATGCAATTCACAACTCGGGACACTCACTAGACATATTCTTTGACCGGATTCAACTAGACCGTAAAACCTTCAAATTCAAGACATTTTGTTTCCCTAAACGTGCGAACAATTAATCATCTCAAAATAAAAAACTAAAGAAAACAAGCGCCCAGAGGTTGTCTTGTCTCAAGAAGCATCAAGATGTCCACAGGCAGATGGATACACACGAACCAAAAGGGTTAAACTCAGCCAGTATAGTGTATTTTCTTTCCGCCCATTCCAGGTGCCACACGCCCAAAGATATGAGCCAGCAGATGCGTCATGTTCAAGCCCCTGAAGATGTCATCGCTACTTTGAAGATCAATCTTTGTGATTCAAAAGCTTTACTTAGAGATTCTTACATACTTGGGAGGCTTAACCTTCACAAAACCTCTATTTTCTTCCCCAAGTATGAAAAAAAAAATATTCAATGGATGATGAGGGGATTTTCTAAATGCAAAAATGATCAATCATATGTTGAATAACATCTATACCATCAGTGTGCAGGTAGTCATCTTTCACCTACACCCAAGTCAACATTAGTATCTATGGATGTGCATTTATGCAATGGTTGAGAACATATATACCTGAATAACACTATGAGCAGCGAAGCTCAGTTTACTCTTGTGAAAACTGACATCTACTTTTTCCCATGAAACACGAGATAGCCCAGTGACCAGTTCTTCTGCACACGTATATATATGCATTGAAAGAAGAAGAGATCATAAGACAAATGATAACATTCCATGAAAAGATTCATTAGTTAGAAGTTCAAATTAACCTTCTAAATCATCAATAATGTCACCATCAGCCAAAACTTGCTCGTCGTCATATGCCTTGCAGCGTTCTTCATAAACAATATGAGGATATTTTTCATTTACAGATTTCTCCCACTGTAGAAAAAATGTGTTTTTAGAGTATTAATAACGAGGGAAGATCATAACATTATTTAAGCTAAAGATGTACCTTTGGCAGTTCTATGTTACGCCTAATTGATGACGTTCTCCATCCAACTATATCTAATTATAATCTTAGGGAAAAACAATATGCATGACTTGATGAATTAGTACCTTATTTCAAAGAGCTTAATGAAATAGAAAGGATACGGTCACAGCCAACATTTGAATATGCCACACGCCGATGGAAGGACCGCAGTGCTGACCTGCACGTTGATGGCAGTTTTGTTTTATTTCTGACAGGTAAATATAAAAGCATATGCTAAAAGGAGACTGGTCAAAGGTCATCCAAGATGTTAATTAATGAAATCAATACACAAATATTTAGATAACTATCATAACAATATTGTTTTAGCATTCATACTTAATGCATTCACCATTAATAAAAAATCTAAAAGATCGGAAAAAAATGACCCGTTCTACCAATGATTCATACTACTTATTACCAGTTCTGCCAAGAGCTAAATGATAAACTATTGTGATTCACAGGTCACACTGAACTTACATGAAATAACAATCACCGTAATCTTGCAACATTCGTTTAAGCAGTGGAGTTTTCCTTCGTCATTATCGGTAAGAAAAAGATGACGGCCAGTTCTTCTAAATATCCAATGGATAACAAGACCAGCAGCTTTTTCAAAGGCAGACACACCAAAAAGAAATGGCACCTGAAAGGAGCATAAATAGCAAAATTAGAACCACTGAACAAGGCTATTGAACTGATATAAGCTTTACATGATTTCACCTATACCTGTTTGTTGCCCCTTGAACCAAGATGAGGTGTTGCAACCGTAATAAAATTCATTGGCACCAAACCACCAATCATGGCAGCTGATTCTTCAACTGATAAACCCTCCTTTGGGGGTCTATACAATCTCCCAATCGCATATTTTGCCACTAAACCTCCTACAGAATGTGCAACAAAAGAAATCTTGCGAAGATTTGGCTTCTGCGCAATAACTTCAAGAACCTAATGTCAAACCAAAGTGCACGAATGATGGTCAGTCGACACTTAATCCAAAACACAAACACAATAATGAGCATGGTTCAGAAACTGACCTCTTGTGCTAATCGTTCACCCATTACATCTACACCATCTAATGTTTGTGTAGCTGCATTCCTCTCACTTCCTACATTGCATAAGCAACAAATATATGAACATTCTTTTCTGGAGAAGATCAAATAAAGTGATACTGACTAAGAGACGATCCTTACGATGAACCAATACTCTATCGGGAATCGCTTTAACAAATTGCTCAGCAGCAAACTTCCAATCTGTAGAACTGTTAAAACAGTAGAAAAATTGTTAGAAGTCTTTCTTACTTTGGACGACTTATTTCTTAATCTGAGCAATGCTGTATCAAGTATAATCTAAAATCTAGCAGTTCTTCATTTTTTCCTTCAAATCTGTTGCGTTTGCTCTATTTACAATATTATTAAGATTTAATCATGTTTCATTTAATCGATCAGCATAAAAGTTCTAATATCTGTTAAACTCATCAAAATGAAGATCATAATAGTTCAATATAGTGAGATAAAAAGTGCAGCAATATAATCACTTTGCATGATTTGCTATATATAGAAGATCTTCTCGCGTCTTCATAAAACTTCAGAATCATTACCATAAATGATAACCAAATCAATTACAAAACCAGAAACTTATCCAGATCAAACTTCACTGCAAAAATCATAACTCAAACGAAAACCTAATTCAAACATTCTCGCTACGAACCGAAGGAATTCAGAATTGAAGAAGCTGATCATCTGAAAATTAAATTAAAAATAGACAATATAACCAGTGAATGTGTCTAAGTCTAACCTCCCAAGGATTCCGTTGACCATGACGATTAGATGATCGGCGGAGGAAACATCCGATTGAGTAGTACTGAAAACGTTTACTCCTCCGGCTGCGGGCTCCGATGAACAAACATCACCGTTTTTCATCATTTCATGATGCATTCAATTATGAATCTTAGATACTGAGAACGATTGTTTATATGATATGATATGATGTTTGTGATTCGTACAAAGAGATCAGAGAGTGTGAATGATTGAATGAGACAAAGGGGAGATGGAGGCTTCGACGTTAAGGAAGAACAGGGGAATACGTGGCGACGAGGACACGATTTAGCGACGAAGATGTGTGAATCTTTACAGTCTCTGTATTTGCACTCCACCGCCTCCCAGTATTATTAATGATTTTAAATTTTAGAAAAAAAAGTGATTAATTTAGTGGGTGTTTTGAGAGTGTTTTTTTACTTATTTTTTAACTTATAATTTTTTTAACTTATTAATTTTTAGAAAGTTAAAAGGTTATTTTATAGTGTTGATAATGTGATGGTTATGAGAATAATAAGTTAATAAATAAGTTCACACTAACTTATTAACTTATTGAAAAAATAAATAAGTCAATAAATTATTTTGAGAAGCAATCCAAAACACGCCCTTAGCTCACGCTACTTAAATATAATCGCACTCATCATATATTTTATCTATACAATATATAAAACATATATAATAAAATTTCAAAATTATAAAATTAAAAATAATAATTTATTCAATGCATAATATAAAATCATTTTTGAGTGTAAAATATTATTTTAAACATTATTTACATATCACCTCTTACAATTAGTTACATAATAACCTTATATTTACTGTAACTTACATAAAATTTTACATTATTTACCCATAAACAAAAAAAAAACTGAATTTATTTAAGATTTCAGTTATATTTTTTAATCTTTCATGTTTAAAAACTTTAACACTATAATTCTAATCTGTGTATTTTTTAAACGTTTTTGTGTAAATTTTTGACAAACTGATCTGTATTGTATGAGCTACAATAAGTTAATGCGTAAATGTACAAGTCGTCATGCAAAACCCATTTGTTTGGTGTTTTAAATTTTAGCTTGGAAAAAATATAATATACTTTTGTAAAATTACTACAAAAATTAGAAACACGTGTGAGATGTAAAATGTTGTTTTGCCACATTGAGCGGGTACCATTCTAGTATTGTAAGTATCTCACGGCTTGATTTTGTTAACTCAAGGTTAGGAACGTGTTTTAGAAATTAATCATAAAAACACTTATGGTTAAATTATTGAATTAATTAGGTATAATTACATCAACACAAAAGCTATATAAGTTTATATTATTCTTGTAGGTTTTGCTTAGAATTAGTTATTCGATGTTCTTATGAAAGTAGAATGAGGTATCAAGACTATTTTTAGTTTATTGATCAATTAATCATATACTTGGTTTTGTTGATACTTGATAGTATGAGCACACGGAGCACAGGGCGGGTTCGTCCTCAAGTTCATACGGATAGCAAGATACAAGTTTATGGTGGCTAGGTTGATGGGTTGGTGCTCGAGTAAGTGAACTTGTTGGCGAGCCCTAGACAGAAACGTCAAGAGCTCAAAGTGAAGCACAACTCCATAATATATATAGTAGAGTTTGATTATATTAATATAAAATCTTGTAAAAATAAGTTGAATTATTATGTTGAGAGAAAAAAAACGATTACGTTTTTTTTTGTGAAAGATAAGTATAATAATAATAATAATATAATGTACATATTCAAAGCTTTAATGAAATTTCATATTTTATTTATCGGTTTAATTATTAGACCATACAATGTGATCTTACTACACTTACGAAAGAAGTTGAATAATGAATACTGTTGATTTATTTCTGTTTATTAGACCATACAATGTGACCTCTTTATGACTCATTTCTTTAACATGATTTAAACAATAATTTATATTGTGAAAAGACGTCGCTTGATTTTAAATCCTTGGACCATTAAGCTTAATCCAATTAATATTCAAAGAAAGCTATTTTTATACAAATATTTCTTTAAATCTATAAAATACGTACCTACCATTTTGTTTCCATTGGTTAGAAGGCTACCACTATTATTTCTCGAAACTAATGGAAAACGTTAGACCCATTTGTTGGAGTTTTGTGTTTTGTCATGTCTCGGAACCTTTAAAGGACAACTAATCATGAAGGCGTAAAAAGATGCAAGTTTGTAACCATTATTTCACATGGGTATTGTTTTGCGTAGTAACATGAGAGGGACTTAATAAATAATTAAGTTTTTAACCTTTACAGGTTGATTTACTTTATATTTTATACATAAAGTTGTTTTCATATCTTAGATTTATAACCTTAAAGTTAAAAAATAATTAAGTTTTTAGTTGATATAAGATCCACCCTCAAAACTAAAGACATTTAATTATGAATGCTGAATGCATGTTTAAAAATCTAAACGAAAAATCACATGATAGACTGTATTGTCTATCGTCTATTCTATATAGAATGCAATTAATAAATTTCCTTAATTTTTATCGTGTTTTTAGGAAATTAAAGAAGGAAAAACCCTTTTATTGTATACAAAAGGATAATTTGTTAGATAGAAAACGACACAAGTCGTAATAAAAATGGATAATATATAATAAAAATTTATGCCAAAAGCACTTGGAATGTGTTGGATTTTTGCAATGAACCTACCATGACTTATCCATCTACTCTCCTTTAGCACATGGGGACACTCCATACGTGGAGGTTTATCCATATACATACTAATGCATTATTATAGTTTGATATTTATTCATCTTCTCTGCTTTTTTTCTGTTTTTATTTAATAAATGAACTTTGTACATATGTAATATAACACAAAGTCAAGTAATAAGTTTGTACTTAGCTTGGTGGTTTGTGAGCTTCATGTTTTTAGCATTCAACGTCCGTGACCCAGGTTCAAATCTGGGTGGTGTTTTTATGAGTCTTTGTGCCTAGATTAAAGGTTTTAGATAGTCCATCTTATTTATGTTTATGACACAAAATGTCCCTCAACTATCATGACATATAATATCTATATCTTTACAATCTCATTTTAGTTTGGAAACGAGTTGGAGCGATCGTATGTCTATGTTTCGACACAGAATTTTCTTTGAAAAACAGTTGTGTCTAATAACATTTTCATTTAACGGTAAAAATTCGAGTCACTTTATGTATTAAAGTGAATTTAGTTCGAAAACGAGTTCGGTCAATTGTAATCTATACATTACCACGTTGTGTATAATGTCGTGACAATGCGTTACAGGGTTAAAAAACTAGTTTGATTTATCTCTTTAACACTACATATACATTTTTAACAAACAAATTCACATCATCATAGATTTTCTAAAACATCTTTGCAATGAAGACCATAAATTAAAATAACGTGTATAATCATAACATTTTAATTGAATGCGAGTCGATGTATACATGTATGCTTGGTCTTCTTATTTGGATATGGGTGTATATAAGGGACGAGGGCGGTGGTAGATGGTGCTGGAAGGTGGGGTCGACGGTAAAGACAAATATCCCTTGTGTGTGTTGATGTTAAGATATTGGTGTCGTTTATAAACATGTAACAAAACTATTGGTATGATCATAGATCATTAGATAAAAAGTTATAATGAATCAAAGAAGTTACCATGTTAACTAAATAACTATTAAATAGTACTAAAACCCATTCGTATGTTAAATCCAGGCCAAATAAACGACGTTCATGTCCAAAAAGTTATTTAATTAGCTTAGCTGAATTAAACCAATTAGGTTTCAAAATTAGATAACACCAAAAGATTTAATTTTAGTTTATTTTTAGTTTTAGTTTTTTAACCAATGTTATTATGTTAAATGTGTCTAAGCTAATCAAACTATTTGATTAATGCTGCATTGATTGCTTCTAAATTAGAGAGCTTGTGATTTCAGCCTTGATGGTGATTGACATAACAAAGCAGAAGTTGTTATTTATAGGTTTTTGTTAAAACTAAATAAACAAGAATGTCATTACACTCGTACTTAACTTCTATAGTATTGTTATGTTTATAGATGTTTATAATTCAAACAAGACAACATTGTATAATCAACTCGATTACAAGTTTAAACTTGTATCATATATATACGATTTCATTCGACGGTATAATTCAAATATATAAATATTAATAAAAGAAGGTTTTCTTTGACACTTGTTATCTTTTTAAACTACATTTTTGACACTTGTCATTTTTCTAAATGTCATCATTTTATTTTTCCCTTCCAAAGAGTATTAATTAATTTAAACACTCAAACAATTTATCTATCTTCATAAAATTTAATTTGATCAATATATATATTTTCTCTCTCATCTATATTTTTTTAAAATCAAACTATGTTTTTAAAAATGAGTTTTATTAAAAAAAATAAAGTTAATATATTTTCTAAAATATTGAAGCTTTTGAAATAAAATATTTTAAATTAGTTATTTTTTAAAATAATTATAAAAAATATGGAATTTTCTAAAAGCAGTTTTATTAAAACAACCAGAATAATTAGAAATTTGATTTTTTAATAAACAAGATTTTTATAAACAATAAATTTTTATAAGAAAATCTTAAAACAAATATTTAAAATTAAATTATTTAGATAAGATAGTTAAAAATATTATAATTGTTTTATCTCTTAAACAAGTACGTATATATAATTTTATACATATCTTATATTAAAATATCGTATTGTAACTTTTGTGTTTATTACTAACTATAATCCGTTTACTAAATGTGTTTCTAGACTATCTATTTATTTATATATCTATCTATCTATAACTTATCTATTGCTTATTTACTTAAAATAGTTATTCATATGCAATTATAATCATATTTTATCTTCAAACATGGTTTTATAATGCATAAACTTTTATTACTAATTATTTATTATTTTATTTATTTAACTCGTGTAATACACGAGATACTAACCTACCTAATTACTTTATATTTTGATGTTAATCTAGTTTAAAAACAAATCCAGAGAATTGTAGTTTTCCTAACTATAACACGTATGATGTCTTCTTTTGACACGATGCGTAACAAAATTAGTTTTAGTTAATGATGATGTCAACAAATAATGGTTTTGTAAATTGCAAGTGACAAGTTAACATGATACGTTTTAATTACCTTCAATTTTAACAAATTTGGTTCAACTCATTTACGATTTTGGCGATTTGATTGTAAGATTTATTTAATTTTTCTTACTCTCATTATGTTCTTCACTGGAATCGAAAGAAATTTGTAGTTGAAGCTGCACAATCGACATCACTGCTAAGAAGAAAATGGTAACTTGTTAGTAAACGTAAAACCCTATTCGTAACCCTAATTTTGTTGTACAATATGATTCGAGATAAATTATAATCCATTGAAGAAGATGAGATGTTCTATAATCTGGTGTTAGATGATTAAACGACTGTATTGATCGATTAGCCAACATTGAGCACCTTCGATTGCTGTAAGTATCCATTAAGACCTTCGATCACAAACTAGTGATTGAAATTTCTCACACCAAATTCTATCATGGTGTTCTCAAATTACTATTGGATGTTGAATGTTCTGAAAGTTTTGTTGATAAATTTGTTAGATTATTGTGATTTGCAATGGTGAGTGGATGGAGCAGAGCCCTAGTTAATATGTATAAGGTAGGGAGGAAGAAGAATGTAGAAGTATCTAGAGATATATATGGGTTTTCGTGCCGAATGATTTCTAGGGTTGCTTCTGTTGAGGTGCCAATAGTTCATGATTCTTTGGGGAAGAGTTATGCTGCTGCATCAGAGGTAGATTTTAGTAAATTACAGTCGATTGTTTTTGGCTTTGAACTGATATTCTGCTTTATGTTCTTATGTATGTGTAGGGTAGAGGCTTGGAGCAGCTGGTAAAGTTAGATTTTGTTACGGAATTTGGTGTCATTTGATGTTGTTGACTTGCTTAACAGTGATGATTAGGGTACAGTGGTTCTGTAGGTAAATTTGAATGAGATGTTTCGTAGTAAGCCAATTTCATTAGCGTTGCCACCTGGATCTCCTCAGAGGATTAACGAGCCTAGCTACAAGGGTATTCGCTTGTTTATCCTTAGATTAACGCTCTTTTATAGTAAACAGAGCGTTTCTATTCGAGCAGCAAATGCTATTTATCGCCGTGTTGTTTCTCAAGTTGAGAGCCCGGTGGTTTACGATGGTTAGTTTTTCTCATTCACATGTTGGTTATACACGATCTTTTACCTCAATGTTTTGATGCGATAATAAGTCGGTTTAGTATTGTGTGATTAATGAAGTATTTAGGTTGGAGAAGACCTTTAAAACAACATTTTCTATGCTCATTGTACACATGTGGCTTTGTTTGCGTCGTTTGAAAGTGGAAGGAAAAGAAGGTGTTGAATTGGGACAGTATGTGTATGAGATATTCAGTCATGATTTGGAGATTAGGGTTTCAAAAGCCGGGGTTAGTCATTTATGTTACGGTTATTTGGGCTCTAAATTTCAAATGCTTAGTAGAAAAGATTGATCATCTTGCTAATTATGAAAGTTTGGATTTTTTACTTTCATTGTTAGGAATTATAAATGTTTCTGTAAAGATTTGACCTTTCCATTCGAATGCAGGTTAATTTGCTGTTGTCCAAATGGATGAGGGAACTGGAAAAGATTTTTTATGGTAATATTGTTGCTTATGACACTGCCATGCGTCCAGAAGCTAAACCAGATGAGTTACACAATGCAATATGGAAGTAAGACATGCACTCACTTAATTTTATTATACTATTCAGTGTACAATCTCGTTTCTGAATTATATCTTGCATATGGTCTAGGAATGTATTCTCGAGTGATGGTTCACCTACATTTGATGCTGCTGCATTACCAGCTGTCTTGGCAAGTTTTCACATATACTATAAGTCTATAATATCAGTTGTAGTTGACTAGGACTTCTACTATAAGTCTATAATATCACTAGGGATAACTTGGTAGTAAGTGGTGTACTCCCCAACCAAGTTGTTGTGGGTTCAAATCCTGCAGTGTGCAGATTAGGTAATTATTATTTTGGTAATGGGAATTACTATTAAGAAAAAAAGTAGGCTGGGACATCAAAGTAGATAATGAGGTGTGTTCAATATGGTACCAATTTTTAGTAGAGAACTGCAAGAATCACATTAGGCACTTGTACATTATGCTAACTAGATTTAGTGGGAGAGAGAAAGAAATGTTGTGAGTCAAAACTAAAGCAATATGTACAATTGTTTATGTGGTGTTTGCTTATTCCATATTGGACGGCCAATATTTGTTGTCAAATGTTTATGTATACGGTATACCATTAAATTTTGCAAAAGATTTTGTTAATGTATGCAATCACGTGGCTTTCTATGGTGTGGTGAAGTGTTGTAGTCCTAAAGTTATAGTCTTTTTATTGAACGGTATGCTCATTTGGTATTATTAGTTGCTTAAGGTTGTCAGTTTCATAAATATGAGCAATGTGACATTTTTTAGCAAAATTTTCAGGCTTTCTCAAGATATGTTCGCCGAGAATGCACTTGCTTGTCATTAACAGGTGCATCACACTTTAAGGATTTCCTTTGGTGGATTTGCTCACAATTCAACTTGTTTGGTCTATGTGATTTGAAATTGACAATTTGGTTATGATATGCAGATAAAGAATCAATGTTTTCTGGCAACTTCATTTTCACCAGTATCTACAACCTGAACATGCCTGGATAGCTTCTATATCTGAAGGTGTGTTAGTTTTATGTTCTAATTCAGATTTACAACCGTTCCACTTTTTACTTTTCGTGTTTTATATACACTCTAATGTATCATTGTTATTATTATATTTAATACAGAGTAATAATCCGCAAACAATAGATTTCAAGAGCATAGCTGATTTGACTTGTTTTCAATCCTATGTTTTAAGCTCGAGCTAGACTCTTGAATAATCTCACAAACTCGAGATGGCCTTGTTTATTATTTAGATTTTTTATGTATATTATTTTTTTAAATTGTATCTTTTTTGTTGATACAAAGGGTGTAAATGAATTTTTTTAGTTAATTAAAGATCAAAGTTATCATCTTCTTCAATATGCGCTTATTTTCTCAAGTTATATGTTGTATAGTGATGTACACTCAACTTTTAAAAGTGAATGTTCTAAGAACTTTGTATGAAGCTCTCAAACTTTCTTTAAATTGTGGAAAATAATATTCTACTGGTTGTATAAACAAGCAAACAAACAAACATACCTAGTAAATCCCACTCAAGAACAGGGTTTGGGAGGGATAGTTGGTGGCGAGTCTTTCCTTTATTTTGGGAGATAAAAAGACCGTGAGGAGACCACCGACTCAATAAGGAAAACAATAACCGTAGCAATCATAATATACGACATACAACACACAGATATAGATCATATAAAAGCTCTGAGAGTGTATACAACAAATAAGCGGCAAGAAATGCGAGAAAGGACAGATTGAAGAAAACAGAAAACATGGGTCCCGCTACTAAGTCTACGTCTACTCTTCCTACCCACAGATCCCGCTAAAAGTCTTTAATTTTAATTCTACGCCTTCACGCACTCCTATCCTCGATCATGTGCTCAGAGAGGTGCAAGTTTACCATATCTCGCCTAATTATTCCGTCCCAAGTCAACCTAGGTCTACCTCTACTCCTTCTACCCTCTACGTTGATGTTCTCTACTGCTTTACCGGGTGCTACCATCGGCTTCCGTTTTACGTGCCCAAACCATCTTAATCTTTCCTCTTGGATTTTATCTGTGATACCAAGTTACAATAATATGTAAAATATTCAAACTAATGTTTAGGTTTGATATTAAACATTAAACATAAATAATAAAACTGAATTTGCCTAAGGTCAAGTGACTTTATATTTAAATTTAACAAATATATTCCAACAATTATCGGCATAATCTGATTATATTTTTGTTTAGCATTTACTAGTCTGCCCGTTAATTCTTTAAGCAATTTTCCATTGGTTATTATGTTTACCCATTTTAATGAAACTTATATAGGGTTAGATAATAACATTATCATGACAACATAATTAAACCATACAATAAATACTTGAAATTAAAGAGAGTCCAACCAAATAATTTGAAGAACATATGATTTTTTTATGACCAGAAAAAGCACCGGCCATAACTTGACATCACAAAACTATAAAGATTCAACTTCAATTCCATTGAGAGATCCCATCTCCTTTCATCGCCAACGGCTAACCAGACCGGAGCTCGGACTGCTCAGCCGATGGCGTTTTAGGAGCCACATTTAACCATCTTTCCAAATTCTTGGAATCAACAAAGATCAAAACGATAATCTTCTTGATTATTATCGTTTTGATCTTGGAAACATGGATTTTCTTAAATCCATCATGTTCTTATGTCTTTTCTCCACAGCTTTCGGCCATGAAAGCATGAGCGTTGATCTCGACCCCGACCTCCTCCCAAGACCTTTGATCATTGAATTTTCAGAATCCCGACTAAAGAACATGACCGATGACATTGTGATGCAATGCACGAGTTGGAGGGTCGCGGTTGAAGCCAACAATTTGAGTCCATGGAAAACGATTCCAGACGAATGCGCAGATTATGTGAAAGATTATATGTTGGGTCGGTCATATAACATTGATCTTGAAAAGGTCTCAAAAGAGTCTGAACTCTATGCCAATAGCCTCGAATTGGGAGGAGATGGTATGGATGCTTGGGTTTTCGACATCGATGAAACCTTGATCTCAAATCTTCCCTATTACTCTGACCATGGTTACGGGTACTATTCGTATAAAGAACAAATTTGGCTTTAAACATTGATTAAAACCTTTTGATACAAGATGTATCTATTGTAAAATCTTTTCATAAATTCTTTTCATCTTCTTATGTATTATGATAAATATGAGACGAATTTGAAGAGAATTCTTATAATTTCTTTTGACACGTGCGTGTAGGTTGGAAGCTTTTGATAATGCCCAATTCGATAGATGGATTGTCGAAGGAGTGGCACCGGCGATCAAACCCAGTTTGAAGCTATACGAATCGGTTTTGAGGCTCGGTTTTAAGATCATCTTGTTGACAGGGCGAAATGAAAACAAAAGAAACGTTACTATAACAAATTTAACGCATGCAGGATATCACACATGGGCTAAACTCATTTTAAGGTAAGCTTTAACGTAAAATAGCAACATATTCATCTGTTTATATAAATAACAACTTTATCATTGTTTCAAGGTCGCCTATTACATAAAAGTTATTCATATCTTAAAATGATAATTTGTCATTTGGTCTAACAAATGTTGCTTTAGAAACAGACCTCGGAACAACCAAAGCTCGATCTCGAGCTCTCATAAGCTAAACGAGCCAAGCATGAGCCAAAGCGAGCTTGAGCTTTGCTCGGCTCGTTTGCATTCTTACATTTAATACATTTTAGTAAGATAGGTAGGGTTTTCTTGAAATAATATGTTAAAATTTCACAGAGGTGAAAACGATCGTGAAAAATTAGCATCTGCGTTTAAGTCGGAAAAAAGGAAAGAGGTGGCGGAGGAGGGATTTCGAATTCTCGGGAACACCGGAGACCAATGGAGCGATTTAGTCGGTACTTCAACGGCTAGCAGATCGTTTAAGCTTTCGAATCCTATGTATCATATACCTTGATTGGTTATGCATAGTTCATTGTCACAAAGTTTGTTTAAATAACCTTTGTACATGTAATATTGTTTTTTACTAGTATATTCTTCCATGAAAACACATGTTTTTTTCGTGTCGATTTACTAAGGTTTGTTTCGGCTATTTTTATAACTAATAGAAAGGTGTCACCAAGTCGAGCTGATACACGGTCAAGGCAAGCTTGACATGATTTTGGAACTCGAAACTCAATCCTCAATATCAAGCCTTAGATTCTAAGCTCGTGCTTGAGCTCGTTAGGTAATCGACACTTTCAAACTCGGGTCAACTCAATTCAACTATGTAAGAAAAAGTATTTCACAAAAATAAAGATAAATTCTTACCATTAATAATCAATGTCAGAAAGTCAACAAGTCTTTGAAGCTACAATTCTTGCTTTATTAATACGGTGAGTTCCTTTCAAAAACTTTGTATGTGAACAGAAATGAGAAAAAAATATGTGCTTACGGTTTTTTTTTAAGAACATACTCGATGTTTGACTTAGGTCTCGTTTTACGTACACACTTTATGCACAAAGTTGTTTACCACACACTGAAACCATGTCCTCAAGTCGTTAAAAGACCGATTTTATAAAACCACGATATGTTTACAACATATGAAAACATTGATGGTGCCTTGAGCAAACTAAACTAATAGATCAAAATGGTCTACCTAGACATAACTTAATTAACTACTTTGAATTATGAATAATCAAATTCAAATTGTCTAAATAATTAATAAAAAAATCCTTGAAATTTACAAGAAAAAAGATTCTCAAGTTTTTGTTGTCTTGCGTTAAAAAAACAAGTAAAATCAGCAGGAATTTGAAAAAAGTTTATTACTTTGCACCTAATAAACATAATATGACGTTTTAATGTTGCATTTTGCATTAAACTAGTCAGAAAGACAAAATACTAAAAGGTCCAAATTGCGTAGTGCAGTAGCTATCAATTAAATTTTCATCGACCAAAATAATTACATTTAATAAAGTGTCTTGTATTGTAGTGGCCTGTTTGTAGTGGGAACAAAGATTACACCTTTTTGAATTCAGTGTATGTGGAAAATTAAGATCATCTACCAAAAGTCTCTGCATGCTCAAATTTCAAGTCATTAGAGGTGAGTCAACTGAAGTTTCCTTTAAGTTTGTTGATCAACTTCCACATCAATCACTTTTTATAATGATTTATAAAATATTTCAACTTGTAGAAGTATATATGTGTTATATTAACAGATTTGGTGTCTGCAAGCATCATTTATAAATTATAACCACTTACAGTTTTCATAATTTGATTTGTGTAATCCTAAGCACATATTATGAAATCTTTCTTGCTTTTTTGGCTTCTGATCGTTTCTTCGACTTTGTCTACTACTTGTCTGTGTAATGACAATCTGCGACGCGTTCAATGCGTCGATGATGAAAGACTAGCACTTCTGCAGTTTAAACATGATCTGATAGATGGTTCCAACAGGCTCTCTTCTTGGAGCAGTGTCAACACCGACTGTTGCACGTGGGATGGGATCGTTTGTGATAACTTCACAGGTCGTGTCCAAGAGGTTCGCCTTCGAGGGCCCGATCCTGAACTTCAAGAAGCATCAATGCAGGTGCTTAGAGGAAATATCAATCGGTCATTGGTGTCGTTGAAGCAGCTTAAGTATCTAGACTTGAGCTGCAATGACTTTGAAAGCGCCCGAATTCCTAGTTTCTTAGGCTCTATTGCGAACTTGAGATATCTTAATCTCTCGCGGTCGCAATTCTACGGTGGAATTCCTCATGAGTTAGGGAATCTGTCTAGGTTGGTTGTCCTTGATCTAGGAAACGGGCCGTGGTTAAGTAATGTTCCTGTGAACAGTATGCACTGGCTCTCGAGTCTTCGTTTGTTGAAGCACCTAGATTTGACAGGCTATGATCTTAGCACAGCGTCCGAATGGTTCCAAGTGATCAACACACTTCCATCTTTGGTGGAATTGCACTTGCCTTCAACCAATCTTACTCAAATTCCTCATGATCTAACTCAAGTTAATTTCACTTCACTAACTGTCCTTGATCTTTCGTATAACATTTTCGACACTTTGATGCCTTGGTGGATCTTTAGTCTAGGTAATCTAGTTTCCTTGGATTTGACTAGATGCCTTTTTCATGGTCCAGTTCCTCGTAGAGTCGGTGGTTTTCAGAACATGACTCGTTTAGAAGTTGTTCATGTTTCTGAAAACGATTTCATGAACTCGACGTCAGTGTTGAGTGGACTGTTGAGTGTCAGCAGCCTTGTCTCTGTTGACATTAGTACGTGCAATCTTTCAACTTCGATTCTTGGTGATCTTCAGAACATGAGTTCGCTCGAGAGTATCGACTTATCACAGAATGACATCAAGGAGACGCTGCCAAACTCGATTGGCAACCTTTGCAACTTAAGGCATGTGGATTTACGTGCTAACTATTTTACAGGAAGTGTAACAAAACTTCTTAACAACTTCTGTGAATGCGATTCACCTAAGTTGGAGTATATCGCGCTCACTGCCAACATCCTTTCGGGTCGCATACCAGATAGAATTGGACATCTTCAAAAACTAGTCACTTTTGATCTCGCGTTCAATTACATTTCTGGTATCATTCCAAGTTCTTTTGGAAGACTGTCAATCTTAAAGGAGGTGATGCTTAATGTTAACTTACTTTCTGGAAATCTCCCTGATACCATTGGGGGCTTAACGTCATTGAAATGGTTAGAGATTTCATTCAACAAGCTCAATGGAAGTGTGCCAGTAAGTCTAGGGAAGCTAAGGAACTTAGAATATATAAGTGTGCATCATAATATGTTAACCGGAGATGTTACTGAAGATCATTTTGTCAATCTAACAGCATTAAACACATTATGGGCGGGGGCAAACGCGCTAACACTAAAAATACGCGTCAGCAACTGGAAACCGCCTTTCAACCTTGCTGTCCTCAGAATAGGTTCTTGGAATGTAGGCCCTCGGTTTCCTTCATGGCTTCGGTCACAAGGAAATTTGACAGATATAGACCTGGGCAACACAGGCATTTCCGACAGCATGCCTAGTTGGTTTTGGAGCGCGTATTCTAATATCATGTTCTTGAACATATCTCACAATAGCATCCGAGGTATGTTGGTAGAAGATCTTAGCATCCTCGCGCCAAATGCAGTCGTAGATCTAAGTAACAACCATTTTGAAGGCATGTTACCTGGAAAATTCAATGATGCTGACATTGTTCTTCTGGATGTATCAAGCAATCATCTTTCAGGATCTCTTAAGCGATTCTTGTGTCCTCGGTTAGAAACATATAGACCGCTGCAAGTTCTTGATCTCGCCAACAACAATTTTTCAGGCGTTATTCCAGATTGTTGGATGAATTGGCCAGCTTTATCAGTGATAAACTTTGAGAATAATAATCTTTCTGGTGGAATCCCAGATTCTATGAGCAGCTTATCTTCCTTACAATCGTTCAACATCCGCAATAACAATCTCTCTGGAGAGCTACCCGCGTCTCTTTTGAACTCAAAAAGCTTACAGATTATTGAGCTTGCTGAGAATGAGATTACTGGAAGCATACCGCAGTTGATAGAAGGAGAAGAAACAAAGTTGAAGCTACTGAGCCTCAGATCAAACACGCTAACGGGCGATATCCCAAATGAACTTTGTCGTCTTACGTCTATTCAAATATTAGATCTTGCTCATAATAATCTTTCTGGAGCCATCCCAACATGTTTCAACAACTTCAGCATAATGTCTGGAAAGCAACAATCAAGTGAAATTGTGCTATATGATGTGCCATTTCAAGTGCAAGTTCTTGGCAGCGCGTCGTTGGTGACTAAAGGAAGAGAGTTCGAATACAGCACCATTTTGTACTTGGTCACAACCTTGGATCTTTCGAGTAATAACTTCTCCGGCCCGATTCCCATCGAGCTTATGGGCCTCAACGGCTTGCGCTGGTTGAACTTATCTGGAAATCATCTGAACGGACAAATTCCAGAACACATTGGTGAAATGACATTACTTGAGTCTCTTGATTTGTCCGTGAACCGACTTGAGGGGAGGATTCCTAGGAGCATGTCGAGGTTGACAACGTTAAATTGGTTGAATTTGTCGTCCAACAGATTAACAGGTGAAATCCCAACAAGTACTCAGCTGCAGAGTTTCAATGAGTCGAGCTTCATGGGGAACACGCTTTGTGGGCCACCGCTTGCAGCGGTGTGCAACGAGAAGCGCGCCTCGCCTGGTGCAAGTGTAGGAGGTGGAGGAGAAAAACACACTGATGATGAATCAGAAGAAGAAAAATGGGTATTTATCATCAGCATTTTGGTTGGATTTATTGTTGGTTTTTGGGCTGTGGTTGCTCCTCTTATTGTTAGCAAAGTGTGGAGAAATTGTTACTTTAGTTTTCTTTATAATTTGTGGTTAAAGATTTGTGTTGCTTGTCATTAGAATTTGTTTTTAATAACATCAAAATGAATGTTGAATCTTTATTAAATCATCCTGAGAAAGAATATAGTTTGTCACACATTTTAATTTTAATTTTCTGAGGACTATTCATTTAATAATCACAAAACAAAATGTCTGAAAAAATCCACCGAGGTCATGTAACTTGCCTACCCCACTAATAACATGCTTCTATAAATGGATCCCCAAAATTCAAAAGTCAACAAATTAACAAATCATTTGCAAACCATATGTGACATGACTATCAATTCACATTATTAAAAAAGAAAAGTGATTTGTAGGCTTAATTATGATGTTTCAATATCAATTTAATATGATATAAAGATGTGTGAGGAGAAAGAAGATATGAAATGAATTTAAGGATAATATTAATCATGTAGTTTTTTTAGTTTGAATAAAAAACTAATAATATTATTTAAAATCATAATGTATCATGTTATGTTATAATGTTTTAAATTCAGTTATAAAAATAAGCTATTTTTATTTAAAAAAACTTTAATATTGTAAGTTCAAAACTGATTAATTGAACCACTTGAGAAATCAAAAGCTCAGTATGATTGGATTATAGTTATTTATGTATAATGTATAAATAGTTGAATTAACTGAACCAAAATAACATTAAACCATAGTAAACAAATAACCGAAAAATCAAGGTTTCAATATTGTTCGGTTATGATTATAAATAGCCAAATTAATTAAACCAAACTGACATTAAACCAACATTTTATATTTTAACTTTTATGAATAATATGATATATGTCAAAAAAATTTGTTATATATATTTTCTACTATCATTAATTTTCTTTTGATGCTTAAAACATTGCTAATGTTTTATTCAACAAATATATAACCAGATTTATTAATTGAAACTTCCTTGAATTCACCACATTCAATGATGGTTAACCAACCTAATTAAACTATTTTTTTGGATAACCACATCAATTGAACTATCTATATCTATAACCGATTGGGTCTTTATTGGATAGTCGGCAGATATTTTAACTACTGGTTCGAGTATAAGGTTGGTCACCCTGAGGAAAGGGCCTCGAGTGGTTGGGTTTGTCAGCATCACTATCACCAATGATTTAGGTAGAGGCGGCAGGCTGGGTAGTTTGAGTGATAGAAGCTAAAGTCAATTGTGATGGCCGGAGAGTGAATAATTTTTGATAGTTTGAATTGTATCTCTGTTAGTTTGAGTAGATTTTGATATATTTAAATAAAAAGTAAGAAGTTAGTGAATAACTGGTTAATGTTATTTAAATAGTTTGGGTTATGAATAGTAGCCTAAGTTTAGTTCTAGTTGTTTTTTTCTTTTATTATTATTTGAACGACATGTATACTTGAGCGCACTCTCAACATTTTTATCAACATTTTTAGATGGAAACTCATAATTAAATAAATTTACTGGCTTAATTATTTTTTCATTTAAAGTAAGATTTGAATCAAAAAAAATGTATATTTAATTTTCTTGTATATATAAACTTTACCACTAGTTTAACTCTACTTCATAATCAAACACCATTAACTCGTTCTCACCTCGAACCGTATATACAAAAATAATTAGCTCCTTCCAACGTTATAGAAAACATTTTTAAAAGGTTTCATTAGCGTTTCTTGAAAAATGATTTGATTCCCATAAGACAATGTCACAATGGCCCACATCCATTCACTTCTCTGTCTGCTATTGAAACAGAAGAGAAGAAACCTTCTTTTCTCAACAATATTGATGTCTTCTCTGTCTGTCTTCTTATACCACCAAACAGATTTCATCTTTCCTACCCAAATCACAACCTTTTTTCACCCAAATGGGTTCTATTTGAATCTTTAACCCGACCCATATCCTGTAGATTCAATCTCTTCACTCTAAAAACTCTTTACTTTTTATCCTTTCTACCAACCCAAATGGAGAAAAGACACATGATTATACTGATTGTGACATTATCATCTTCCTTTGTTTTATTTGTCATTCTTTTCTTGATTTGTGTGTGTAGAAGAAGAGGGTCTGCAAGTAATGAATCATGGGATAAGGAAGCAAACCCTGATTTTAAAGAAAGTGGTGTTGAAGAAACAGAGATGAAAGGGGATTTCATTAGGTTTGAAGGTGGTGAAGATCTCACTTGTTTTGATATATTGGATGCTCCTGGTGAAGTGATTGGGAAATCAAGTTATGGGACTTTGTATAGAGCTAACTTGATGGGTGATTCAGTTTTGTTGTTGAGGTTCTTGAGGCCAGCTTGTACTAATGGCAAGTTACAAGATTTGATGCGTGTGGTACAACTTTTGGGGTCAATTAAGCATCCTAATTTGGTGCCTCTTTGTGGGTTTTATTCTGGGCCTAGAGGTGAGAAGCTTCTGGTTCATCCTTTTTACAGGAGAGGAAATTTGGCTCAGTTTATCAGAGGTGAGTTCTCTGCTTAATCTCATTCAACTTTGAGGTCAATTATAGTAAAAAAGATTTGATTTTTCAATCTTCTTTTTTGTTTTTCTTAAAGTTTTTTTTATGAAATAATGTGCTAATTGTGCAATGATAATTTCTTTGTGTGCATGATTAATAAAGATTGATTTTTACTTTAGGGATTTCTTTAAAGATTTAAATAAAATAGTGCCTTTTTGGGGAATGATAATATTGAGAAAGTGAACTGATTAATTCATGAGTAAACAGATGTGTAAGTAGCTTGTGCAAGCAATAGTTATACACTTATACCAATAAGAGTACCTTTGTTGCGTGTATAGATAATGCAGCAAGTGATTGTACTTACAACCATTTGATGTATGAACCAGCTCATACTGCACTGGCAATGTGGTAATATGTGCATGTTTTGTTGTGCATACCCTTGTTAGTAAAGAAGGTTAAAATTTTATTTACTTGGGTAAAGATTCAACCTTTTTATGATTTTCTTGTACATGTTTCTTTCCCCCTTGTGCTTCATATAAATCTTTAATCTTTAGATTCATATAAACTTTCTATGTTTTTTAAATTACTTTAAATTTCAAAGAGTAGTTTTTATATAATTATATCACTTATTATTTTGTGCTAAAAAGTTTAACAAGATCTTGGTAATATCTTGAAGATTAGGACTTTGTGGTGGGTGGGTATTTGTTATCAATTTATAAAACAGGAGTACAGGACCATTGAGGTCTTTAGAATCCTAATTGCCTATCAATTTCATATTCTAGAATGACTTTTTTGTCCATGAAAAGTCAATTTTGGCTCTATTAATACAGGGTGGTTAACTGGTTACAATAATACAATTAGATCATCACTAAAAACATAATCATTATTCATTTAAATTATTAGTTTATCACCACCTGGCAGTTTTGTTCATATAGATAATGGATTATTCTAGATTTAAAGGCTGTTTTGATTGGATATAATATGCATGTGAGGAGGGTCTGCAGGGTCATTCTTGTCATCAATTTAGATCTTTGTTTTTATCAGATTGTCTTCTTGGTATTTAATATCCTTCACATGCTGTTCATTACAGTACTTCCAATATATCAAATTGGGGCCAACAATTTTCTTTTAAGAGTCAAAACAGTTGACTTTTCACTTTGAATCAGTAAGAATCGCTTCCATTATGGGAGAGGGTGGTGATTTGTACACTATTGTATAGGTTTGTGCCTTTGTGGTGCATCTATGATCATGTTTCACAAAACTTACATCTACAGCTATGACATACGTGGATATTTAGGTTGTACGCAATTTAATGTCGGGTGTTGAAGTTATTCAACGTGACTTATAGTCGCGTAAAACATGCATTTACTTATGTGTTATTGGGAATAAAGTCTGATACATGAGCAAAGTAGTTACAGGACACTGGTGTTGTCGTAAGTCAGGGTTATTGAAATGATTTCCTCTAACATGGTCATTAAAATGTTACACATCCATAAAAAGGACAAATTTCGGGAATTTCTCTTTATTTTTATATTGCATACATGTTGTTTGGAAATTTATACCCTCATATATAAGTAAAAGATATACCAACTACAACTATAAGCAAAAGGATAGTTCTGACTTCTAAAACACTAGAAACTGGTTATTGTGACTTGGTATTGGTAGTCGCTTTCAAATTGCAACGGAGACATTCTCTTAAGAGTTGTAGACTATGTTCGGGATAGCTTATGTTTCATTGATTTTACGTGAGCAGATGAGAATGGTGACTCTCACAAATGGGAAATCATATATAGGATATCGACAGGCATTGTTAGAGGATTAGATCATCTTCATACAAGCTTTCAGAAGCCGATCATCCATGGAAATCTCAAGTCAAAAAACATACTTTTGGGCAGAAATTATCAACCATATGTATCTGATTTTGGCCTACATCTTCTGTTGAATTCAACAGCATCACAAGAAATGCTAGAAGATAGTGCTGTGGAGGGTTATAAAGCACCTGAATTAACTAAGATGACAGATTCTAGTACTGAAACTGATATCTACAATCTTGGTGTGATCTTACTTGAACTAATAACAGGTAAGGAACCGATTAATGGTAAAGCAAACCCTGATCAAGATTTACATTTGCCAACCGCGATTAGAAATGCAATGTTGGATCACCGGATGCCAGATTTATACCATCCTGATGTTCTTGAAGATGATGCCGGTGGATCAAATAGTGTTAGTGAAGATATTATCATCAAATTTGTCCAGCTTGCATTATCTTGTTGTTCGCCTTCGCCTTCTCTTAGGCCCGACATAAAGCAGATTAGTAAGAAGCTTGAAGAAATTGGACCAAAATCTTGAAGTTTTGACATGTTGGAGATAGAAATGGTCAAAATATTCAAAATCTTGGAAACAATGAGATGAGGGTTCTACTGTGGTGCTTTGAAAGTTGTACTCAAGGTGCACTAGAGGTTGTACTATACCATTGTGCATAGTTTTCCTCATTCATCTTGTATTGAATAGGCTCTTTTTTATAGGGATTTTTTAAAAGACACCCCAATATTTTAAATCAACACCCCAAAATTTCTATACGTGTCGTATAGCTCCATACGCGTCGTATCGAGGGGGGTCGTATAAGGTTGTATGTGTCATATGGGGCTATATGTGTCGTATAGCTCTCTGACAGCCCCCCTGAATTTTCCCTCGTACTCAGTGTCGAAATTCGCTATACGCGTCGTATAGTCCTATACGTGTTGTATAGGGGGGTCGTATAGGGTTATACGGGGCGTATAGTTCTCTGACACCCCCCTGAATTTTCCTCGTTTTTAGTGTACTCGACCCTATACGCCGCGTATGAACCCATACGCGACGTATAGGTGGATGTCGATTTATAAAATGAAGTGTTTATTTATTAGGACCTTTTTACATGGGTCAAACATGTCTTGAGTAGTCAAAGTCAGAGCCTTTATTGGTAGTTGACCCATCTGTTTTTGATTGGTGAGGCAGCTTTTTGTTTAACAAGAAAAGCAAACATCAAAATTGCCAATTATTGAGAATATTCAAAAGGGATCAACTGTTTTCTAGATTTGATACAACTGTTATTTAAATAAAAATCAAATATTCTATTTATAATATTCTTTTCTCTCCCCACACAGAGCAACTCCAATTCATTTTCTAAAAAATATTTAGCTGTCATAGATAATTTTGGGCCAAATTGTTTGTCTGCAAAATGGTATAGAATATGACTAAATAACACAAACGGAAGATTTGCTAAACTTCATTGCATGTAGAATATGACTAAATAACTACTTTCAAGGCATCAAGACATGGAAAATTGATTTATCATACGCAATGTCAGGCTATAATTGAAGATCAACTCAACTCTATATGATATTATTAAAGATTAACTCAACTTTGTATGATTTAGTGTTCAAATCTTGCCCCTACCAATGCTATTTAAGCTTCAATCAAACTCCATTCTTCTTTGAATACATTGGTATCCACATCAAACATACATATCAAGATTCCATAAAAAATTGACCCATTAACTATCTAGATCAAACTTACATACCAAAGTCTGCAGCTCAAAACCAAAAAGAAATAAAAAAAATGTTAAGCTATATGTTGAGCCGTTCAGTTTTAACAAGATGCATAACAAGCAAGAATTCCACAAAAAGAAAAGGTAAGTACAATATTTCTTCTAGACATTAGAGAGTGACTCGAATAACAAAAAAGCACCTGGCCATCGACCTAGTTTTGAGAATCCATCAGCCGCAACAGACAACCTCGACGGTTTATATAATTCAAGATCACAAAGCTCCTGAAACGTCTTTGAAACTACATTGTATCTTATAGCCTTTCCAGGTGTTTCCAAAACCAAAAACGAGTCGTCTTCTCTTTCTCCCACAACAAGACAATGCATTACAAACCTCTGTAAGCGCCTTGTAAAACCTAAAGCCATAGTTATTTGAGATCTTTCTGGGAATCGCGTCATCACTTGATTAAGATCAACACGGTACTTCACTGACCACCCTGAATAGTCTATATTCATTTCATGAATATCAAACTTCATAGTTGTCGAGGGATATATGTCAACAAACAACAAGCAATCACGCGATTCAACTAGAGGATAACAGTGTCTCTTAACATCCCAACTACGATGCATTACAACAGGCAAAGGAACTCTATCAACGCGATCTTCCTTAATCTTTAGATAAAAAACATACCCTGTCCTGTTAATCCAATGAACTGCATCATTCCAATAAACACCACCCATGAACTCTGTCTCAATCTGAATACCAAAAGGTTTTCCACACATCTTCCAACTCCTATTTTCCGACGAGTAAATCTCAATAACTAAAAGATCATCAGTCGACAAATACCCTCTCACACACACCACTTTATAGTGAGGTGACTTCACAGGATCAAAAACTAATGTCATACCACACGGACGCCTTCGAAACCAATCAGAACCTTCAAGATTCGATTTCGGAAGAGTGACAGCTTGATTAATCGTAGGATTGTAAACATAATACAACGCATTGTATTCAATTTCTTTACTAATCGTGCACATACTTTCTTGCATTCTATAACAAAGCATTAACCCATTAGAAGCATCAAGAACCATAATACCTTTATCACACACACCCTTATTGAAATTCAAGAATCTAAACGGAGGTTTAACACACTTTTCACGATCAAACGGAACAAAATCATACTCAGGGGTAGCAGCATTACCAATCCGCTGAAGAAACAACCACAAGGGGGATTAGGGTTAGGGTTTCGAATAAGAGCAAACCGATGATCTGAAATAACATTGCGCCAGTGTTTCGATACGCATTTTGATCGGAGGAGTGATCGGATGGGTAATCGGAGCAAGATTTCCGTCAAAACATCTTCGTTAGAGGCTAAAGCGGTTGCTGATAGCAGTAGCTCTTCGTCTATATCGATTAAGGTGCGTTTTTTTGACTTACGATATTGTTCTATGTTCGTCCTCATCGTCACCGGATGTTTGACTTCTTTATGTTCTCCGATCGTCACTGAATCAAGCTCCGGCGATGTGTGATTGAACTCCGGCTGCCGACGGCGACGGTGACGGTGATTTAGACAAGTAATCGTTGTGAATTCCGATTGGAATTTGTGTCGATTGTCAAATAGGGTGAAAATTGAAAAGGGGCTATTTTTCACGTAGAAGAATTTTTTATTGAACATCACACCACAAAAGTTTATAAGCATTTTATAAATATTTTATTTTTTTATATATTATAAGTTTTTGATGAAATGAAAATATAATTATATTTGAAAATTATAACAAATAATGAAATTGAAAATTATTACACTATCTTTAACTGATAAAATATAGTTGAAATCATATAATTTTGTATGTATTGATAAATTGTTAAAATAAAAATAATTTAGATTTTAGATTTTTGATAGTTTAATTTAGTTGTTTAAAATAGTTATCAATTAATATAAGAAAAGCAAGAAACACAAATATAGATATATTTGTTAAACATATTTAGTAATATAGGAAAGTTAAATTGATTGTTGTTATGATTTTCGTATTTATTATGAGAGAGATGCGTAAAATATTTTTTTATATTCTAGAATGATGACACGTGTCATATGATGTGCCAAAATGATAACACGTTACACGTGGCTTCAAAAAACCTTCTTTTATTATAAGTTATAGATGGTCATACTTCTGCCTTAAGCAAATGTGTTATGACTAAACGAAGCTAAACTCGTAATCGAATCAAATCAAAACCGATAAAACCGACCAAAATGCCTATATGTGATATTATATTTATAATGTATTGTATTTTTTATTTAGAATGGGATTAATACTAAATAGTGAAAGATAGAGAATGATGTTATCAGTTGCTTATCTTATATATTACATTTACAGCATTACATACAAGTGTATTATACATTTGTTACTTATTAATATATAATATCCGTGATGGAAATGGTAGTAAATTAATGATAATAATAATTCTTAACAATAATAATGTTTACGGATAATAAAAGAGATCCGAAAAGAATAAGTCAAATCATAATTCTAACCGACATTTTTGACCTCCAATTTTTAAACCGAATCATCGTGATTGTGGGTTGTTTGACAAATTAGTTTCCTTGGATGAGAGCTTATCTCCTGCAACAAACTGAGCAAAGGAATTGAAATTTATTATCTCTTCTCAATCATGGCAGATCATTAGTTTATAACCCGTAAAACTTTTGATTTTTCTATGAAAACTTCAATAGCATAACTTTCGACCGTGCCATTCTCTTAATTACTGTTGAGCGAATAGCGACAACCATCATGAGCCAACTTTGCTCTACACCATCATCGTCAATCATTCTCGCCTACTAGTCACCGGTTACGAGAACTAGTGTGTTTTTGTTTTGTGCTCGCAACACAGGTAACCGAATCAAGCATAATTTCATTCGAAACCTTTATGTGACTTAAACTTATATTTCGTTGTAATCATGATTGAAATAATTGTTTCATTTGGTGATATAATCAGAGTTTATTACTCACGGTGGACCTTGCCTCTTCCGGTTTGATTCCGTTGGACCACCAAACCATCGAACTCCTATTGAACCTGTGCAGGTTCCTAGATTCCATCAGGTACAAAAAAACAAACCCAAACTATCCCTTACGAGTTCCTGTTGTGTAACACCTTAGTCAATTTAAGAGGTTGTGAATTCGTTTCGTGAAACAGCCTTAATAGTGAGCGTACTTTCCCGTTGCGGTCATCGTTTCGTCAATTGTTCCGGTTCAACTACTAAGGTGATAACTCTAACCGCCTCTTGAATAGTTGAACGTGACTCTACAATAATTAGTTCCGGCGAGATTAAAATTTCATGATGGCAAATTTAATAGTTGAAAGGAAAACTAGACGAACGACGTATATAAAATATTTGAACTATAGTATTAACTCATATCTCTTGGCTTAACTATTCATCACCACATACCAAAACCAATTAATAGTTCACATTATTTATAATTGGTATGCTGGTATTATATATATATATATATATATATATATATATATATAGTCCTACTCGTGGGCTCAGTTCACTTCTTAAACAAGCAAATGGAATAAATGTCCTCAATTTAAAGAATGGTAAATGACTACTAAACTATATTATGAGAAAATTTTCAATTGATTAAATGGTTGTTGTTAATTTGTATGTATGTAAACATACGTGATGGTAAATTTAGTTAAAAAACACCCTTGATGTCATAATAAAATTTCAGGTGTAGTACATCCCGTGAGTTTAAGAATATAAGAAATAAATATGTGAAAATGTTTTACATTAAATATTAAAACACTAACCATATAATATTACTTTGTTTTTACGTATGAAAATGATTGATGCATGGAGACTTTTGTGTGCATGTATTAACTCGGATCATATATTAATAATTAGAAGTATTCCATCGTCGGAACTTTAATTAATCAACATGTAAGTTCAATTAATTAAACTTCAAAAAAATAACATGAGATGGTTATAAAACTAAAGTGTAGGTGCTAGTAAAACTTGAGGATTACTTGATTTTGGTTGCTTTTGCCTTTGACTAAGGTACGGATTCATGATTTATGTCTGATATGTGATTCCGTTATTTCTAGTTTTGATTCCTGTCATATGTAGTTAGTTTGCTTTTGATTTTGTTACAAGTAGCTAGACTACTTTATATCTCCGAAATTTGTTACCCGAGCTCTCCCTATCTTGGGGGTGACCAAGACGTGTTATTGCGGCATCAATAACGTGACAGTGAGCTGAGATCACGACGTCTCTAAAGAGGACTTTGAATTTATATTGGTTGTCCTATTTTGTTATTATTTCCTCAGAGGCGTATGGATCGATCCTAGGTTAGTTTTGTATTTCCTGATGGACGGTTTTATACCACTCCATTCAGGACTCTGGTGAATGGCTTGTATGTCTGCCCATACTCCATTTCACATTGGTTCACGGGCTAGCTACCTGTGTTCCCTCTGTTCAGTTATTATATGATATGATTATTAGCTTGGTTTATGTTTTATTTGATATTATGTTATTCTATGTTATCATCATATCTATTTATCTTTGTTATATGTTATTCCGTTCACTGAGCGTTATGCTCAGGCGTGCTTTTGTTTTCGTGCACGTCAGGTCGGCAGGGCCATCTGGGAGGGGAGTGAAAAGTGAAAATCTACATAAAGAAGTCTTTATTTTATTGATGTAACCAACTTTCTTTTCGGGTTTTAGACTAGTGTTATCTTTTTGGATATTTAACTTTTAATCCGTTATGAAAAATGGAATTATATTTTAGATTTTGATTACCGTAATAGTGATATGTCAACCTTCTCGAGTTGGGGTGTTACAATATATTTGTTTTGAAATGAATGCATATTTGGATTTTATATGTTTAAGTATCATGTTAAAAAATGTTGGATTTAGGACGTATATATTGACCGTAACCTTGTTTAACCAACTTGTTTAGGACATTTATAGACCCTGACCTTGTTTATGTTTCAATCTCGTGTGTCAAGCGCCTTACATGTTAGTTTGTTGTGATAGCTATTGTTGGTGATTTTAATATCATTAATATTATTCTTATGCAAGGTTTTGTATTTGTAAACTTGCTTGTCAAACCGTAAATGACTCATATTCTTCTTGGGTCTGTTTGTTTTAGAAAAATGAACCTAAACTCAACATACATATTCGTAGACCGACAAAAACATGATAACTAAACTTGAAATATTTATTTTAGTATGTTTCCCATACTAGTATTCTAAGAAAATATATTTACAAATATGATATTCATTTCTCTTATAATTTTTTAGTTTAAACTGACATAATACAAAAAATTAAGCTAAGACATAATATAACTTTAAAAATAGACAGATTAGATGGATCAACCCATAAGCATGAATGATGGGTTGATCACATTTTTCAAGTGTTTAAATCAATAAAAAACACAATCATCCCACACTTAACGATCTTTCTTATGTTCTTCCTTATCGAGTAATGACTTATAGCGTCAGCTTGCACACAACTAAACCCGCTTACGATACAACTCATCAAATGGTTTGTAACGTAATGATATTTGTTAAATACATAACGGGTACTTTTTAATAGGCCATCAAGTTAATGATCTAAGTCTTGTGATAAACAATAGTGTAAATATTAAAATAATAAACGATTGTTTATTTATAATTCTAAAAATTATAATTAAAAAAACCTAGGATTCAACTCATACATCACTATAGGCATTTATTCCTACATGTACCGTATTATAAATGCATTTGGTGGTCATGTGCTCCCAGTTAATTTATAGTGATATGATATTTACTTTAACTTTTTTATCAGTTTTTTATCAGTTAAATCCTTGTCAGATTTGTTTTTTTATCTCATCAGGGGCCGTCATCTATTTTATTAGAGACGGAGTGCTCTTGGAACCCCCTCGTAAGAGGACTTTGTCCAAGTAAACCACTAAGATTTCAAAGTTCTAGAAATCAAAATATTTTTAGTTAATGTATATCACACATCTCTTAACTTATATAATTTTTTATTTCAATTACTTGTTTGATCGTAAGTAAATCTAATCATATAAAAATAACATTTATGATACTAAAATCATCAACAATAGCTATCACCCCAAACTAACATGTAAGGCGCTTGACACACAAGATGGAAACATAAAACAAGGTTAGGGTCAATATATATGTCCTAAATCCAAACACTTTTTAAACATGATACTTAAACATATAAATCTAGATATGCGTTCATTTCAAAATAAATATATAATGAGTAAAGTAACAAATGTATAATGTAATGCTTTAAGTGTGATACACAATATGTACAAGTGATAACATTATTTTCTATCTTCCATTAGTTTGTTTAAATCTCATTCTAAAATAATAATACAACACATTATAAATACAATATGACATATAGGCATTTTGGTTGGTTTTATTGGTTTTGGTTTGATTTGGTTACGAGTTTAGCTTCGTTCGGTCATAACACAATTGGGTTTATATTTTTTTGTTTTTGTTCGATCCAACCCTTACCAAAATCAGAATTTCCTTTTTGAAGAAATTTCAACTCCACTCGTCAAATTTCGTTTTGCTTTAGATTTTTCGATTCCATTACATCGATTACTATGATTAAAGTTCACTTATTTTGTTTTCAAAACTCTTGCTCCAAACATATTTTAATTATGAAATATTTATTTTATTATATTTAAATTATAAAAGTATGCTATTCATTTCTCTTATAAGAGTATTCACGACTCGTTTCTTATTGTTATGTAAGCAAATGTCTTATATCATAGATGATGATTATGAGTTAAATAGAATGAAAATTTATGAGGTTTATACCGTGTTTTTTCATATTAGAGAAACATAATACAACCCTCATAATTTTTTTTACTATTTGTTAGAATGGTTATAAGTGGATGACAGAGAATTATTAATGACAAACGTATGAAAATATTATTATTTAATTGGAAGACAATGATAAAAAAATAATTTTTAATTTAATAATAAAGATGGATATGAAGAATTGAGTATGAATGCTTTTAACTTTTTAGTTTAAACCGACACAACACAACTTTTTTAAGCTAATACATAGATTAGATGGATCAAACAAAAAAACATGAATAGTGGGTTAATCACTTTTTTCAAGTGTCCAAATCAAGTCAAAACACAATCAAATCGCACTTAAAGAACTTTCTTATGTTCTTCCTTTTCAAGTAGTAACTCTTATAACATCAAATTGCACACAACCAAACTCGCTTAAGATACAACTCATCAAAAAAATTTATAGTCTAATAATATATGATGAATACATAACAGATACTCTTTTCATAGGCCATAAGATTAACGACTCAAGTTTGATAATAAACAATAGTGTAAATATCAGAATAATATTAGATGATTGTTTGTTTGTTATAATAAAAGTAAATGTTAAAAAACCTAGGATTCAACTCATACATAGCTTGGTCATTTATTCCGTACCATATCATAAATGCATTTGGGGGCCATGTGTCCTAATAAATTTATGATGATATGATATGTCTCTTCACATCTCACGTTATAAAACGACACCTTTTATACGTCTCGTATGATATCATACGTGTCGTATAGGGCTGAAGACATTAAAAACGAGAAAAATTCAAATGGACTGTCAGAGAGCTATACGTTTCATATAACTCTATACAACCCCCTATACGACACATATAGTAAATTCCGACATTAACTACGAGGAAAAATTCAAGGGGTTGTCAGATGGGTTATACGTCCCGTATAAGGCTATACGCCCCTCTGTACAACACGTATGAAGCTATACGACATATATAAATTTTTTGATGCGTTAAATTATAATTTTGAGGTGTCCTAATATCCACACTCTATAATATTTACTTTAAACTTCTTTATCAATTAAAGTACTGTTTGTTTTTTTGCAGGAAAATGTTTGCAGTTTGCGGACCACATCTGCTGACATCTGCAGGAGAAGAGGTGGACTAAACGTCTGCAGTCTGTAATAAGAAGACTGTTTGTTTTTTAAAATCTGCAGACTATTAAAATATTATGTAATTAAAGTAAATTTATTTTTTAATCTTTAAAAGTTTTAAATTGATATGTTATTTTGGTAAATGTTTAGATGAATTATTTTTCACGAACCATAATCAAGTAATCAACTTCCTATTCAAGTAATCAACTTGCCGGACGATGAGATCGCAGTCATAACCACTCCACCGGTCTGCCTCTCCGCCACCGTCTCCTCCACCCTCAACCGACAACAACGACGGGGACAACAACACGAACAAGTCCTTCAACTTCCGTTGTGAACCGCCAACCTTCTCATCCTCCGATGAATCCACATCACAAGTTCTCCGATCTGCAACCTCGTCGGTCGCCAGCAACCGTCGGCCGTCATCGCTGTAACATCTTGTTTTTTTTGTTAATTAAAAGTTAACTTTGTTAAATTGTTGTAAGGTCTAGTTATGTCTTTTATGAAACTTGTGGATTTGGTTATGCTTATTTGATGGTATGGCTATTATATTGAATAACAATCATTATAATAAAAAAAATAATATATATATATATGTATATATATATATATATATATATATATATAATTATACTAACAATTGCAACTAATTATAAGAGTAATAATAATTATGTTAATAATAATAATAATAAAGCTAATAATAATAGTAATTCTAATATTAAATAATAATAATAATAATGATAATAATAGTAATAATAATTTATAAAAGTTTTCAAACTTAAAATAAAAAAACACAATTTTGGAGTTTATTAACTCAAGGGGGTGTTTTGTTATTTTAGAAACTTGGAATGGGAAGTTTTTACATAAAATGATACAACTCCAATCTTAAGGGGGCCAAATTGTAAATTTATAAAAAAATCAAACCAAACCCTCTTTCACCCTCGTTTTTCCGGCAAATGTCCGGCCACCCTCGGCGCAGCTCCAGCCACTCCTTAAACACTTTAATCATTGATAATCAAGTTTAAAAACCGTTTCAAATCGGTCCTAGTGCTTGAATCGAACCCGTAACCATCTTTAATTCATGCTGAAACGCTCGGTTTCCTGATGAAATCCCCGAAACCGAAACACCAATCAACTTCTAACCGTTCAACGTTAATATCGCGTTAAAAACTCAATTAATGGAATCCATAACCATCGATTAACTATTCCTAACATACTACCACTCGCAATTTCATCTAGGAAACACACAAATCTCTCATTCGTATATCAATTCTGTTGCGAAACCACTGTTGATCAAACAGTATCATCTGGGTCATTCCAATCGAAATTAACAGAGTGTTTTTGCTTATCAATGTATTTTGGAGCTTCTTGTAAGACGAATTGAATTATTAATTACAATTGCACTGTGAACCGTCTTCGATTAGGTCGCGGCTGTTCTTCGTTCTGTTCCACCTTCAATCCATCATCAATTGAGTAAATAAATACAATTATATACGAATAATTACATGGGGAATCAAAGCCCCATGTTCATTCCCGTAAACATCATCGATTTAATCTTCAAATTTGGTTCAAATCAAACTAGGGTTCTTATGAAATTGGGGCTATTTTGAAACTGGTGTTCTTAAGATTTGGGAACCAAGTAAAACCGAGGCTAAGGCCTTGGTTCACTGGTTACCCACTCACTCTATCAAGCAGGAGGTCCCCGGTTCGAACCCGGGGAGCCTCACACAATATTTTCGGCCTTTTTGGCCTTCAAAATAAATATTGAAAATTTCTAAAAATTATGGAAAATTATTTTATAAACCTAGTTTTTTTTTAAATCAAGTAATTAATTTTTTCTGTAATTATTACCTTCGAATTTTTATTAAAAATCCTAAAGCTAATGTTATAGATAACTTACTTAAAGATTAGATTTTAGATAATAGTTTTTATTATTTCAAACGTTGCCTTTAAATTATTTAAATCTTGCTAATATCATTTAGTTATAAAAAAAATCTTATTTAAAACTAATATATAAATCTTATAAATTATTATAAATGTTTTTCCTTCATATCTTTATATAAAATATAAATATTTCTTAGCACTTATTTCAAGAAAATATATTTGATTTTTATTTGTTAAATATAAGTGTTTGACAAAACCCCAAAATTCCTAAAGAAACCTTAGTTCGCATTAAAACGTTAATTTTATTTAAAAACTTAAACCTTGTAATTACATATATTCTAGGTGCATTGTGAAGGGCTACGTTGAAACGACGCCTATTTTTATTTCTTATTAATCATCTAATATATACTTATTGATCAAGTGAGTATTTCTATACCCTTTTTTCATATTTTTACACTTTAGGGTGAAACATATTATTTTATAACCTTTGCATTTGTAAACATTTGATTCTTGCAAACTTATGACAATTTACTGGTGTGTTGTGGTTAGTTGAACTTTGTAGCTACCATGTAATGTCAAATATATGTACAATCATTAACTATTGCTAGCCTGACGACGTCATAGATCTATGGGCCTGACAAGCCTGCTTGGTTGATCCAAGTACACTTAGCTGATCGTATATGCTTGTAAACATTTGAGACTTGTAAAACTTTGTCAAGGTTTGATTGTGCATTCTGTCTTACATCCCTAGTTTACTTTGTTCTTTAACTTACGACATGAATTGCCATCTTTTGTATACTTATGTATTGCAAACTATGGAAATCTCACCAACATTATTGTTGACCTTTTATTTTTAACATGTTTTAGGAAATACTCAAGCTTGATTTCTACTTTTTGAAGCATACACATCTAGGAGTGGATCTAAATAAATAAACGAAATAAAATTGCTTGTTGCATCTTATGTTATGCTTTTAATTCTTTGAGACTTATGATTGTAATGGTACAATTGAAACTTATGTTTATATATAATTGGGTTATTAATAGCATTATGTAGCTGTAAACGATCTTAACCCTCACACCTCGACGTTTCCGCCGTCAAGGTTGGGGTGTGACAGTCGCCGTTACGGCTTGTTCTTCGATCTGCAATCCACATCGTTTTCCGGCGACGGAGGTGGATGACGGGGCTGGTGGAAGGGGGGCGGGAGCAGGTGGGGGGAGGGGGTGGCGAGGGCAACTGGAAAAAAAGGGGGCATCGATGGTCCGGCCGGTGGGGGTGGTGGGGCGGCGGTGGTCGGCGGTGGGGGTGGGGGTGGTGGGGCGGCGGTGGTCCGGCCGGGGGGGTGGTGGGGCGGCGGTGGTCCGGCCGGTGGGGGTGGTGGGGCGGCGGTGGTCCGGCGGTGGGGGTGGTGGGGCGGCGGTGGTCCGGCCGGGGGGGTGGTGGGGCGGCGGTGGTCGGCGGTGGGGGTGGTGGGGCGGCGGTGGTCGGCGGTGGGGGTGGTGGGGCGGCGGTGGTCCGGCCGGTGGGGGTGGTGGGGCGGCGGTGGTCCGGCCGGTGGGGGTGGTGGGGCGGCGGTGGTCCGGCCGGTGGGGGTGGTGGGGCGGCGGTGGTCCGGCCGGTGGGGGTGGTGGGGCGGCGGTGGTCCGGCCGGTGGGGGTGGTGGGGCGGCGGTGGTCCGGCCGGTGGGGGTGGTGGGGCGGCGGCGGTGGTCGGCCGGTGGGGGGTGGTGGGGCGGCGGTGGTCCGGCCGGTGGGGGTGGTGGGGCGGCGGTGGTCCGGCCGGGGGGGTGGTGGGGCGGCGGTGGTCCGGCCGGTGGGGGTGGTGGGGCGGCGGTGGTCCGGCCGGTGGGGGTGGTGGGACGGCGGTGGTCGGCCGGTGGGGGTGGTGGGGCGGCGGTGGTCCGGCCAGTGGGGGGAGGTGGGAGAGGTGAAGAGATGTGAGAAGAGGTTAGAAGATCTTAGAAGACATAGGTCCACATCTTCTCTATGCAGACCTCCTGCAGACGTTTTTTAATAAAACGTTTTTCAAAAAACAAACACTCTGCGCACTCAAAACCTCTTCCCGCGTCTGCGTGCGCGCAGATTAAAAGATGAGAAAAAGGTTTTGATAAAAAACAGACACCACCAAAGTCACCACCAAAGTCTCCACCAAAGGTGTTATCTTAACCCATCAGTGTGGTCCTCCTTATTAGAGGCGGTATAAAAGGACTCCGTCCAAGTAAATCACCGAGGCCCTGAGTTTTCAAGGTTCAAGAAACCATAACATTTTTAATTAATTTGTATCACACATCTTTTATCTTATATAAACTTTTTTATTTTAATTACTTAATTAACTTGTATCACACATCTTTTAACTTATATAAACTTTTATTTTAATTACTTGTTTAATCTTTTTTTAGTTTATTATTTTTCAATCATGGTCTTACAAGTTATTAATTTTAAAAAATGATAAATATGATAAAATAGTAATAACGTTTTAGGATTGTTTTAATTAGGTCACTCATAAATTATTTTGTCTCAACAGGTCACTAATAAATTATTTATCCTAATCAGATCACTAAAGTTTTATAATTCTTCTAACTAGGACATTCATTGATTTAAAAAAAATTGTAATATTAAAAAATAACAATACTTATAAAAGAACCAAAATATTAAAAAAATTAAACTATTAAAAAAATTACAAGTAATCTAATTGAAACACTTTTATTACTTTAATGATTTGATTGGAAAAATATAAAAATACTAATGATCTGACTGGAACAAATTAAAATATAGATGACTTAATTGGAAAACTATTAAAACTAGCTTATTGTTTCGTGTAAATTTTCGTTAAAATTTTATATAATGAGCTCTACTTGTTTTGTTTTTTCTTTGAATGACGGTTCTACTTACATATCATTCATTATTTCTTACAAGTATGTTAACTAATATATCAATCATGCTCAAAGGATACAAGTGTCAACCAATCGAGTCTATATTGTAACTTGTAGTTGAAAGGCAAGTTAGATTAGGCTCAAAGCAGTTCGCTTCTTCCTTAAAGACCATGTCAAATCTCTTATTAACTGTTTACTCTATTCTTACAGTTTAAAGTTATAGTAACAATAATTTTATGGTAAAATTCGATTAACTAAATGTCTACCAAATAATAATAACAATTAATAATTAGAGGTTATGTTTATTACTTTATTTTACATAAACCAAAGGCACTTTCTATGAAGACGGTGTCTATAAGTGGCAGTTGAGGTGCAACAATATTCGTTGAAGTACCACTTTTGATAGTTTTAAAAGTATGTAATAATAAATTTTATCAAATAAATATTAAAATATACATTTAAAATTAAAATTTGCAAGTAAGGATAACATATTACGAACTACAAAAGTCATACAAGCATACAAAAACACTTTTGATAGGTAACAAAAAAACAAAACAAGTATATATAAAATGTCTTCAAATGACTATATGGCTATAACAACTTCACAACAGGATCAGCCAAGTTCTCATTTGTTAGCATGTATAACATATACAACAAAAACAGTATAAGTTATTCAAATCACGAAAATGTGAAATTTGGGTAAAAGAATTAAATAACATAGAAGGCAGCAATGCCCACGATGGATATTGGGTTCTAACATCATACCACTTTTTAATGTGTATTTGTTTGTTTAAAAGGAAGATAATTGTGTTTTACATTGCTAAATACGATTATCTTTTTAGCATCAGTGTTTTACCGTTTATCTCGTAAAATTATCTAAAGAACATAATTCGGTTTTTGGTGCCAGCTAGTTTCTATCTACCCATAGAAAAACTTGTGCCTTCAAAATGTATTGTACTTATTACTTAACTCTTTGATGATAATCGGTTTAAATAGTTACAAATCCTCATGAATATATAGTCTTTTATAACAAATGGTAACACAATTATATATCATAACACAAGTTTTAAAACTCAGATAGTTAAAGGGATTGAAGAAACCAATATTGTACTTTTAGGATAGAGAAAAACAAAAATATTACATTAACTATTCATTTCACTTTCATTTTCTGTATACATATATAAGATAGTTATTGTATATATATATATCTAACATTCCACAATTTTAAGTCTTAAATATTTGAGATCTTTTAAGCTTTTAACTAAAATATTCTTTAATTATATTGTTACAAGCCACCACGGCAAGTTAATTCTAAAAGATTTTACATATCGAATGTGACACATTGAAGGGAAATAATATTAAATTGAAACTACTTTGTCAAGTTGTTAAATTGAAAAAAAATAAATCGATCGAACCCAATTTAAGTATAATTAAATATGCATTTAGAGTATTAATTAATCATCTTTTCATTATCGTTGAACGATAAAACAATATGGCATGATTCCTACCAAATATTTGCACATTGTTCCTTTGAATAAAAATAGTTAAATATCATTTTGGAAATTTTTGTTGACACTATCTAATTACCTAAATAACTTAAAAGTTTGTTTCGATTAAGATATCAGATAATCAAGAGTGATTTTAGAGAGAGAAACTATGAAATATTGAAATCAACAAGATACTAGTGAGAGAATCTTGAAATTCTTCTTCAATCTGATTTCAAAGTGGTTTGGTATGGGTTTAAGGGCCTTAAATCCATTTTTTTCGGGTTTTTGAAACAATTAAATGGGTTTTCAAGATCAAAGAAACAACAATTTTCTGATTTATAATCTTTTTGTTCAAGAAACTCTCTGATTTTGATGGGTTATCTGCGTTTTTAAATCCTATTTTCAGGGTTTTTGTTACAGTTTATAGGGTTTTCAAGATCAAAACCAATAAATTTGTGATTTTTATCATTTGTTCAAGAATCTTGGTGATTTTGTTGGGTACTCAAATTCATCACTAATTCACTTTGAAGCTTATGTATGATTTAATTCTTTTTAATTTTCACACGATCTTATGTGCAATTTTGCAGAAACATTAGTTATGGAGGATGGGATGATCACAGGGGTAAATGAATTAGCGACGCCTTCATATTTGGTCGCTGCTTTAGCAGTCAATGGAGGTAGAAAAACAAAACATGTTGTTAAATGGGCATTGGATAAATTTGTTCCTGAGGGTATACTTTTGTTCAAATTGTTCTTCATTCGACCTAAAATCACCAGAATTCCGACACCAAGTGAGTTGACCTTCAAAGGTTCGTTAATGTTTCATATGAAATTGAATTCTGTATCAGATGGTACATTGATCATCTTTCTTGCAGTGGGTTCTGTTCCGATTTCTCAAGCGCGAGAGGACGTGGCGATCGCGTACAAGAAGGAGATTGAATGGCAGACATATGAACAACTGCTTCCTTTCAAGAACATGTGTGCCATGAGAAAGGTTTATGCTTGTGTATTTTCTTGATTATATCAGTCGAATTGAGTAAAATTGATTAATTGATATCAGGGCTGTTTGGCAACTTTGTACTGCATCATTATTAGACTTGAGTGAATAAGGGGTAACTCCAAATCATTTAGCATGTTTCTGAAACTTACCCATTAGGAGGCTTCATGAACCATTAGGTGTTGACTTTTAAATGAACCAAACACATTATACCTCTGACCGATTCAGCTCCTTAATAGCCTTAACATTAAGAGGCTACCAAACAGCCCCATAGTATGCATAGTAGTAGAAGGCGGTAGGTGCATTCTAGGCGCAAAGCTCACCATTTTAAGCAAGGCACGTATATAAACATGGCATATTTAGATTTTAGATATGTTTTAGGATGTTCTAGACCATTTTCAGATGTTTCAGACTATTTTTAGATGTTTTAGATAAGTTTTGGCAGGACCTTGGCTTAAACATGTGCCTGTGAGCCTTTATGGACGCAAGACGCCTTTGCTTCATTGGGTTGCATCTGGCCGCCTAGGTGTGTGTCTTGCTTGCCTTTGACTACTATGATACAACGGTGTTTTTTTTGTTATTGAGTGCAGGTGGAGGTAGAAATTGTGCAAATTGAATCAGATGATGTTGTAGATGCAATAAAGAATGAAATTTTGAAGAACAATATCAGTAAACTTGTGATTGGAGCTTCATCGAAAGGCATGTTCTCGAGGTACAAATTTTTTCTAGCTGTTGTATTTCCTTCATATGTGTATCTGTTTATGTTACAGATGTTTCTTGGTGTTTTAGGGGGCAAAATTTGTCATCAAGAATCTCTGAAAGCATTCCGAGCTTTTGTACAGTTTATGTTGTTTCAAAAGGGAAGTTGTCATCCCTCAGGGCTTCTGATTCTGAAACCATTGGATCTACTAAAGATGACAGCAATAGTAGTGATTCAGGTTCTTTCACCAATTCTTCAAGCCTTTACCCAAGCTCCCAAACAGGTGACATGTGACTTTTTAGTTTCAAGAGACTAATTTTCTACTTCCAGATTACAAATGATTTCATTAACTGAATTCAGAAAAATCCGTGACCCATTAAAGATTGATACAAGTACGATAAACTGAAAAATATATGTTGTTAGATATGAACCAAACTCCATATCAATTTTGCTTTCAAGATTTACAGGTTTGATGTCAAAAGTCAATGTAAACGTTGGTGTTGATAGTGTTATTTCTATGTATGACAGAGTGGACAGACCAAGGCTCTGCTACTTCTTACTCCCAATCCTTTTCAAATTCACTACCAATGCAACGTTTTGAAGCACTTTCATCCATAAACCGTACCCTTGTCCAAAAAACCTCTTCAGAAGGCTTGGGAAACAAGTTTCTTAATAGTTGTGAGGGAGATGATGCAATGGTTTCTAATGCCAGTAATCCTGATTATGCTCTGGCAAACAACATAGTTTCGAGCGATAGAAGCTTTTTGACCGAATACCATTCTTGGTCATCTGATCAAGATTCCATATCAGATGCACCTTCAGAGATTTCGTCAGAAATTAAGGCATCTTTCTTTTTATTTTTAGTTTCTAAATGTGTTTTCATGTTCTTGTAATCTTTATGACTTCGAGAATTCGCTTTGCAGGATAATAGTATTAACTTTGAGCTGGAAAAACTGAGAGTTGAACTCAGGCACATTCACGGGATGTATGCAATTGCACAAAGTGAGACACTTGATGCATCTAGAAGGGTAACTTTCCACTTTCTTTTTCCTCGTGATTTTTGAAGTCAAACCTTGAATTCAAACTAAATACTTTATAAGTGCTTATCTGCAAAGCTTATCCCAAATTCAAGTTAATTTGAATTCTTAGTATAAGGTGCATTTGGTTATCATTAAATTCTCCAAATAGCTTACAAACTGCATCAGTTTTTGAAAATCAGATCTAGCGTGTTTGACTAAGAAAGTCAAGTAAATCTAAACCTAAAACACACTGCTTTTTGTCAGCTAAGTGAAGTTCAAAAACTACAACTAGAGGAATCAATAAAACTCGAAGCCTTAAAAGTTAAAGAAGAGGAAGCTAAATTATTAGCTGAACAAGAGAAGAAGCAACGCGAGGATGCTAAAAGACTAGCTGAATATGCAAAAGATTGTCTCAGAAGAGAAGCTGCTCTAAGAAAAGAAGTAGAAGACGCGGCGTTACAAGATTCCCGAGAGAAACAGAAGCTTCAAAAAGCCATTACCGGAACTTCCTTGCGTTACCAGGAGTTCACATGGGAAGAAATCGAGGCTGCTTGTTATTCATTTTCTGAAGATCTTAAAATTGGAACAGGAGGCAATGGAACAGTGTATAAATCAAGCTTCCATCATATGGTTGCTGCTGTCAAAGTTCTTCATTCTCAAGAAGCTCATAGAACCAAACAATTTCAGCAAGAAGTATGAATCGAATATCTTGCAGATCTTTTTTTTGGATTTCTTCATTTTTAAATCGTGTGATTTATTTTGCAGCTTGAAGTATTGAGCAGAATCCGGCATCCCCATCTGCTGATTCTAATCGGTGCATGTGTGGGCCATGGCTGTTTGGTTTATGAGTACATGGAGAACGGGAGTTTGGAGGAGCGATTATTTTGCAAAAACGACACACCACCGATCCCATGGTTCGACCGGTTCCGTATCACGTGGGAAGTAGCATCAGCCTTGATTTTCCTTCATAATGCAAAACCGAAATCTATTGTTCATCGTGACCTGAAGCCTGCAAATATATTGCTAGATCAAAACCTCGTGAGCAAGATAGGGGACGTTGGTCTCTCAACAATGCTGCAATCAGACTTTTCATCTACATCAACCGTTTACAAAGACACGAGTCCAGCGGGAACCCTTTGTTACATTGATCCAGAGTATCAGCGAACAGGATTAGTTTCTCCAAAATCTGATGTTTACGCTCTTGGTATGGTCATCTTGCAGTTGCTGACTGCAAGACCAGCTATTGCAGTGACCCATGTGGTGGAAACTGCTCTTGAAAATGATGAATTTGCAAGTGTGTTGGATCCAGATGCAGGCGAATGGCCGATTGATGAAACTAAGGAGTTGGCAATCTTGGGGTTGAGCTGTGCAGAGCTTAGAAGAAAAGACAGACCAGATTTGAAAAACGGTGTTCTTCCTGTATTGGAACGACTGAAAGCAGTTGCTGAGGAAGCTCAAAGATCCACATCCATGAACCGACCCACGCCTCCTAATCACTTCATATGCCCAATACTCAAGGTATGAATGTATGATCATCACATCATAGTCAGTAACCGATGAAACTCTAAGAACATGCAAGAATTTTAAAGATCATATTTTTAGTTCAGTTTTGTCAAATATCACCAGTTATTAGTTTTATAACATTTGTTTTAACTGATAATATAATGATGCTTGCTGCAGGATGTTATGGTTGATCCATGTGTTGCTGCTGATGGCTACACTTATGATCGTAGGGCAATAGAGCAATGGTTTGAGGAGAATGATAGCTCCCCAATGACTAACTTACCATTGGCGAATAGAAGCTTAACGCCTAATTACACGCTTCTTTCTGCTATTATGGAATGGAAATCAGCAACATAAGCACTCGCGTAAGAATTTTTGGATGCAGACTGATTTTTTAGGATTGGTTTATGTACATATGTTTGATTTATCTATATAATACATGGATTGTCATTAACTTTGAGTATGAAAATTCATACAAGTGTACATGTTGACACAAGAATGTCCGCGCCAACACGCGTACAAAGGAATACTAGAACTACTTTCTTCTAACGTAGGAACTAGGAAGGAGAGCGTGTTTACATATATTTTCCTTGACATCACTTCCGTCATCTATGAGATGAACATATTGTACATTTAGTTAAAGTGTTACCACTCAGATGTCAAAACAGAACAACATATTAATGAATAACGGCTTGAATATGCAATCAAACATGCTCACGTATTCGATTTAATCGTCATTTAGGAAACATAAAAACAATACTTATGCATAACATCATACACCTATATCTTGATTACTTTATTCAAGAGACGGAAATATGCAATCCTCCATGATCTGCTGACAATTAATGAAGCCACAATGATCCAAAATCCAATAACAAATCCAAGCACTATGCTAATAATCAATCCCCAATCTGCTTCATGTGGTCTGTCGTCTTCTTTTTGGTCTCCTATCGTATCATGAGGAAGTACTTCAACTGACGCACAACCATTAGCTAGCGGCGCTCCACAAAGTTTGTTTCCAAAGAAGCTAGACTCACCGAAGCTCTGAATCTGAGTACTCATTGGAACTCTTCCTATCAAACTGTTGTATGACACATTAAAGCTACTCAAGAAATTCAACATTGACAAGCTTATGGGAAGTTCTCCAGAAAGCTTGTTTACTGATAAATCAAAAGATTCAAGTGCTCTAATGTCTCCTATTTTATCAGGGATATTTCCTGTCAATTGATTTCTTGATAAATTCAATGACTTTAACTCTTTGAGGGTCGTAAGCTCACTAGGAATGTTCCCTGAAAAATTGTTGCTCGAAAGGTCTAATAGCATAACTAGCCCTAAAAAAGCTCTATAGGTGTCTTCTCGTCCCTTTATGACCAATAAATCACCAACAATAGATGACACATTCCCAAAAGAGATAGAAATATGAACCTTTGAGTTAGTTTCTAAACCGGAAAGGACTCTAAAGTTATTAAAACATCTTGGAATATTTCCAGACAGGTTATTATGAGCGAGATCCAAGATTTGGACGTCTGAAAGATAACAAAGTTGGCGCGGAATATTTCCGTAAAAATTGTTGGATCTAAGGTTAATAATTTTCAACAAACTGAGTTTTATTCCGATCCACGCTGGAATGTATCCCACAAGATTATTCCTTCCAATTTGAAGGATCTTTAAGTATGACAAATTCATTAGCGAAGAAGGTAATCTTCCTGAGATCTTGTTCCCACGCAAGTTCAATAATTGTAACGAAGATATAGAACCTAACGTTCTTGGAATCTCGCCAGACAAATTATTATTATGTAAGTCTAAGAATACCAAGCTCGACCACTTCTCCCAACACTCAGGAATGGCACCCGATAAACGATTATTTTGCAAATTAAAAACCGTGGCCTTGTTCACACCACCAGAACACACCAAAGTGTGTAATGACCCCATAAAGAAATTATCCGACAGGTCTAAAATTACTAGAGATGAACCATTTGAGAAAGAAGGTAACTCACCTGAAAAGTTATTCGAAAACCTCAAGGGTTACAGGGATACCCAAGACGTCTCCTTGGATATGATTTTGTGGCAATGAAAGTACTACAAGACGAGGCATAATTAGACTTATGTTTACGCCTAGTTCATCAGTGAGTTTATTGTTATCGAGAAATACTTGTTCTAAAGATGAACAGTTATAAAGAGAAGGCGGGATGTTCCCAACAAGATTGTTACCGACCATGGCAAGTCTTTTCAGGTTTCTCAGCCGTTGGAATACGTCAGGAATGCTTCCACCTAGTTGACAATCGGCGAGAGAAAGAGTATCGAGTAATGTAAGATTCCCGATGAATGATGGAATGCCTCCTTCTAAAGTGTTACCGTGAAGGATGAGTAAGTTTAGCATGGACAATGAACCAATCCCATCTGGGATCTCGCCGACAAGATTATTGTAACCCAAGTGAAGGACTTGGAGGTTAGAGCAATTCATTATGGCGGTCGGAATGTTTCCAGTGAAAGAGTTGTTGTAAAGACGTAGTACTTGTAGTCTAAAAAGACGCCCGAGTTCAGGGGGAATATCACCCGAAAATGAGTTGTTATGAAGACGGATGCTCTTAAGAAAGCTTAGATTTCCGATGAAAGGAGACAACGTACCGATTAGGCCTCGGGATGAAAGGTCCAAGTGGGTGACTCTTTGGTGGCGAGTGGCGCAAGTAACGCCTTGCCATTGGCAGAAATTAGTTGTGGAGTGGCTCCATGAAGTCATGACACCTTGTGGGTCATATTTGATCATGGATTTGATGGCGAGCAATGCGAGATGATCATTGGTGGTGCGGTTCTGTGGTGTCGCGGTGTGGGTGAGTGTGGAAAACGCGACAAAGTGCATCAAAACCGCACAGCTAAACGATCGCGAAAGAATGAACCATTTGACACACATTTTTTGTTGTGAATAATGTGCAATATTTCTAATCTTTTGGGACTACATATAATAACATAACGTGAATGTCAACGTGACCAAGTAAAACTTTGAACTTTATGTTTAATAGGCAGGCTGATTGTAACATGAGTGGCTAATTTTGACTTCCGTGATTGCATTCTCGTTTCCCACCATTACAGATTGTGTACAATTATTTAGTGGATTAAACTTATAAACTTTTATAATTTTTATTAGAGTCACGGCCTCACGGGTCATCCATATTGATATATGTTATCGAATGGTTACTTGGGTTGGTAACAAGTGACAAGAGCATCAATAAATATTTTTTAGAGATGATTATGGTTTTAATTATGATATAAGATGGTTTAAGAATTAACATAGTTTAATTGTAAAGTAGATAGACGTAAAAGTCGACAATTCTAAATTGAAATAATATAACAATTAAAGGAGTCAATTATTTGCTTGGCTAAGGGGTTGACTCGCTCTTATCCATATGATGCAAGCAATAGACGCTTGACAACCACTAGAGTCACATGATTATTGAGACGAATCAAAGAGAATTTATTTTTTACTCCAAAGAGAATTTATCTGTTACCACTGACCTACAATCCAAGCGACAATCAAACAAAAAGATGAGTTAAACTTATCGGTGATTGGTCACTTTTATGTGTTTCTCATTTCGAGTTGCGATATAAGTTATATTCTTCTAATTTTACACTAAAATACAAAAGTGATTCATTTGAATTCACATTTTCAAGAGATGTACATTAAAACTTAGAGAAGAGGCATGTGTTTAGCCTCTACAGTCTACATAACTCAAATTTTGAAATTATCAAAACTAAGATGATAATAATAATACCTCAAAATTTTGAAACAGTCAAAACCTAATAAAAAAATATTATTATCACATATCCATTAATAATAATTATTTATTTATATAATAGCAAAGTCTTAGCTACGTAGACTTTTTGTTTTTTTGTATTTTAGCCATACAAGTTTTATGATTTTCATTTTTGGTCCTTTTTAGTTTTCAAGTAATTTTAGTAATTAAAATTACTTTTAATACATATTTATATAAATTGCATCATAAAATATATAACAACTTTCTTTAGTTTGACACGTTTGTTAAGTTTATTTTGTTATGTTGGTGTTATTTCTTTTTTTCGTTTGCTTGATGTCTTCGAGTTTAAAGTCGAAGTGATAGCCGTTAGTATTTTTATTATTTGGATTTCGTATTCAACTTCGTGGTGGATTTACCCGTACATCGCGCAGGGTTTATTTCTAGTAACATAAAAGTTGACCTCATCCATTAACTCCACCAGTGGACACCTGCAACTATAAAGTTAATAAGATACAAAATATATTCAAACTTAATGGCCAAATTGAAAATAAGGATGAATCGATGATATAACACCTGCCCTCAAAGATCGGGGATTGAAAGAACAATAATTGGATTTAATCTACACTTGCAGCCACAACATATACATTTTGCAGCAACAAAGTCTATTTTTTAAAAGAAGACAGGAAATTTAACCATAACTCAATTAATCACCTATTTACAAGTGAAAGTTAAAACAACTATCTTTCTTCATACTTAAACCTCACTCTTACAACTTAAAATAGGTCATCAGCTTTTCTAAAGGTCGTATACTTGTATATGTCATGTTGACTGATTTTTCATAATAATCATTATAATCTAGATAGTAAATGTTTCACATCAAAGATTAAGAATAGTCTATCAAACATAAGATGTATGAAACTCGAGGTCGATGACGACCGATCAAAGTTCCAAGTAATAAGTTACCATCATCATTGTCATCATGTTGTAGTAAGAGTTTATCATGTTAATTAGACAACACAAAATATAAGTAAGTCAATTAAATGGATAATTATTTCTTAGATATTAGCTAGTCTAATGTCAATTTATACGATAATAGTTAATGGGCGTTATGTATTCAATCCTTGTTATATACGGTATGGATCTAAACATGTAAGCGTTTTATTAATTTTACACATTTTGGTGAATTATATTTTCTCTTCAAATTGACAAATTTCATTTGAACCAATGCATATCTTCCTCCAATTTAGGTTTTCATAATTTCATATGCATAAACAAATGTTAACTCGATAGGTTACACAGTAGGCCAAATAAGGTTAAGAATGTGATAATTTTGTAAAAAGTTAAGCTCGGTTTGCTAGCTGGGGTTTGACAAAAATAAACATTTTCCTTCAAAATATTATAAACATCAATTTACCTCCAAACGTATTTAATTTGTTTTAATTTTAATCCAAAAGTTTATTATTGTTTCAACTTCATCAAATATAATGAAACTTTAGACTAGAATTAAAAAATCTTATGAAAATTTTAAAGTTAAGTTGATGTTTATAACCTTTTGTAGGAAAATTATTATTTGTTAAACCTTATGTAGCAAAATTGAAATTAACTCTTTCGTAAATAACTATAAAGAATAGAGCTAATTAATATCTACAATAGTAAGGTTACTTTGTTAACTTTCACGTAAGTAAACTATATATTTGTTACCATCTAACACGCAATCTTTACGTTACACATGTTTTATTTCTAAAATCAAAACACATATACTTTGTAAAATTTAAAACCAAAACATTTAAGTTTAGATGTATAACATTTTACCACGAGAATATTAACTTTATACATTTTGAAACGACGAAGAATTGTGAACTTTTAGCTTATTTTGTTTTGGCCACCATTGTTCTCGGGTCTCTTATGTTTGTCATCTCCCTCTCTTTTCTTGTATTATCATTGGTGGTTGTTTACTTTAAAGTGGTCAACCTATGTAGAGTGAGAAAATGTGAGAACGACGAGGGGAAGCCTGATTGCAATATGCCAATCCGGTTTTGACGATTTATGTTGGTCGTCCTCTACATTTGATTTTGATTTCTCTTTGGGGTTTCCTCTTTCAACTTTTGTTTGTATATTATGTGTGTGTAGAGAGATAGATAGGGGGAGGGAGGGAGGGCGAATGACAAGTGTGTCGTGACCGGCATTCGGCTGGTTTGACGAAGGTGCCTTAACATCCCGCGTTCTTTGCGTGTGGTTCCAATCTCTCTAGGTTTCCTTTAATTATTCATTATGCTTAAGGTTTTTTACGACATATTTGTAATTGGTTTGTTTTTTGAGGTTTTCTTTAGATCTTTGTTTGATTATTGAATAAACACAATTATATGTATTTTTAGTCGGTGCCCTAATTTATTTTGTCACATGGGGTTGTTTCTAAATCTATGTTGCTTGTTGGTTGATGATAGTGGTAGTGATGAGTCTATAACAGTCTGTGTCGGTCCATTAGAGACTGTTTTGTTGGTTTGTTTTTAAGTTTCTAAAACACTAAAATGTGATGTTTATCATCTTAAAATTCGATTGGTTATGTGTTCTTCTAATCCCGTTATCCCAATGATGATAATTGTCGTCGCATTCGTGGCAACGATTCTCTAGTTTGCGGCCACAAGCCCACAACACAGAGCATCGAATATTCCGTCGGCCGGCACCGATCACCTTCCCTTTAAACCACCAATTTATCTTCAATTGATTGATCACCAGTCTGATTAATGTGAAGAAAAGTGTAATCAAATTCATTTTAATCGCTAAACATCGTTAACCTCTTCAAATTTCAGCAACATATCGAACTATGGTGAAAGCCATTAGGGTTTATGAGCTTGGTGGTCCTGAGGTTCGATCCTTTCTCTTAATCTATTCGTATTTTAGTGATCATGTGTAGTCGTTAGTTCACTTGATCGATACGTGATAACCCTAGAACCCTTTTGCTTCAAATTATCAAACAATTTCTTTGGTTTTTTCATGCTTGTTAACCGTGATTGTACATGCTGCTGAATAAATTGGCTTTTTGAAGGTGCTGAAATGGGAAGATGTTGAAATTGGGGATCCGAAAGAAGGGGAGATAAGAGTGAAGAACAAAGCCATTGGTGTTAATTTTATTGATATATATTTCCGTACAGGAGTTTATAATGTGGCTGAAATTCCTTATACACCAGGTTTGCTTCTTAATCTCTGGTTTACACATTATAAAGATTCATGATTATCAGATTACCTTTTGAAAAAGAGCTTGAGAAGTTGAATATTGTCTGAAAGAAATGCGAAGTTGTTACGCGCTAAAGTTTGATTTGTAGGGTCGGAGGCAGTGGGCGTGGTGACAGCCGTTGGACCAGAAGTGTGTGATTTGAAAGTTGGGGATGTTGTTTATCATTCGGGGGGTGCGATGGGAACCTATACGGAGGAGCAGATTGTTTCGGCAGACAAAGCAATGGCTCTTCCTGCAATTGATCCTTTACTAGTTGCAGCTGCTATGGTTAAGGGATTAACTGCTCGGTTTTTGGTTCGAACTTGGTTCAAGGTAAGATCACTTTCGCTTGAAAAATGACATACGACCTGCGCATATTGATATGTTATTTCAAGTGATAGATTAATACACTTCCTAGAGAGAAAAATGATAATTCTAGTGGTATTTTGGCCATAGAACAGGTCCTTGTACAGAACTATCCATGGTGCTTAGTGTATGTGGGAATTTGGCAGGTTGAGTGTGTCAGCTATCGGGCAAACATGGGTTCGTTAAAACATGCTTTTTTTGGTGCAAGTCGGGTTGTGTTTACCAAGTGGCCCTTAGAAATTGTTATGTTCTATTTTGAAAATGATTTAAAGACAATACATATGTTAAGAATGAACTGAATACAATTGTAGGCAATTACTCAAATTTTTTTTTCAAAAGCAATATAAGAGGTTGTAGGAATAGAGATAGACTTTGGGCGACTTTCATCGTGTTTGGCTTGTTATCATTTAGTCAACTTTTTTTTATTTGACCCGCTTTGAGTTGAAACAGACCGAAACCGACCCATTCATAAGTAAATGTGTCCAATACCTTGTTTCATATCAAAAAATGTTTTCTCTGTTTTGTATTAAAAGTAGTCTAAGAACACCTGTATGGTGTTTGCTATTGTAAACCATTTTCATACATCAGAAAGGAACTTTATCCAACAGAATTGCAATGTGATATCAACATCGGTCTATATTTATTTTTCCCTGAAAGCATCAAGTGTTGTATACAGGTAGAACGAGGGCACAAGGTATTGGTCCACGCAGCAGCAGGCGGGGTTGGATCTGTGTTATGCCAGTGGGCAAATATGCTCGGTGCGACTGTCATTGGAACTGTATCAACTAAAGAGAAGGCTTTGCAAGCTAAAGAAGACGGATGTCATCATGTTATTATTTACAAGCAAGAAGATTTTGTCACCCGTGTTGCTGAGATAACATCTGGTGAAGGAGTTGATGTTGTCTTCGATTCTGTGGGAAAAGACACCTTTCAGGTAATTGTGATCCCCTCTTTCATCTATCCTTTTAACATTATCATAACATTTTTTTCATATTTTAAGCTGTCATCTTGTGTGTTTGTAACATCACACGCGTAACATTCTTGTTTAGGGGTCATTGGCGTGCTTGAAACAACGTGGATATATGGTGAGTTATGGTCAATCTTCTGGCACACCTGACCCTGTATCTTTATCTGCACTGGCGACAAAGTCCCTATTCTTGACAAGGCCTTCTGTGAGGACATCTGGTTTTTCAAAGGACGAGATGCGTGAAGCCATGAAAGAGGTTCTTGCTAATGTTGCTTTGGGTGCTTTGCGGGTACGCGTTAATCATACTTACCCGTTGTCCCAAGCTGCTCAAGCGCATGCTGACATGGCAGGTAGGAAAACATCCGGGTCCATAGTGTTGATACCTGATGGAGTGGAGTTGTAATGTTTTTGTGGTTTGTATGAATGTGCTGATGCAAGTTTGTGTAATGATTAAAAGATCACTTTTAGCTCCAATAAACCAAATTGGGACAGTTAGATAAATTATAAGATGATGTAAAATTCTCTCCTTTATCTGACTCTCTTATTTAACAAAAAAATAAAATATTCTAAGTATACATAACCTCTATGGTCTATTGTCTATCAAGGGAGTCACAATGATTCAATGTATGCAATCCTCTGTGTAAATGTGTTAACTTGCTAAATAAGTGTATTAGGTTGTGTAATTCTTATGATAAAAAGAAAATACTAATTTTAGCAATACAATGATTTAGCAATACAATCATTAATACGCGTAGAATGATAATTTATACAATATTTAAAAAGGTATTGAATCAAAATCAATACCGTAACCAATTATCTGCATCTTGCATTTATGCTATGTGATTATGTGTTATGGGGTTTGATCAAGAGCTTGCGCCCCACCAATGATGTCACACACCAATGATGTCACGCTCGGTGTGATCGGTGCTCGACACAAAAAAAGTAACTAGGGTCATGGCATGAGAGGCAAAAATATTTTAAGAAAAAAATTAAATCATTAATAGATCGACACCGTCATTCACTCGTTGGTGATCAATTTAACACTCTTTTACTCACACTTGTCCGTTTTTGTGTCATTTAGGTGGTATGGTTAAGTCTTGTTAAGCCCTTTTCAAGTAATAACACGTCAGCACACGGTTTTATTTTTCTATTATCTAGATCTTTCTTCATGGTTCTCTCCGGTGACCTCTAGCACCATCGTCGCTTCCAAAGGTTCTAGAATGAAGCATATTGCCGTCCTTTTTCTTATTCTTCTAGGTTGAAGAATCTTATGAAAACTATCAAGACAATCCATCTCGATCATAGTCATTCATATATACTGTCAAAGAGCCCCTTTCAATTTGAACCCCACATTTCTTCCGTCGATCTTTAAAACTCATCCACAAACCCTCAAATCTTTGATTCAGTTAACCATAATCAAACACAAAAACCTTATGAAAAGAACAACGCATAGCCTCTAGAAACCTTAGCTTCTAGTTAAGAAAAGCAAATTTGGTCACATGACCTACAAACAGATGGACGTACGATAGCTCCTTGAAAAATCCATCATTTCAAATTCATAAACCATTGTTATCTAAAAATGTTCTCACAAACAACCGGAAATTCGATCTCACAAATAACACTAATAATTATTAAATTTGTTGTATTGTGGTTAAATATTTTATATAAAGATTGGTTTGTAAGGTAAGTTTTTCAACATGTATACTTGACCACATAAAACCGTAAACAAGGGTTCTATGAATTAATTTATATTAAGTACCGAGTATGTTTGCTTCGGTCTCTTTTGCTATATAATTTCTAATAAATAAATAAGTTTTCAAAAGAGTTACAAATATTAGATTTGTCGTGGTGGAAAAGGATTGTTATGTTTTCATCTGTCTCAGGTTCGAAACCCATATCTACCCTTTTTCTTGCTGAACTCAAACCCTAGATTTCCGACGTCGTTCACCTTTTCGCAGATCTCCGGCGAGTATCTTCCGGCTGAAATCCGATCGGATCTCCGGCGACTAGCTCCCATGGATGTAGATCCACCTGTACCTCCATCTTCATCTTCCAAGAAGGTCTCCACACCAGCGAAGAAGGTCTCACCACCACTTCTACTTTTACTCACAAATTCTTTTATCATTCAGTATTAATTCTCAGATCTGAATCGGAATCATCAAACTGAAAATAATGATCGGAATCTTATGTTCAATTCTACAGCCGAAATTCACCCCTAAACCACCGCGTAGGAGACAGCTCGTCTTGCCTAAAAGGTACGTGTTCTACGTTCAATTTTGAATTTCTTCTACAATTTTGTCATTTAGGTTTGTAATTAGAAGCATATTATTTGAGTGTTGTAATGAATCTGTAATTATGATTTTCATTTCTTCAGTGACAGTAGTGATGCTGATTCTGAAAACGAGCAGGAATTACTCCGCAATGTCGTTGTAAATCTCTCTCTCTCTCTCTCTCTCTCTCTCTCTCTCTCTCTCTTTTATATTCATTAGTGTTATGATCACAATTCTTGTGATCATAATATTTTGTTAGATCTATTGCTTGATCGGCTAAATTTTAATAACTTCTTGTTGATTTGTTTCTGACTAAAGTTTTGATTCTTTGGAAAATTTTCTGTGTAATTGAGTAAACGAATCTAGACAGAAGAAAATGAATGTTAACATTCTTATAACATAATTTTAGTAGGCATTAGTAGGCATTATTAAAGCTTCCTCGAGTCTGCATCAAGAATACTTATCGAGTTGATTAATCGAGTTTATGCTTAACTTAACACCATCTAGCTCTAGCTCAAGAAGCTCAAGCCCAAGCTCAAGCTCAAGCAACCGAGCTTCTATGTCTCTAATCATAACCCTGGTGTCCTAAAAGAAGGGTCAAATAGGTCCAATCCCAAGTTTGGAAGAATTTGTCTTCATAAACATGTCAAACTGGATCTATTCAAGTTGTCATGACTTTTTGCATATAAATATAATAAAAATGTTGTGGTTGTGAATTCTAGTAATTGAAGAATATATAGTTAATAATAAGTTATGTAATTAACTGAATTGTTAAAGTTTCCTCTTCTGGGTGAGGGTTATAGGTCTCTTTATTCCTTGTAGTTTGAACTGTAATTGGCAATCTATGAGATTTTCATAATGCCCTTTAATCATCCATTGCTTATATGTATTTGTAATTGCAGAGGCATCTCCGCTCAGGAGGGCCCAAAGATGAAAAGAAAGGTAATTCCTGTGAAAATCCTTTTATACTCAGTTCAAAAACATAAGTTGGTGACAAAAGGAAATTGTTGTCTAAAGCTGGTGTGTTTCAACTTGCAGCTTCAGATGATGCGCCAACATCACATGCAGCTGGATCATCGAGGACTCATGACCCACCAAAGAAAGAGGAGAACATCAAAAGCAGCTACAATTTGAGAAGTACTTCTGGGAAAAGTGTCATAGTTTCATCTTTAACCGCCACAAAAGATGAGGATATTGATCACATGTTGGTAGATGATGAATCTGGATCCTCAAGCAACTCTGAAAATGAGTACAAAGAACCATGGGTGAGATACAATTATTTTATTTATGGTTACTATTATGTAGGATAAACACAATTACTGATCACATAATGCAAAGATGTGGTATGAACATCAAGCTAACAAGCCGATGTTTGAATCAAATACTAACTATTAGAAAGATCATGATGCGTGTTTACGTGAGGTTGTTCCTTTTTGTAAATCACAGGATCCTCATTCAAATTATCCCATCAGTCTTCCTTTTAGACCTCCTGGCTCTGGAGATCCAGGTACAGTTGTAATGATTTCTCCATTCAAAACCACATGACCAATTAATTTTATTCCATTATAATCTTTTTTGCAGAGGTTCTTAACGCAGAAGAATTTGAGAAGCAGAATGAATATGACGAAACTAAAGTCAACTCTGCTTTAGAGCTTGGACTGTTGGTGGGTCATCTTGGTTAACACAAATAAATTATTTTCTCTACTTCTTACATCCTACCACGTACCAATGTTGTGAATTCTTCTGATATCAGGGCCTTGATGACGATGATACAAAACATATCATATTTTTCCAATTTCCTAAACAACTTCCCTCAGATCAAGTTGCCGTTAGCTTAAAAGGCGAGGAGGAAGCTGGGAGCTCAAGTTCAGTAAAAAAAGATGCTTCTAACAAACGCATTGGTTTAAAAGACTTGCCAAATGGGCACCTTGGCAAAATGTTGGTTTACAAAAGTGGAGCAATTAAGTTGAAGCTTGGAGACACCATCTTTGATGTAAGTGTTTCATATCAACTTAAACCATGTTTATTTGCCAAAATACATTGATGAGTTGTATTTGTACACCTTACAGGTTTCATCTGGTACGCCTTGTGCATCTTATCAATCTGCTGCAATGATGAATACTAAATCCAAGAACTGTTGTGTGCTAGGAAAAGTCGACAAGCGAGCAATTGTAGCCCCTGATCTGAACTCTGTCTTGGACAGCATCAACCAGCTTTAACATGCACAGGACATTATGGTAGATTTGTAAACTTCATCAACTGTGGGTATGTCTATATCGCTAACTAGTAGAATGCATGGATGCTAGATTGTTAAGGTACCTTGACGTAAGGCTCAGTTTGTAGTAAATGGAAAGTATCATAAAAACACTTTCAGAACCACAAGTGTAGAATTCTTGCTGATTATGATTGATATATGAATGGAAAAGGGTTTTTGGCTACGTCCACGGTGCCAACCCTCATCTTCATCATCCCTTCACCGCCACTGCTGCCGCTGCCCATTGATCAGGATGCTCCCTCATGTTGTGCTCATCTCTTTGTTGGTTTTAGAGGGTGTCTTTTGACATAAGTTTACAACGTGATTATACGTTGAGAACTTTAAAACCCACTCCCTGAAGTATGGTTGTTGTTTGTGTGGTCCCTAGATAACTTTTAGCCATGTCCCATGCCGATATCTATGTTAACTGTTTACTCAGAGTGGCACGTCATGAAGGACAGCCATGCATCATCCTTGGATAGATGAACCTAAGAAGAAATCCTAATCTTAGTGGTTAAGTAGTGTGTCTTACAATCAAAAGTATGGGGGTTTAAATCCTTTTAAGTGTAGGTTGTAGCATATTTATTCCACAATATCTAGCAATTGCTGCTAAAAAATCATCATTGAATAGACAAGGACCAACCATTTCGTCCAATTATGATCGTGGACCGGTTACGTCCTATCATAGACACATCAAGGGAGTGGTCGTAACTTTTGACCATTTAAGTACTCTAAAATGATATGCCAGAGTGATAAGGAACCCGCACAACTAGTCAATTAGACATGTTTTTAGCTTAGTGTAATTTAAGAGTAGGAGTTGGATAGATTTACTGTTAAAAAAATATATGGTCATTAAATATTTGACATCTATGTAAACTTGTTTTGATCTTGATATATGCTAACTCAGGTTCGGGCTTCAAAGTTGATAGAATGTGAAATTAACGTGATAGTGTATTTATTTAGTCCAAGTAATTAGGGGATTTTTTTTTTCATTTTTGACGAGAATACACTATAGATGCAAGATGTTTTTAGTGTTTATCAATTATTTTATTGATATTTACAGGTGTGAAGAATATACTACTGTATAATGATCGGAATCTCATACTCTTCAAGTGACATAACTAAAAAATGTTGGTATGAATTTTGAATCAACTTGGGTAAAACATTAAATCATGCGAAAGTTGGTCCTTTACAAGGCAAGTTGGGCATTGGTCACCTTAGATGAAGATCAATGTAAACCTTCTTAGAAATGTAGACTTTGGAATAACTTGTGTTAAACGTAATTTATTCATACTCAATTCCAAACCTGTCTAAGTAAAGTTGACAATCAACACTAGTGATCAAATACTTAGTAGCACACTAATAGTTAAAATCTATGAAACTGCAGTTAAATGGTGTCTCTAGATCGCTTATTTTAACAATTAAGCATGGTCTAGCGGTTTCTCTCGTCAAAACAAGATAATGTCAAGTGTCCCATGAGAGAAATTGCAACGGTTAACTAGCTTTTTACGGACCATCATTTTATAAAAAGTATCTCATTTGGTATAAATCGTTTATAGATGAATTACATACTACTATACTATTATATAAACCTTGAAGGGTCCAAATAGAGGTGCACATCCCGGTTCCAACCCGATTTAACCTGTAGGGTTTAAACCAATTTGTCCTCTTCACATCCCAATCTGGATTCAACATGATTTTTTCCCAACCAATATGGTATAAACCTGACTCTTTTTACCATTCAGCCCTAACAAAATCAGGATGGACCCGACCCTAAACCCGGTTTGCATTTTATGACCAAAACTCAAAACGGGTTAAACCTATCCTGATTCAAATTTCAACCCGCAGCTCCACGTCCAAAGTCCAAACCGAGTCCAAACTCTGTGACCAATGGGCTAATTATAATATATCATTTGGGCCCAAAAAATCTTCCATCTCGTACAACTCTGTAAAACCCTAATTCAAACCTAACTACGTGTGTTTCCCCTTAAGATCAACCTTCCCTCCGCAGCACAAATTCATCAGGAGTGTTGCTACTATGGGTAAGAATCATTCCTCATGTCTCGATCTAACAATTTCAACTCATACAATTTCTTAAACATCTGATTGTTGAAATTGTATGTGGTTTTGGTGTTTGTAACAGGGGCTTATACGTACGTATCGGAGCTATGGAGGAAGAAGCAGTCGGATGTGATGAGGTTCATGCAGAGGGTGAGGTGTTGGGAGTATCGTCAGCTTCCTTCCATTGTTAGGGTTACTCATCCCACCAGACCCGATAAGGCTCGTCGCATGGGTTACAAAGCCAAACAGGTACCTCTCTTTCCGTACAATTACGTTCAAGCACTTGAAGCACATTGCCTATGTTAATCTGTAAGATTAGGTATGCAACTTAGGTATGAGTAATCTGTAACTACAATAATGTATTATCTTATTTGTGTTTAGATGGCAGTGTATCTTGTTTGCGCTACTGTTTCGGGTCTTCTACTCGTGTGACTATTGATTTGGTGCTGTGTTTTGTAATTTATCGAATGTATTCTGATTGTAAGTGGAGTCTGAATTTGTTGTCTTGTTTAATTCCATGATTCTTATATTGTTGTTTTCACATTGCATTGGATAAGTAATTGCATATATGCATGCTTGTTTTCTTAGGACCTTCAGGTGATAGTCACAATATTGTGGTGCAAAGTTTCTTGTTTGCTCATGTATCCTTTATGCTTGCAGTGATATATGTTACACATAGTTTATTGAAGTGATTGACTATTTTACTATAGTAGCATGTACTTGGATAATGAAAATATACAGCAACTATATGGACATGTGACAAGCATGCAATAAGTTGTGACGCTGATAGTTAGAAAGTTGTAATTTTAATTACAAACTATGGTCTTAAAACGTAGTGAAAAGCAATTAAAACGAAACAACATCATATGGATATTGCTGCAGTTTTTAATTTTACATCTGGTAATGTGGAATCTAGTATAGTCAGTGGTGATTTCTTTTGCTTGTTAGGGTTTAATATCATGCAAGTTATAAATGGTTTAGTTTATGTCCAAAATATGCGATATTTTATATTTGCTTTCACTAATTATACCATTTTGCCTTGTGGTTGTGTATTTCTCTTTTTGTAATTATTTTTTTTAAAATGATACGAACTTAAAGAGTTGTAGACTGCGCAATACAATGATTCATAACATAGCTCATATGCATGGAATATAGTAGATGTGTGAACAAGCTTATCATGCATCTAGGAAACTAATGGTAGAAAGTTTTGCATATATGTTATCAGATATTATCACTTTAACCCTTTTGAATGATGGTAAATGCACCAGGGTTACGTGATTTATCGTGTACGAGTGAGGCGTGGTGGAAGAAAAAGGCCAGTTCCCAAGGGTATTGTTTATGGAAAACCTACAAACCAGGGCGTGACTCAGCTCAAATTTCAGCGCAGCAAGAGGTCTGTTGCCGAGGAACGAGCTGGAAGGAAGTTGGGTGGCCTTAAGGTCCTCAATTCTTACTGGCTTAACGAGGTAAGCCTTTGTTTAAACACATTTATGTCATCAAAACTTATATCGATGATCCAACTGCCCGTCTTAAGTTATATGTAAAAATCTGTTACAGGACTCGACATACAAGTACTTTGAGGTAATCTTGGTGGACCCTGCACATGCTGCTATCCGTAATGACCCGCGTATCAACTGGATCTGTAACCCGGTGCATAAACACAGAGAACTTCGTGGGCTAACATCTGCTGGAAAGAAATACCGAGGACTGCGTGGAAAGGGACACTTGAACCACAAGGCTCGTCCTTCACGAAGGGCGACATGGAAGAGGAACAACACTCTTTCACTTCGTCGTTATCGTTAAGAATTTTTATTTTTGCAAATGTTTTATGGTGGTTTTGTCCTTTCAAGCGATATTAATGTGTGTTTGAGACATGCAAATCTTTTTAACTTTTTTCTTCAAGTGAGTTGTGTTAGAGTGACACTGATATATTCAGAGATATGTACCAAAAACCAAAAGCTAGATTTGTTTGACAGGTCATTATTTTTAATACACTTTACCACGTGATTACTATTTTACAAACAACATATAAAAAAATAAAGATTAATGAAACACAACTATTTCTTAGATGTACTTATTAGATTTTGTTTTATTTGTACAGATATATAATTAAATAGAGTCGCATAATATTCCTGTGTCTGGAAAGGGGCTTTCTATCTGTAATGGTTTTGTTTTTTTTTCTTCTTTTGTATGGGGGGGTCTGATTTACATTGAAAAAAACAGATGAAATACAGTTTATAGAAAAAACTTTAAATAAAATATGGTTCATTAAAACTACAGCCACATACATCTATAAATAACTTATTTTAAGTCATTTTCGTATATCTAGCTTAAGGCATTACATCAAGTCAATTTACGTTGGCCATACTAAAAGTCTAGAACTTACATTAACATGATATCATCGTCAACATACACGCCGGTTAAAACTAGTAATTTAAAATGAGAGCTTTTTGTGTTTGTCTATATTCAAGGCAACTACATAAATTGTGTTTTTTAACAACTACATGATTTTTGTCTGTCTAAGCTTTGAAGATGACCATTGCATTGTTATAAATTGTATATGTAGTTGGAACACGACCAATTTTATTGTTTCTTAAAGAATTTTTAATTAACAATAATGATTACGAATCTAAGAGAGTATTTTTAGAAGTTATCAACTAAAAACCACAATTACAAATAATAGCATCGTAGCATGTAACAATGTGGTGGTAGACAAAATACATCCTATGATCTATTCAAATCTTACAGAGTAATAAAATGTTGTGTTGATTGGTAAAAAAATTTATGTTTTATACTTAATTACAATTTCTATATCTTTTAATCATATACAAAGATTTTACTCATGTTTACTCTGTTTGAAGCTACTGAACACTCTTACGCTATATTCGGAAGCTTAATAAAAAAAGAAAACACAACTGAAATGAAACTAAGTAAAGAAAAGAAAGAGGGAGTGAAATGAAAGAACATATTCATGTTATAGAGTTAAAAATCTTTAAATTAAAAATTTTATGTGTTCTCAGATTAAAAAAATAAAAGAAAGTGATAATTTTACTATCACACGTTTATCTATCATAGACCATGATTATGTTAGAAAAGTAGAACGATGAATGGTAAATCTTATAACCTTATTTATTCACCTTCTCTCCAAATCTTATTATCATTTCCTTACACTTCCTTCAATTGCAAAACCTATACATTTTTATCATTTCCTTACACTTCTTTCACTTATCTCCTTAACAAAAACTCAAGACCACAACATTAAACCAAACATAATTAATTTGATCTTAAATACTTACAACATATAATATAGGGATGACAAAACTCATTTGTTCCTGTTTAACAGGTTAAAAATCATGAGAGTAACACAACTATCAACCATAAAAATGACTTGTTTAACTATTTATTTTTTATGCGTATAATTTTTTTAAAATGTTTTCATACACCAAGATGAAATAATAAAGTATAGCCTTCTAATTTTAATTATTTTAAAAATTATAAACAATTACATACTAATTCTTTCATTTAACAAATTTAATCGTGTTATAAATAGATAAACACAACCCTAATTATTGTAATAAACTTTTATGGCTACCAAACATCCAAACTTACCGGCAAAAATTACCGCTTAAAACAAGATCCAAACGAAAAGGTAATTTTACCAAACAAAGTAGTTGGTAGGGCACCTCAAGATCAGCAAATATCACTTGAAATATATAAATAATAATCATAATAATAATATTATTCCCCTCATTTACAATTTTCTCCTCTTTGCTTCCCCGCATAATTTGCCCCCTTTTGTCTCTCTAATCTGCGTGTGTGTGTGTGAAGATCGGCGAATATTCCGGCAATTCTTCACGTCGTCATCGTGGATCAACGCAGGTATTATCGATTTTCTTTACCTAATTTCATCGTCATCTTATTATTATTACTATTATTTTTTTGTTATCAAATTTTCTAGATGCAACATACCTCATTCATATAATCATATTATCATACGTCATACGCGTGCTTCGTGGCTGTTTGTTTGTTGTTCTGTACTTAGCACGATCTGGATGTGATGATTTACGAGTATGTGGTTGTGATTGACTTTTTTTTTGTTCGTTTGGTGGTTGTATGTTGATTGCTAGGGTTCCTAGGTCGGTGTTTGACTTTTGTGATTGGATCGAGAATGGTGTGTGTACTCGATTTGGTGTTGTCTGGTTGCTTTTGAGCGATTTGTTTTCGGTTGTTTGTTGAGATTTGAATTCGATTGACTTAGTTGGATCAGTTTGGAGTTTGGTGTCACCTTTTGTTTCTACTGTGTCATGAATTGTGTTAGGTAGGGTTGGGATTGGTGAACTTTGCTTAATTTTATTGCTGTTTATTGAATATTTACAAAGAAAAAAATGGGTGTTGCTAGATATATATTTATTACAAATATTATTACTGGATGACTGTGCTTTATAAATAGTAGCCTCAATTGCTGGTTAGCGTAAATGAATTTGTGTCTTGTCAAGTATAATTCTTCAATATGATCTCTATCTTCATGCTCCTCTCATTAGTGGAGCATTGCATACCTGCCAAGATTAGGATGAAGTGATAAAATTAGGTGAATTTTGTAGGATTATGACCACAGGGAACAAGGTGTTAAGTGGCCTCACACTTGTCGACCATATATAGGACCATGGCATCATAGCGTGGGTTATAGAGAATAAGCAATATCTTTCATAAGTAAAAAGTCTAATGAAATATATAATACCACCACTAATGTAAAAAAATTGTGATGCAGGTTACATGTATAGCTTTTAGTCATGCAATAGAGTATGACATGATGTATACTAGAAGTATGCTATAGTTCTATTTTCATGTATACGTCACTAATATCAGTTTTATGATGCAGGTTACATGTATTGAGGTCTGATCTTCAGATATACTTTCAAGGATCCCTAGGGGGAGGTGTACAAACTAAGTTATAGTTTGTGGGCTTCTCCATAAATTTTGCTTAGTGAGCGGTTCATTTGGCAAGGGAAATCATGTATATTTTTATCACATGATGTCCTGGAACTTGTGATGCCCTAATGAAGTTTTCCTTGTATCCTATGGGTGTGGGCTATCTATCAGTTTCAGCAGTCTGTACAGTTTTGAGCTTTATAGGCCTCCAATACTGGTCAGAGCTTTCATATGTGAAACTGAAGTCAGATGGGTTGATGGGTGAAAATCTTCTTCACCCTGGTGTTGCCAATCGTGTAATGGAACTATTGTTGGGTTCTTATACCACATTTGCATTGGTGGTCAATTTTGTTCTCAACATTTTTATGCTGATCATCTTGTCTTTTAAGGTATCAGGTTCTGCTATATTTTATATGTGCATAAATTAAGTAGAGACCTGTGTGTATAATTTGTTCATAGCCACTGAATATAACTGGTGTCTAAGAAGTCATGGACCGTCACAGCTAGTTAATCTAAATCATTACTACTACTAGACATTTGTTCACATGTCACATTCTGCCGCTGGACTTTGACTCCCAATAATGTTCTCTTCATACATATTATTGTTGTTTGTTGATTTAATATTTCGTCACGCAGACTATATTTTTTGGTGAGCTGCATGCAGCTGAATCTCGGAAATTGGTGGAGCGATTAGTTAATTATGTTATCTACAAGGTAGGTAGTAGTATCTTATGAGTTAAATTGTGATTTCGATTTTTGGCTTCACATCCATATGATACATTAATGTAGCTTGATGTGACTATTTGGCCAACTATGTTTTTTACAACATATGTTCATTCTTTATGAGCGTTTTGGATTTACTTCTCTAGTCTTTACCTTCTCGTGCTTGTGGCTTACTAGTGTGGAACTAGAAGTTATGATGTCGTCAACATGATACACTTAATAAATCCCTGAATGCTGATTTACTATCGGTGATGTCCTCACAGGGAACGTTTCTTCCCATGGTGATCCCACCAACAATAGTTCAAGCAGGATTGTGGTCGACATGGTTGACTGTATTGTGCTCTTTGAAGGTATTATTATTTGTTGTAGTGTTGTTTTGGATTTTATATGTGGGGATGTAAAAACTTGGCAAATTTTTTTATATCTGTTTTTAATTTTTAGTATTCAATTTCTAATTACTGCAGATGTTTCAAGCATTAGCTAGGGATCGTCTTGAACGATTGAATGCCTCTCCATCTGCAACTCCCTGGACTTACTTCCGCGTATATTCTGTTTTATTGCTGGTTGTCACTGTTGATGCAGCCTGGTATATGTTCAAGAACTTTGCTAATACATGAATCTTAATGCCATTCCTGAATTCTATTATGCCTACGAGATTATGACTTTGCATGACAGAGAATTAATAGAGTTCTAGATCATAGCTATCAATGTTTTTGTTAGCTTTTGTGCCAGGACTTTCCGTGAATGGTAGTTTAAGTGTTAGAGATGACATTTCCTGGATTAACATTCCCACATATTGGATTTAGAGTGCTTCTTTATTAGATCATTCACATTATAAACTCATTTGGTAGGTCTATGCTGTAGGCTTATCATTGGCTTGGATTTGGATTGGATCAGGTAATGATACTACCTGACCAATTATCCAACTAAAGGGATCATGATTTGATGTATTAGTTAATGGATCTTGATCTGACTGATAACCCATTTTACAGAAACATATGATTATGATTTATGGTTGTAAAGCTTGATCTGAAGAAGAAACCGGATGATTAACATGTCAGTTTTGACATTTGCCATGAGTTTCTGAATAATGCGATTTTATGGCCTTATCATATATGCATTCACTGTTTTTATAATATCTGCATTGCTGTCTTCTTGGTGGTGTCACATAACTCTGTTTTTAGGATTTTCATGCTTACTGTCTCCTACATTCTTTACTGCTATTTGCAGGATAAGGACGTGCCTACTTATCTACCAAAGAATACCATCATCTCTGTTTTTGTTATTATTCTTTGAACCTCTTAGTATAGCTTTCGAAACACTTCAGGTAGACTGAACTATATCGCCTTCCCTAATTCCATCTCCAGTTCTCTATTTATAGTATTTGTTTTCTTTTATTCTGTTGGATTTTCATAGCATGATTAATGAGTTTTTTTTGGTCTACATTATCTTTGGTTTAGGCCATTCTGATTCATGGCTTTCAACTGCTTGATATATGGCTTCATCACTCAGCAGGCAACACCACAAATCCCAAAATATCAAAGCTTTTGGATATGTCCGCAGCAGGCAAGACCTTGGTTTTTTTATTCAATTATATTATCTTTCAAGTTTGGGATATATGGTAGTTTTGATAAGGAATTATACTATGCAGCATGCATGTGTTTATGTCTGTGTTTGCTAGCATATATGCTTTTTGCTTGACCTAAATATCATGTCTCACTTTCTTATTCTGTACATGGTCCAGGTTCATTGTGGGAATGGAAGAGTGTTATCTTGAGGAATCTGGGTTTTTGCTTAGATATTATGACCTTGTTAATGGCTCTTGGTCATTATGTGTATATTTGGCGGCTACATGGCATGACATTTCATCTTGTAGACGCAGTTCTTTTCCTAAATATACGTGTAAGTTCTTTAATACTTTTCATGTGTCATATTCTACTCTTCTTACATTTATTTTATGTGTTTATCCTCCCCACTCGAAAAAGATAAAATATAACATGTAGTTTTTGCTTATTTATATTATGTCATAGGCAGGCCTTGTTAAGTGCAGTTGCAAAGCGTATTAGAGGGTTTGTAAAGTTAAGGATAGCTTTGAAAACTCTTCATGGGGCTCTCCCTGATGCAACATCTGAAGAGATACAAGCTTATGATGATGAATGTGCAATTTGCCGGGTAATCATTTTAACTTTTATTTTGTTCTATTTACAGCTCTATTTGATATCTCTGTTATCTAATAGTTTCACATACTGGTACAATTCAGGAACCAATGGCCAAGGCTAAGAAGCTCTCATGTAATCATCTGTTCCATCTTTCATGCCTGAGATCTTGGTAATAGTTTCATATGTTTATCTTTTATTAAGTTGCTATAGCATTATGTTATAATTGAATATGTTGAGTTGGCATGCTTACTCCAGGTTAGACCAAGGTGCAAGTGACAATTATTCCTGCCCCACTTGTCGAAAGCCTCTCTTTGTTGGCACACATGAAGGAAATTCTGCACCTGATTCTAGAGATATTTCAAGTGATGAGCAACTTGCCCGCCAGTTAAGCTCTACACTTGAACCACAAAATGTTCCTGCAGGTGTGAACCCAAATCAAATTCAGACCCCTTTAGAACGTGATGATTGGAGGTTTGCCCCTAAATTTATGAAAAATTCTGTTGTAGAAAACACTGTATATCAATAAGTAATTTTCCTTTATTTTCTCTGGGTATGTTGTACAGGGGGTCGGTACCAGAATCAGGGTGGTTGGGGTTTGATGGGGTAGATCCGTCTACAGCTATAAGACCGGTGGGTTTTGGAAGAGTCCAGATGATGATGAGGCAACTTGCAGCTGTTGGTGAAACCTATGCCCAATCTGCTCTTGAAGATTCTTCATGGAACCTTTGGCCTATAAATCCATCTCAGGCTAGCACATCTACTTCAAACAATCCTTCTACCAGTAGTGTAAGACATCGTGGACATGCTGGTAGTTCTCTCGTTGCAACTGCCCCACGTGTTTCAGATGCTGATTTGTCACATTTACTTGCAATGGCCGAAACTGTTCGTGAAGTGCTTCCCCATGTCCCTGATGAATTAATATTGCGGGTATTGTTTCTTCTCATTCTGATTTTTTTTGAATCTGCTGTTCTGCTGTTTGTTATAGTTGCTTAGGTATTAGTGGAGATTGCAATTTCAACCCATTTACTTATAAATTGATGAATTACGGGTTATTATATATTAACAGATAGAGTAAAATAAAAAAAAGCATAAAGGAAATGATCAATTGGGCCAAATGTTGCCCAAAGTGTATTATTATTAAGTAGCTAGATTAGGATAAAATTGTTGAAAAATGTAATCTTTCTTGATAAACTGTGAAAGGAGTTGAAAGTCGTCCAATAAGTTTATTCGAGATTTCAATTTATTTATAAAAAAGGTAAGCTTTATTAGGCTAGGACAGACACTTGATGCATACGACTCAGAAGAAAGTATTGAAATAATACAACTGTCTTTATATGTGGCACACTAATTAATAAAAAGAAATTGGAGAGGGGGAGCAGGCAAAGAGAGTTTTGGATCGATCTTTTTACCCCTTTACCTGACCTGGTTTTTTAATTGATGACTTATTATTATACTCCCTTACTCTTAACTTTAAGAATCTAAGGCGTGGATTATAATCTAAGTATGTGATAAGAGTATGCGAGTGAAAAGTCTGTTTCATTGGTTTGCTGCTTTTGTTGAAATTTGCAGTGGTTTGAACTATGCAGGATTTGCAGCGAACGAATTCAGTTTCTGTCAGTGTGAATAATCTTCTTCAACTTTAACTGTTTGGTGGTGAATGGAGGTTCTTTGCTCTCACTGTAAGATTTATTCTAGTGTATATAGAAAGGGTCTACGTAATAAGTTGTTCAACTATAGCCTTTTGACCGTTGCTGTTTTCTCCTGCTATAGATTATGAATAAAATTAATATTTACTTATTAACGTGGGAGGGACATTTTGCTTGAATGGATTACAATTGATATCGCCTTGCATCCGGCCCTTCGTGGACCATACAAGTGTGAATGTATGAAAATACCAAAGTTTATTTAAAACTAATAAATGTTAATAATTCAAGTCTAAGGTTTATAACCTGAGGGGAGTAAGATACATGGGCAAAAAGGATTTGACCTCTGCAGAGACAATACAAGTCTAGCATAATTATTGTGTACCCACATGCTACCACCACTATCTTGTAATCGGATGAGACAAATGCCTTGTGTGGCCTTTATAAAGCAGGCATCGCTGTTGGAGGAGGAAATCTGTTGGGCGCTCGTTTGCTCGCATTCGTAATTCTAAACTGAGGCTAAGGGTAGGTGGTGGGTGACCTCTCACAACCATTGTATGACTATATGTTTAATTATAAAAAAAGGTGTTCGAAAAGGATGTAGTGTTGGAGGAGAGACACGTGTCTTTGAAGGAAAAGTTCAAATCTGATATATGCCTGGTGTTTGCTGACATGATGTGTTTGTGAAGGTTAATTTAAATGGTTTGGCATCTGCGTTTCTGAAGGCCTATCAGGAGAGTTGTTGACGGGGTATGCACACGATTAAAAAACGGGGTGGATTTTTAGACGGGAGATGCATAAGGTTCTTCTGATAACAAACATTTTGGTTTGCTTTGTTCCCCTTATGCAAAGCCAATAACGCATCCTCCCTCGAACACGTAACCAGTTAATTGTTATCTACATTAACACATGAGAGTCTTACAGATCATAAGTTTTTTGTTTTTACTCGAGTTGTGTAATTACTTGTTTATAAAACATGTAGTATTGAGTTCGATATCACACATAAAAAGATCTTTTTTATCGAGTATGATTGATATGCTGGAAGTGAAATCCTTGAATCTTTCTTCTTTTTAGGGTATGTTAGTCACCTAGTTAAAGTGACATTTTGAAATGTCATTTTGGGGTCACATTAAATAAATTTAACTAAAGCCTCACTTGAAATAACTGTATTGGTTTTGACTAAGGGGTTGTTTGGTGGCCTATTAATCAGTTTTTTAATGGTTTAGATATCTGAATGGTTTAACATTTAATTTTTCAGACTGTTTGTTTCGTGAACAAATGTCTGAATGGTTAACTTTTTTACCTCTGAATGGTTAAACATTATACTGGTGTTGAATGGTTAAAAAGTCTAATGCTGAATGGTTAAGAGATTTAATGCTGAATGATTAAGATATATTATTTGAATTGGTCAGACATTTGCTTTTAAATAGTTAAAATGATATACTAGCTTTTAATGATTCAGACCTTTTAATGGTTCAACATTTAATGGTTCAGACTCCTAATTGGTTCAACACTTAATTATTCAGAAGTTGTCAAACAACCCTTAAGATCAATCATTAACTAAACTCTTTATTGGTCAAATTTATACGTCCGTTAAGAGCTCGACGATGAATTATTTGGAGCCTCTTTTAAACTAGAAGTAATCGCTTTGGTGCCACATTAGTTCCCATATCATCATTTTAATGCCTCAATTTTTGATCCACTACATGTAGGCTTAGTATGGGTTCTAACTTTTAAACTGAACACATGTTACATGACAATCTCGTCATGAAACATCTCTTCCACAGACATTTGTCATGAAATCCTCAACGTTTTTGCCTCACATTAACACCACATCAATCCGGAGTCGGTTTATGTAGTACCATGTTCAAATGCTCATTGAAAATGAGGATTCTATCTTTCTTACTTCTACTTTTAATAATAAAGATATTAGTCGGCACAATACACCCCGTTATCTTCTATTGGCTTGTGAACTTGTACACGCTCGTTTTGTATATGTATATGATGTATACACCGTTTATACCATATGCATATTTAGTACAACAATGAGGCTGTTGCAAGAAGTAGTGGAGAAATCTCGGCCGTAGGTGGGAACATCACCCCTGGTTGCAGTGACCGAGTAAAATGTGATCCGCGGAATTTTCACTGGTACTTACTGGCCGGATTGTTACTCGTTTACTTGTATCCACCACACACACGTACGCACAAGAAAAATAGAAAACATAAAACGACATCCTTTAAAATAAAAAAAAATTAAAAAAGTAAAAAAGAACTGATGTGTCATACAGAGAACGTTAATAGAAAAACAAAAGGACTCTATTTAGTATTTTCCCCTGGAGAACAAGAGTGTATATAATTAGAAAGTAGGTCCAGCTGGAACCGAAAGCGACTACACTTTCTCCAAACATGGCCCCGTCAGATCTGACTGTGACATAGGTGTCCTCTACAATTTCCACGTGTCAATAACCAATCACGCGCCTTCTAGACGCGTGTTATATCCTCCTCTTTCCTTCTTCATCTCCCTACGTATACGCGTTTTTTCTGTATCTAATATCCCCTTCGTCTCTTTGCCACTACTCCTAGGGTTTCCATAATTCTCAATTTGATCATAATTTAAAGCTCTCTTCAAGGTAATGCCGCTACATACTCTTCTTCTGTTCGTCAGTTTCGTTTACGTTATTAATCTGTTTGTTGATGATCCATCGATCCTTGAGTTTTACTGCATTTTGAAGGTTGTACTTCCAATTGTGCTGCAGGTGTTTTGATTTGACGTAGAGAGTTGAATTGAAGTTTCGGAATCATCTTCCTTGCAGAATGTATGTGCGGTAACAATTGTTATATCTGATTTATGTTCGTACGATAGAATTCTCTTTGCTTTAGTTAATTGGCGAAACGTGTTAATTGTGTTTGATTACATGATGTGGTTATCGTGTTCGGTAGCTTTTTTAGGGAATTCATTGTGCCACGAATGTATTTGACCTCTTTTTTTGAGTTCTTCATGAATTTTGAATACTGGAAATGAATGTTTGGTCAAAGTCAGATGAATTTTGGCGCTTAAGTTTCTGGTTGTGAAGATTTTAAACGTATGAGTTTCGCTTGGTTATAGAACTTGACTACTATTTGTCATTGATTCCATGAAGTTACGTTGTGTACTTGTGTTCTTGTTTGCATATAGTTCAGGCTTAGTAAACCTCATGAATCTACATTTATGAGTTGCATTTCCCTTTATATTCCGTTGCAAAATAGTCCTATTTGCTTTTCGAGTAATACGATTTTTGGAATCACCATCTTCATTAGAAGATAAACCATCACCTTGGAAATGTGTACTATGTTTTGGATCAGAGGGTGTATGACTTGATTGCTTAATCACCATTTGTTTCTTTAAGTTTTTTTAGTTTTGAGACTTTGTAAGTTATTTTGGGTTTATTTCTGTAGTTGAGATACTTTGAATCCCTTTGAATGTGAGTATGATGTATTGTCTAGGTTCATTTCACCTTCTCTATAATTTAATGCTGACTCATTCTGTCTTTTACAATAATAAGCAATGGTCCACGAGCGTTTTCTTTAATGCAGTGAAACCCTTAGGCTGTGTTTTTAATGTATTGTTTTCTAAAGGCAATATTTAACTAATGAAAAAGAGATTAGGTGGTGAACAAAAGAAAAAAAGAAACAAAAGAAAATGAGAGTCTCAGTGCACATGATCTTGGGTAAAAAAACACAGGTAGTTTTAACATTGTATTGGTGTACCTACCCTTTTTTTATCCACCTTTTAGTGATACTTTGATGTAAATAAGATGTCCATTAGTCTCACGACATTGACTAGTCATGTTCAAACAGCTATGTATATGCTTGTTTGGTTGTATGTGATATTGATATACAGGAGTCTGGAGTTAGCAAGCTACGATTCATCATTTATCTATATGCGTATCATTATTTGTCGGCACGTATAGTTGTCCATTTTAATGCTTCCCATACATTGGACCATATTGTATTGTTCCATATGCAATTGTTCTTTCTAACATCCAGTCCCCACCATGTGGTTTTGCTTTTTTACATATACACCTAAGCCTGGTGCCTCCTTTTTCGTCCACGTACTTGTTTCTAGCTAGCTATTTTTGGTGGTGTTTTTGCTTTTACCAGTTATTGACAAACAAATCAACCGAAGTGCTTTAAAATCTTAATTTTTAGTATATATCTCCTAAGGGAAAGCATGTTATTGTCTAAACTATCTAAACAGCCCTGTGAAAGTTTCTTTCATCATCATGTACATATTCTACATTTTTTTTATTTAAAACAATGTGTGAAAGGGCAATGGTCTGGTGTTATGCACAATAAGTTTCATTGCTGCTATGGTTTTTTTAAGTTTTGAAATACGAAGGGGTTCGAATATCTCGTGTACTAATTAGATTGTCTATCTGCTCTGCTATTTGTGCTGATTCTGAATTGATTCTGATATTTAACTAATGACATGCTTTGACCTTTTCACACGCATCTATAGGGAACTCACTATTGTTGTTTCGACGAACATTCTTTCCTGCCCATGTAAAAATTTGTTCATTTAGAAAAGAATTTTGTAGGTGGTAACTATAAGTGTAGGTCCTTGGAAAGTTAAAAATAGATAAACCTTTTATTTATTTATTTGGAGAGGGGGGGGGGGGTATTTTGAAATTAGTAGCAATTGAACACATATGATTATATGAATTTGTGCTCAATTTGTTTTATTTATAAAAGAGTGGATGGTAATAGAGTTGGAACTTTTTGTCTTGCAGTTATTTGTCTGAATTCATTCAGAAAAAGCAGTTGCCTACTGAATTGAGAATGCATATGTAAGATATGAATTTGGGTTCTTTTTTTATGTTTTCTAAATCTTGATTTCCTTGTTCTTCACTTAATATTAATGATTGGCAGTTTCTGGAAATTTGGTGCTTGATGGATAGATTTCCTACAAGCAACAAAAAGAAAACTTTGAAGCGGTGGTTTTTCATTGACAAGACAGTCGGTTAAGACTGTTGTGAGGCCTTCTGTTTATTTTATCCAATTAAGTTATATTTAACAGCCGTTTGTTCAGGAGATCTGATGGATTTCAAGTCTGATCATGGTTCCCCCATACTCACTGATCCCATACCCATTACCCAACCAAGATTAGGAATTCATGACTCATTGCTACCATATTCATCTTCTGGAGTCTTCTCTCAAGGCCCTTTTTTGACAATTCCATGGAAAAATCCTGGACTGCTTGATGATGTTCTTTCTACTAGCTGGTTGGATGCTATGAAATCTTCTTCCCCAAGGAATATAATTAAGTATAATGTCAATGCTTTTTCATCAAATGATGTGGATGCTGCTTATCAGAATTGGATGGTCCTTTTTCTTATCATGCTTTTGTTTAACTTTGTTTAGCAGTTGACCCAAACCTGATATTGAATGTTATTTTTAATTTTTTTGTTGTGCAGCTTAAGTATCCATCTGCTCTTTTATCCATTGAACAAATAGTGGATAATGCAAAGGGAAAGAGGATTGCATTGTTTCTAGATTATGACGGGACGTTATCCCCGATCGTGGACAATCCAGATCATGCCTTCATGTCTAAAGCTGTGAGAATCTGATTTGTTAATTATCATAATCTTGGCTAGATGCACTTAGGAACACCCCTGACCCGATCATGGGAATTATGTTTAATTGCATGTTTTATAAACAGATGCGTGCTGCTGTGAGAAACGTGGCAAGATACATTCCAACAGCAATTATAAGTGGCAGAAGTCGTGAAAAGGTACTTTCAAGTATTTTGCTTCTCTAATAATTTACTTAAAGTTCCGGTTGGATACTTATATGTATTACTTTGCTATCTGTTTTCAGGTACTCAAATTTGTAGGACTGAAAGAACTCTATTATGCTGGTAGTCATGGGATGGACATAATGGGTCCTGTTCAGCCTCAAGCTGATCATACCACTGAGGTAACAGCTTCTAATATTTTTTATTGACCATTAGAATCAACATTTCCTCGTATCTTTAGGTCATCTAAATCTTATTATGTTATTGACAATAGATTAAAGAAGGAAATTTGTACCAGCCTGCTAGTGAATTTCTACCAATGATCAACGAGGTTAATATTTCAAACTTGCTTTTATATCATACAGACATATTATACATAGATTTTCCTTCTAGAAGATGCTTATCGTGTGTGTATGTTTGAAGCAGGTTTTTGTCTTGCTTGTTGAGACAACCAAAAAAATAGAAGGGGCAAAAGTTGAAAACAACAAGTTCTGTGTCTCAGTGCACTATCGTAATGTAGATGAGAAGGTACCATTTCAGTATTCTACTTTCATACGGTCATATTATTGTTTGAAGATGATTATATTATTAATTTCCTGTTTTCATAATTACAGAGTTGGACAACAGTGGCAGAATACGTCCATGACATTTTGAAACACTATCCACGTCTGAGATTGACACATGGGCGAATGGTATGAAGTCTTTATTTACTAGAAAACTGTTTGGGAGTAAATTCGATTATTCTTCTGAATTTGCATATGCTCAATATTTTTTATTATATTTCGCTAATGTCAATACCTAGGTTTTAGAGATTCGTCCTGTGCTTAAGTGGGACAAGGGGAAGGCTGTTGAGTTCTTACTTGAATCAATTGGTTAGTGAAGTTACTCTATTTCCTTTAATAAAATTGTTTATATAACATAAAATCTGAATGGAAATGTTTACTTTGCAGGGTTAAGTAGTTGTGATGACGTGCTCTCCATATATGTAGGGGATGACAGAACCGACGAAGATGCATTCAAGGTAAATCTATTTATCATAATATTGATTTGAGAGTTTTGAACCATTTACTTATGAATGAGTTGGCTAAACAGTTTCTAAGAGAGGGTAATCGTGGTTATGGCATATTGGTGACTCCGGCCCCAAAAGAAAGCAATGCATATTATTCTCTCAGAGATCCATCAGAGGTTTGTATATCTCTTCATGCATCATTGCTCAAATAGTTAAAATCAACTATTAAAATGTAATTTTGGGTGTTCAAAACTGAAGTTTTAAAGATTAAATCTAATTAATATAATTACCAAATTAATTAACACAAAATTTTGTTTTCTTTTATTACAGGTCATGGAATTTATCAACTCACTGGTAATGCATAAGAAGTCGGTTCTATGATTTAACTTATATAAGAAGATCATTTTAAAGCATAAAACAGAAGGAATTGGAGTAGTTAAAAATGAGCTATTCTTCAAAGTCCCCTATTCTTCAATTGTAAATTTCTACTCTTTTTTAAATATCATATATGTAAATTTTGTTAATTTTCATTATCTATATTTATATTTAAACTAACTACTTGGCTGCTAAGTGTTTTTAGTCATATTTGTACTTAAATTAGGGACCTTTTATGTTTACCGAAACTTTGCCTCTCTTTTATTGTCTAATTATGTATATTAACAAAAAAGGCGACAAAGGGCATTTGGCCAATGATGATATCAACGTGTTAGATGATGACGTCTCTCTAAGATGTTGATGGTTAACTTATATAGTATACCTATAATGTAGATTTAAAAGTAGGTTTGGACTGTGTTAAAGGTTATTTTCATTTTGTTTTAAGAAAAAAACTTAAAACTATTGCTAAATAAAAGGAACCTGTCAAGTTTAATTAGAAGCCACGGAAAGTCTTCACAAAACTAAATTTATATATCAAGTAAGGCTGTATTATTAAATTAATTTAATACTTTTATACTCATATTATATAAATAGTTTTATGAAATAAGAGATGTAACAAAAGTATAGGAGAGTCAACATATAAATATTACCTTAATTCATTCCATGCATAGATTGTGTTTTAGTTGCATTAATAATGACTATTGCTTACTAACAAGTCACTAAGAGTTAACTGATCAAACGTACATCATAACATATGTATCGATGCCTCTTTGTTTTACATGTTATAGGTCACCTGGCCTATTCTGATATTTTCACACCCCTTCTAATCTAATAATAAATTTAGGCGTCACCATTTGTAACTAGAGATGTAATTCATTCATTTATAGTTATATAGGTATAAATTATGACTTGATCTATGTTATAAAATTATCAAATTTGATAATAGATCAATAGAGAAAATTACACAAATGGTCCTTGTAGTTTGATTAGATTGCATGATTGGTCTCTAGACTTTAAAAATTAAATATATAATCCAAACTTTTGTGTAATTATTGTATGTTTGGTTCCCAAATTTTATAAAAGTGTAAAGTTAGTCCAAACTTTTATGTGGGTGTTGCATTATTTGTCCCTAAAATTAAATTTATATACTAGTTCAAAGTTTATAAAATGCATAAAAAATGAATGAATTTGTGCTAGAGACCAAACATGCAATGATTACACAAAATTTGTACTATCTTTACAATTTTTAAAGTTTAAGAACCAAACATGCGATTTAGTAAACCATAGGGATCAGTGGCGGAGCTTGAACTATCTCGTAGGGGGGGGCGGGGGCGAAATTAATTTTTTTAGGGGGGGCGAACTCGATATTTATATAAAAATTTACACTACCGGACCAAAAATTTACACTTTCGGGCTAAAATTTAACACTACAGACGAAAAAATAGAGGGGCCAGCGCCCCCTGGCCCTATTAATGCTCCGCCCCTGATAGGGATCATTTATGCAATTTTCTCTAGACCAATAATTGTACAAACTGCATTTGAAACCACAAGATTTATTTCAAGTATATTGAAAATTGAGTATTCTCAAGTTTAAAGTATGGGCAGAAAATTACTTACTTTAAAAAAGATACAAGTGAGGTTACTTTTAGTGTTATGGTGCCAATAAGTAATGGATGAAAATTAAGATCTTGTCGCGTGCATATTATATGCCAAACTAGGTTCAATTGTTGGACTCGAATTCATCACCTAAATCCCCAACTTCACTTGATAGTTGTTTCTCAATTTGTAGGTTATTTATTTATTTATTACCTTTTTATTATAAACACGTAAATCTTGAAATATATTAGTTTGTGTGTTTATTTTTAAACTTGGTGTCATTCATAAGCTTCAATTTCAAATTTCTAGTTGGTCCCAACAAAAAAATGGACTTTTCCTATAGAAAACATGATGATTGATGTAATAGTGGAATCATTAAACAATAATCAGATTTTCCTATCAAAAAGTTATTCTATTCTATTCTTTAATTTGCTTCCGCTCTGTATCATTAGGTTAGTTGTTAGTTTTGTAGTTAGTAGTTGCATGTCATGTCTTCACATTACACCTCAATAACATCTGTTGAGATTCAAATGCATAAACTATATTTCAAATTGGCAAAAATAAAATGTAAGAAGAGGAGACAAGGTGAATGATAGATGTTGGGTGTGTGGAAAGGTGATTGCTTTAAAAAGATTTCTTTAAGATTTAGATTTCCCCACCAGCAAACAACACATGTTTATATATATATATATATCCGGCCATATGGTCATACATAATTAGTACAATATTTCTCCCTATGTTTCTGGACCACTAGATGACAAGACAGAAGGTGTGTGGCTAATGGTCATTCGTCTTTTTTGCTTTTAATGTCAGCCTGCTTCTGATGCATGCATGCTTGCTCTCCAACTTCACTGGTAAGGAACAGTGTTAAGTTGATCTCTCCAACTACATTATTACATTCTGTGTTTAATTTTCTATAGATTCTAATATACACACATCTCATCTCATATTATAAATCGACACTCTACTATACATCTCGTATGACATTATACGCGGCGTATAGTACCATACGCGGTGTATAAGGTTGAAAACAAAAAAAATTTAGGGGGCAGTCAGAGAGCTATATGCCCCCATATAGGGTTATACGACGCGTATAACAAATTTCGACACTGAGTACGAGGAAAATTCAGGGGGCTGTCAGAGGGGTTATACACCCGTATAGATACAACTCGTATGGGCTATACGACCTGTATAGAAATTTGGAGTGTCCCGATATCCACACCCTTTTCTAAACATATCGCTAGCTTTTTTTTAATATTTTTAAACCATTCAAATATATACGTATAATACTTTTATACTTATGAACATAATGTATAGGAAATATGGACTAGCATATACATGATTATACCGAATATAAAGATGAGGATTCTAAAACCATTTTTGTTTGATTTTAATTCCATGAGTCGGTCAATTTTAATATCCAAAAGAGTAAAATGTCATTTTTATCTCTGACGTTTTGTTGAATTTACCATTTCAATCTATTTTTTTGTCATTTCAGTCACTATGGCTTACCAAATATTGTCATTTCCATCAACTACACTAACTTCATTAAGTTCTCCGTTAAATATCAGGGTATTTTAGTCTTTGTAACATTCTAATTATCCAATTAAAACAAAGTTAATCAATAAAATATTCAATTAATACTAAAAGAAAAATATGAAGCAACTAGTAAAAAACGAACGCTTCAGTTTAAAAGTTTTGATTAACGCTAACGATAGAAACCCGTCTATTACACGTGTTGGATGAATAAAATAAATAATAGTTATTTAGTACTATTAAAAACTAAAAAATAAAATTTTGAAATATAAAAAAAATTATTAACAAAACATTTGAAAAACCAAATTATATGAAATATAAAATTTTTTAATACAAACATTTTAATAATTTTTTGGAGAGTTAAAAAATCAATATTTTTAAAAGCAAAACTTTTTTAAAGACAAAAATTTTAAAAATTAGTGTTATTGTTTAATTACTAATGGTTAATTATATGTAACTTTAAGCATATTTTATCTCAAAAAATTATTTTTTAATTTTAATATTACTAAATAATTATTATTTAATATTTTCATACAACACATGTAGTAGACGGGTTTCTAAACTAGTTAGCGTTAATCAAAAGTTTTAAATTGAAACGTCCGGTCTCACTAGTTGCTTCATATTTTTCTTTTTAGTTTTAATTAAATATTATATTGATTAACTTTGTTTTAGTTGGACAATTAGGGTGTTAAAAATACTAAAATACCCTCATATTTAACGGAGAACTTAACGGAGTTAATGGAGTGGATGAAAATAACAACATTTGGTAAACCATAGTGACTGAAATGACAAAAAAAATTTTTTGAATTAAAATGACAAATTCAATAAAACATCAAGAATGAAACTAACATTTTACTCTATCAAAAAAATACCACCTCCCACACTCGCCACCACCATTAAGGCTCATGGGCCCTGACAATTGGATACACATGATATGTATTCCGAGACCATTAATTCATAATGGTTACCACCAAATTTTCAAAAGAGAGTATAACCAATGTTTTGTTACCGTGTATATATACCTAGGTTTGAAAGAGGTTGCACTTATGAGTTATAATATAAGCCTCATTGCTATATATAGTATGTGTTCTTAAAAGATTAGCAATGGGCATGTGTGTCGCAACTCGCAAACTAGTCTCACTCACAAAAGACTTAAGACGAGAATCTCGAAATCTTATCCTTGTTATCACCAAAATAGAAGCATTTGTCCAACGGAAACCTCTTCCTACATACAACAAACAAATATCGATTTATAACGGTCTATGGTACCCCCGTACTATGCTACAATATTGCAACCAGTTAATAAGAGGAAAATTTCTTAATGTTCCCTTTTTCCACTTTTTGGTATTTTGTTGGCTTCGGTTGTTGGTTGGTAATTACTGAGGGTTGTTACCATAGTCGGTGATACTATTTTTCTTGTAGTGTACGCTTGTGTGAATCTCTAGCTTGAGATTGTTTAAGTTTGACTCGATTCAAGATTTTAGTGAATCGATATCAAGTAGCTCACGAGTGGCTCTGGAAGATATATTGGAGCATTTAACAAGCCGATTTCTAGCTACTTGGCTCATTTTACCCTTGTTAATGTGGGTGAAATGATTATGACAAATTTGTTGCAATTTTATTAGTAGACAGCTAGACTATATATATATGATTCACACTTGGCATTTTAAGTTAAGTTATAATAATAACACTTTGACAAATCCAGTTAACTCTAATTACAATTCCAGACACTTGCCTCCCTTTTAAAAGAATCGGCAATTGTTTGTAAAGAACATTTGGTCTCAGGAAACAACAGTTTATGCTCTAATTTAAGAGTAGTAAATGTTTATTGTTTAAAGAAGTAAAAAGGAAACAACAGAACTTAAGAAAAAAACATATATAACATCCATCTGCCTTTAAAGGAATGTTCTACAGATTAATTTTATGTAGCCATCAAGCACTCTCTCTCTCTCTCTCTAGATCTCTCTCATCTATCTGCCCATATTGTTTGAGGCAAACTTCATCTCCAAGCACACTGTATTTCTTTCTTATAAGAGCAACAAAAGCAGACACTTAGGTGGAACCGGCGGACCGCTAAAAAGGCGACAAATGCGTTGGATGTTTGGTTGCTCGTCCCAGCAGACAAGTATGTTTGAAGGATGGATAGAAATCTGATGTGATAACAGACTTTACATGTTTGAAAGGAGATCATTAAGATGCTCTAAATAATGAACCAAAAGGACAAAAGTTAATGGCATGCAACAGTAGATGGTAGAAACACAAACAAGAGTTTAACCTTAATTATTAACAAAGTTAAAAGTTCTTTTTATCAAATAAACAACAGTTTAATGAAATAACAGCGCATGCAGCTGCAAATTACAGGCATCATAATGAAGACCATTAGTATTACACATAACAGACAATGCTGTGATCCCAAGTAATCATAAAATACAACAGCACCCTCATGCCTATACATATTGATGGTTTTAAGACAACAATACCCATCAAATATTAGTTTAATTAATTGACTGAGGGTGTTAATCAGGGGGAATATATAATAATAATATTCTATGTAAAGCTAGGTATAAGAGTTAATAAGGTTACTTAAACATGTAACAGTTTAGGTCCTTATTATGTACAGATTTAACAAGTGTTAATATGAATATTATTTTGTTCATCATTTCCATAGATCAATCTGCAGGCAACTGTAAATGGAACTCGATGCATCTTCTGGTGCAACGATTTGTTCGCCTGCATTCGGGTAAGATTGATCATGATTTCCCTTAGTTGATACATCTCCTTGGTTAAGTAATTGTGATGCAACAAACTTATCAAGAACGCGCCAATCTGTCATTTGATCGTTGAAACTTTGGTCTTGTCTGATCAACGGAGGCTCCAAATCGATGCTTCCTTGGTTTATGTCGATATTGTAAACGGGCATGGAAGAATTGGAGGTTGAATGAAGTTTTGGAGCCTCTAGAAAAGGGAGTTGGAGGCAGTCACCAGGGCTAATTTGGTAATTTCGCTGCAGATCTAGTACTTCTTCCTTGCAAGAACCATAAGGGTATTGGTAAATAGCATTGTTGCCTAAGTTGGATAGAATATTATTATGTGTTGTCGGTGAGTCGATTTCGGGCAAGAGTGAGACTTGTTGATCATCATACCACATTGGTTCATGTTCATTTGTTCTTCTCATTATGGGTAGTCTTTTCTTGAACACCCTACATACCACCCATCCTTCTTCCTGTTTTCAAATAAAAAAGACCGCGTGTCATTGTTCAAATTTTCAGTATGGATTACTATCAGCCAAATATGTCACAACCAAATACGTCACATAGTTTTAATTTATAACATCTTTGGCTTAATTTTAAAATAAAAGTTGGCTATTTAGTGCATCATCCAATAAATGTTTGCTATGAAAATGCATCATTAATTATAGATGAAGACATTGTTTTGATAGATTTATGAAGAAGACATCTTAAACTTGCCTGTGTTGTGGTTGCATTTTCATCTGTTTCAAGGCGATATTCATGCATGATCCAATCTGACTTTAGTCCATTTGGCGCGCGCCCTTTATAAAAGACCAATGTTTTTCTCATCCCAACCAAATCATGCTTGGAGTAAATAGCTTTATCCCTACCGGTCGCCTTCCAAAATCCAGCAACAGTCGCTCTATTTGTGCGTGAACCTGTCGGGTACTTCTTATCTTTATGACTAAAGAAATACCAATCATTTTGCTCTTCTGTACCTAGCCTGCAGAGCTCTATTTATGCTCACATATTAGCATCATATATCTTTCAACTAAAAATCATTATGAGAGGTTAACAAAGTCTATGGTGTGGTTAGTATACCTTGAAGATCCCATGGCTCAATTTTGTAAAGATCAACATCTCTGATGACATCTAATTCGATCGCTTTTGAGTTAATCTTTTTCCTAAGGTAGTAGTCCACAAGTTCTTCATCAGTGGGATGGAACCGAAAGCCAGGTGGAACACGCGAAAAAGTATTCATGTTTCCCCTTTCGGTGTAGCTTGTACCTTCAAGTTAATTATCATTTTGATCAAGTTATTATAACTTCATCAAAAAATTAACACACAAACATGTGTTTGAACTATAATTTGTGCATATCATATCTGCTTCAACTCATCAAACATTGTATAACAAGTGGTATTACCTAAAAGGAAACATATATATGATGATCAATTGATTAATTATAACATGCTTTCTCAATAGACATACATGGTTAAAATTCAATCACTAAATTCTATAATAACCTTTTTCCATTCCATATATATACAGAAAATTTGTTCATCAAAACCAAAAGCTTATAAACAAAAGTTAAAAAACTTGAGCTTCATCATGATGAACATATAAGTCAACCTCCGTTGCTAGCTTAAAAACACACATAAAATCTATCAATCTACTGAAAGACCATTCATGAAATATGAGTTTTTTTAACAACAATTCATAATTATGAATTTTTTTAATAACAATTCATATTAACATAAAAATAATCACCAAATCTGCACACTGTGGGATTGAAACCAATGAAATGTGATCTAATGATCAAATATAACTTCAATACAAAAACTAGAGAGAGAGATATATGGAGCTTACAAACAATATCGAAATCTATGTAGGCAACTTGAGAAAATCTAATCTTTTTTGAAGAGCTGAGTGTAGTTCTAACTCTCCAAGCATATGATAACTCAAAGACCAAAGAAATGAAGAATTAAGGTTCTCAAATGCTTTTGGAATTTGTTTGATCCAAGAACATACAAAGATACTCGATTTCCTCGGGATTTGAACCGGTTTCCGTCCTTCGGTTCACGCCCCGAGGGAATGAATTTGATTGGATGGGAAGTGTTAAAATGGAAAGCTAAAGAGAGTGAATTGAAGTAATAGGGTTATATAAGAAAAAGGTGGAAGAAGAAGTAAGATAAAATGAAGGTATGTATAGAGAGAGAAATAAATACAAAGAATTGAAACCCTAATGATGGGAGATGATGACATATGGGCAAGTAAAGTCTAGAAATGTTTGTTGTAGGCTATCTTTGTCATATGGGGGCTAAAGCTTAATTGATGGCCAAGATTTTTTTCCTCAAATATCTTGATCACCAGCAACTGATGGAGACCCTAATCTTTCAATTCCATTAATTTACACATGAGGTTTGAGTTTTTGTTCATTAGTTTTTATATAAGCCGGTAAGTTAGGGTTTTTTACGTTGATTCGAAGGTTAGGGCTTGCGTCAAAGACTCTTATTTCTCAAGCAGTTGTTTGTGGATTTGTGTAATAACGTTCGTTTGAAAATTCGGGTTGACGTCATAGCCTTCCTATTTTTCAAATTACTGTTTGAGGATTCGTGAAATAGTCATTTGAAGGGATTAGGGTTTGTCTCCAACTATTCAAACGGTTGTTTGAGGATTCATCATTGTTGCTACAACTTGGATCATAGATTTGTTACTTTTCAAATTGCAGGTTGAGGATTCGTTAAACGAATTCTCAAAACGCATCATAGGCCCCCTACAAAAAAATTCATATCCTGAATTCTTAAAACTAAATACAAGGTATTACCCTGGTGAATACTGAATAGTGAGAAACTTATCAAATATAAGGTAAGGTTATAATTCATGATTTAATAAACTAAATTGCAATATGAATATAAAACAAATCTTATAAAAAACCTAACAATACGGTTGCAATTAAATAAACAAATTAAGGTGTTATACTGTACCAATTGTGACAAATTTAATTGTTTTCATGTTTCAGCTTCAAAAAAGGTATTAAACATCATAAGCATATTATTTAACTACTTTGTGGTTTCATTTCTTATATAAAGTGTCATAATTTATCATTCGTTTCATAAAATTTTAAATATACTATTGTCGACATAAACTTTGTTCTAAATTTAGCATTACAAAAGTCTCACAACATTAGAATGCAGTCGCCACACACAAGATTACATATACTAGTGATTATTAAACTGGTATAATCAATGGTCCAACCATGGTATATTACTGTGAACAACACTATGGACAATTTAATTGACTTTAAATTCACGCCTTTCAAACTTTTAAAAGAAATATATATATATATATATATATATATATATATATAATATATATATATATATATATATATATATATATATATATATATATATATTAATAACGGCCTATGTATATCATTAGTTCCATAGATATTAGACATCAGTGAATTGGAAAGGCCCAAATTTGTCTGATCTAGTATAGATATTATTATATAAATAAAAGAAAGTTATGAATAAAAATACATATTATCTTGATTATTATTTTAGCAAAAAGTTTGTACGGGAAATGATTGAACGGACCCCGTTCTACAGCTCGTCACATATAAGCTTCGTCTCCACCACCGACGGTCATCATTCTCCACCCCGTGCGCCCATCATTCTTAAAATACTCCATTTTCTAACATTATTATTATACACCTTCAATTCCTTTTAATAAAAAGAATATTATTTTATTTTATGTCATATAGGATAACAAAAAAGTAGAAAGAGACAATATATATGGCAATATACTCCAAGTTGGGCGAATGGAGTTAACTTGTAGAGATGAGTTAGGTAAGTTACGGATCTAAGAGCATTTATAGTGAGATTAATAAAATTATGTGAATGTGTTTTGTATATTATATAAAATGGTTTTGAATGGTCGTGAGTGAAGAAGAGATAAAATATTATTGTAGATTGGTATATTTGAAAAATCACTGTTCAATCCTTATAAATTTTTAAAAATTTTTAAAGTGGTTGTGAGTGAAAATGAGAGAAAAAATAATTATAAGGGTATAAAAATTATTATTTAATTGAAAATGAGAGAGAAAACATGATGATTTTTAGTGTAATTATATGGATAAAGATAAGAAATCTACTGTGAATGCTCTAAGAACTTTTTTACGGGATTGAAAGTTTTAAGAGGTCAGTATTCTATTATTTATATTGATTTTTTTAATATTTATTTGGGTCGGGTTGGATCACATAGAAAAGATAAAACAAATTAAATGCTAAAACATAATAAAAATACTTCAATCGTCATTAGAATGTATTATAGAACTACAACATCTCTAATATTGCTCGATGTTAACGAGTGTCATATTTTGAAATCTATACCTTAGATAATTTAGAGAAATATTCCTAAACAATTGTTTTACAGTATAATATAAAATAAATTCAACTATCGGTTAAATTAAATTTACTGTCATCAATCAATACGCTTACGCCATCTAGAAAAAAATATTCTTAAGTAGATTTGAATAGTATGCAGAAAAGCTATCATTAACAAGATATTCAACCATTAAAACTCAAGTTAACTATAAAATAATTAAGCAAATAAACGCATAACAAATCAAATAATCAAATATTAAAATGAGGGTTAGAGACGATTATAAAAAAATACTGAAATTGAGGATTTTGAGATTGTTTAGAATTGGATTTGAGAGGTGGTGTGTAATCGTATGCAAAACTTGATGGAACTAATCGTGTCTTAAGTCGCCACTAATCGTCTCTTTAGTCGATGTCATTAACAGAGATGATGGTGAACACCACCCCACCCCCTATTTGTAGCTAATGTTTTTAAAACTGGACCGGACTACGAATCGGACGTTTTACCGATCTCATGGTCAGACCGGTTCAACCGATCGGACCGTATATAAGAACAGGATAAAATTATAAACATTTTTTATAAATATATGTAGTAATTATAAAAAAGAAAAAAGTATATAAAAAAACCGGTTCAACCGGTCTGACCACCGGTTCGGTTCCCAGTTTGACCGCCAGTTCGAAAGGTATTGGTTCAACATTAAAACGGTTTTAAGCATCGAACCAGACCGAGTTAGAGTCCGGTTCCCAGTCCAACCGGTCGGACCGGCCGGTCGGGTTTCGAAAAACAATGTTTGTAGCTAAAATACTTTCCGCTCTCCACGCCCTTCCCCGTTTGTTGCATTCTTCCTTCTTCCAAACCCCGCCTATGGCCCACCTTTTAATCTAATTTTACAATTTGCCCCTCTGAAACATAAAGCGTCAATTTTTTTATTTATTAAGTGGTGTAATTGAGCGGATGAAATGTGATGTAGCAATAACATGACATAGTCTAAGATAATTATAATGCATATTAAAGTGTTTAATGCAATTTAAAGTTGATTAATGCAGCTAAAATGATTAAAAGGCATATTAAAGTTTTTAATGTAAAGTATAGTCGATTAACCCAACACAAATGATTGGCCCTTGTTTTTTTCCCATTTACTTGCGATATAAAACCGTGTGCTCTCCTTCGATCAGGAAACACAACCCTTCATCTTTAGTTGGTAGCATTAAAATTATAATTTCTATACTTTTTTATTGCAATTTAATAATTATAAACCGTATATATCTACATCAATTGCACACACTTAGTAGTCAACAAAGATTTTAAACTTGACTTCAAAGTATTCTAAAAGATCTTCTCCTTCTATAAAAAAATATTTCTTTAAAATATTCAAAAAATAAACAATATGATCTTTAACATTTTGTTTCCATATAAATTCTATGTTGGTATTGGTTTGGGAGACAAAAACACTATCCTCGGATATATTAAATGTAGTTATTGGTTTGTAATGTTTAAAAAACCAATTATTTGATGCTAAATAGAGATTACAAATTAACCTGCACCCGACTGGTAAACGTAAAACCGCAAGATTAGAGGGCCGGGGTAATAGGGCGGACATGATATTAGGTAATATATATCCAGCTCAATTAGTCGAAAATAGATACCCATTTTTACATAACCATATACCCAGACAACATACTCAAATATTTTTATTTGTTATTTAACTTTTCCTTAACTATGGTAATGTTAACTTTGTCTAGTAATGCTTGCTAGGTTATTACATAATAGTTGAATATCAATTCTATATAAAGTTTATATATGCAGTTTAGAAGTATATAACAATAAACTCAAATAAAAAAAGGCTTTGTTAATGAACTTTTGAATAATAATTGATTCATTTCCATACAATTTTCTTAGCATTCTCATCAATTTGCGTATGAATAAACGGTTCGGATTATCTTCACTCATCTCCTAGAAAAGAATTTAGAAGAATTTATCATTACTCTAGATAGTTATTTTAAAACACATTGGTTTTCAAAGACAAAATTAAGATTTAAGTATCCATCTTCTGTTCCAAAAATAATAATGATGTGTCTTATAACCAAAAGACCAAAGATTTGCATCTTACTGAATGCAAATTGTAATATATTTATTTTATAAAAACTTAAGAATTACTGTCAAAATAAAGTATCCGTGTTCTTTTTAGTATTTTATCAAGTTAGGATGACACGATGGAAATTGGTGACCGAAAGGTGGTGTAACTCAACCAATAATATTGCGGGTGGCTGAAACGTAACTCAAACAAAAAAAAAATTAAAAAAAAATAGTAATAATAATAATATTGCGGCATCAACAATATTTGTTGGACCCACTTGTGTGACGCCGGCAACCGCCCCTTCGCGCCATCTAATATATACTAGCATATATCGGGTATTTTCTTTTGTTATTTCACATCTATTTTTGAGTAATTATTATTCTAACTTTACAATTGAAAACTAAACAGTCAAACCAAATATCTATATGACTTTATTGAGAACGGAATGGATGTGTTATGGATCGAACTATTGCAAGGTATAGGATTTATTTCACATCGGTTGTATGGACAACTGATTTTATATTTATAGACCAAATGAGTTATTTTACCCATTAGAATAGTTTTTGGATTGAGTTCTTTATATTTGGTCCAGGATAGTATGATATTGGTATCGGAGCCTAACTCAGAGTAGTGACGCACAACATGGTGGCGTAAAGAGAGCTAACCGTGATCAATGTGGCCATGCCCAACTATGGCAGGATGAAGGTTTTTCAAATGATGAATATTTTTAAGACTAAATATGAGTTTTATGTAAATTAAATATTAGGATATGAGAAGTTGACATAATGTAATGTAAATGCACCTTTTTAGATAAGCTTTTGATTTACTAAATAGGATGGATTATCAAACACTAGATAGTAAAAAATCAAGAATAATTTATATTATTAACAATTTAAAATAGATATTGATAGATATATTTGTGTAATTTGATTAACTTTAATATAGTACTTAATAGATATATTTGACTTTTTATTCATTAGAAAAGCCAGGAGGTATGAAAGTATATACTTGTTTGAGTTACTTTATTTCAATATTAGAACCTCATTGGTTCTTAAGGACGCTAAATATTAAGGGTTCAAAGGAAGCAACGTTCCCTTGATAGGTGTCCGGAAGCAGCCTCGGTTTGGTTTGATTTAAAAAAAAAACAAAATTCTATATCAAAGTGAACACAAATTGGTTGAAGAGTAAACAGTTATACTATGAGGATGACTCCCATAGAGGCTTAGACATTCCAATAAAATAAGAGAATTTGATACAAACATAAGACATTGTATGTTACTGTAAAATATAAATTCCTATCCGTTAAAATTAAAATGTTCCATTAACATCATTATGGGCTCACCGTAGTGATGGCCCAAAATGCTTTCTTATGCCATTACTTTGGGCAGCCCAGTAAATAAATTTGGGCTTATACACTCGAAAACTGAAAATTCAGTCACTAAAACCACAAAAACCCGCCCTTATTGAATAAATACGAGTTGTATCAATTCCATATCAAATCAAAAAAATGTACACAAATAATTAATAAATAAGAACACTTAACAATCAAATTTGTCTCATAATCCTGGAGTGAATGGTATTCCGGTAGCCGGGAGCCATGATCTGCCTGCAATAAGCCTCTCCACCGTATACTGAGAGGCTACACTCGCGCTTCGAATAACTTTATATCCTGGCCATTTTACGCGGTATCTTGTATTAGAACCAGGACCAAAGCATTGAAATTCCCCATAAACCAATGTCTTTTGTGCAAAGTTACTATTACCCCATGGTGACCATCCTTTTGGATTGATATGACTATCAATATAACTTTTCATGTAAACTGTTCTTGAATATTCTTGCCAGGGTCGGCCCAGGTACGTCTGGACCGACCTGACCACTGGCCTTAGGTCTGGTGCAGGCATAACACGAGAATTATGAATTGAAATTCCAGTGTTTTGAAAGGGGTCACCACGACCTTGAGCTGTTATAACATTTGCTTGCCCTTTTAACGGTCTTCGTGCCATTATCATACAGTTTTGGAACACCACAGCCGCGTTACCAAATATGAAATCAATCGTGCCGTAAATGTAGCACATTTTGTAGAATTGTCTTTGAGCGAGTACAAAGAGAGTGTCTTGATAACCTTCAAAGCTACAAGCGTAATACACCGAGAGATCCGAGGATGATCGCAACGCCACTGCCTGACTTTTCGCCGGGCCCGCTGTGTTCCGGAAGGTTATCCCCCGAGCAATGAATCCAATACCATCAACACCTGAATTACAAATAAGATTTAACTAGAGTCAACTCACATGAATAATAATATATATATAAATAGTGGTTCTCTCTAACACCTTTACTATGTGTATTGGTATGTGAGAGGGAGTAAGGCTTGTAAGTAACTTCTTACACAAGGCAACGTTGATCACAAGTAAACTGCATGGTGAAGAAATAACATGCAACTTAACGTACATACTATGCATATTATGTTTCCTTTCACACAATTATCATCTACTTTACTTCACTTTGATTGCAGTATTACGTATGAATGTAACCATTAATAATTAATCTATCTATTAGAAAACTTATAGTACGAATTGATCATAACAAAAAAAATCTCGTGATTATAAAGAACTGATCTTGTTTATGTTTTTGCTACTAGCATGGTAGCTCAGTGATAAAAGTAATAAATGCTCTTTAAAGAATAACAGTGTTCAAATTCTAACATGAGTGATATTAATATTCGGTGTAGTTTAAGAGTAAAAGTAAAACAACTGATCTTACCGACGGTTGCAGAGCTATAAGTTGTGAAACCTCCGCCGACGCTACGCGCTCCGGTAATAATAGTGTATCTTGCTCCATCACCGATGAACATGATGTTATTTAGATTGTTTCCAATTTCAAGATTCTCCCTATAAACTCCTCTTCTTATGTAGATGATATACCTCTTATTCCCACGCTTAAGACCTGCTGCAAACCTAAGAGCCGATTGAATGGTGCGAAAACGACTCCCTCGGGCTTGAGACACGATAATATTAGCCCTCATGTGAATCGTTTTCGATTGCAAAAGTCTTCGGTCACCCGGGCTAACCCAACTCGGATAATCGTCATCAACATCTTGATTTGCTAACTTTTGCTTCACAAAGAATTGATTTATAGCCAAACTATTGCTTATCATCTCGGTAAGGTTATGTGATTTGAGGGGGGAGACTAAGTTTGTGAGATTGAAGTCCTGTGAACCCGAAAAGCAAGTTTCGAGGTTGGTGAGGGCGGCGCTGAGCCATGTTTGTGCATCGAAATCGGAACTACGGTTGTGTTTGAGACCATCTAGGGTTTGGGTGAGTTGATAGATGGTGTCGTTGACGAGCTTGCTGCAATCGAGCCAAATCGCTTTCTTTCGCTTGCTTCTACATTTGTTACGGAGGTTGGTGCTGCAGGTCTGAGCTTCTTTGGCCTTTTCCAAAGCGACCTCCAACACCAGCCTTCGAAAGTCTTTCCTGTGTCGCGGGATATGATGTGCCCCGCGACTCAGAAAATACTTACATGGTTGTGGATGAGGGGTCTTCTCACACCAGTAATTTATGTCTCCACCCGTCTCTTCTTCTTCTACATAAGCCAAAGAAACCGAAGAGAATACGATAAACACATACAAACAAAATGGCAAAAAGAAGTTGATTTTTGCCATTTGATGACTAGCTAGCTGAGGTTAATTTTGGGTTCTTGATGTTGTTATAAGGTTGTAAGTTTGAAATGAGAAATTGGGTATTTGAGGGGTTTCCAAATAACATGTGATGGGGTTTATATTTATAGTATAATGATGATTATAAAATAATATGAGAAGTGTAATGAAAGTTTAGTGAAAGTTGACATTGAGAAACCCTAGAAATAATGTGTTAAGTTAATTAATGATAAGATCCTTGTAATACGGATCGAGGTGCCATTTTGCATTGAGAGAGAATCGTGGGTTTAATTATATTAATTATGCATGATGTCTTAAATCATTTATTATGTCATCGTTGTAACATGTTAAATTCAAATGCATGGTCCTCGTCCTCGACTCCGTCGGTGACAAATAAAGAAATTATCATATATATGATTATTATATGTAAAATATCACTTTGTATGAAGAAGATAAAAATTTTGAATGTTAAAAACATATGAATACTATAAAATTTTTAAGAGTGCACTATTTTCCCTTTCTTTTTTAAAATATCTTTAAAATTGCATGCCTTCGTTTTGCAACTAATATGCTTTTGTATGTTAATGCTGAAAACGATTTTGGTTTAGTTGTGTCGGACTTTGTTTTGGTCGTTAATTCCATTATCGTTTGGTTTTGTTTGCTAGTGTTGTTGGTGGCTATTTTTGATCGATTTTGCTTATTTATGTATGCTTCTTCACACTTTCATTTTTGTTACTAATAACTATAACTCGTAATAAACTGACTACTCACACTACAACAAAATAGTCTATCATGATGCTTTTTCCCTAGGTTATATATGTCGATGACATATGTCATCGCAATATCCTTAAATTGTACAGAATCAAATTCTTGTACTGTGAAAGCATTTACAACGTTAAAGTATTCAGACGCTTACAATTACGTCAGGGTCAGCTTCCATATCATATTACACTTGTCATTTAAAAACACTCAGTTCATCTATAACACTGCATTTGTCTTCAAGCATGATATTTATAAAAATAAAGCATATACATATATTATTCAGTGGTTACGCGAGAGGGGTCCAACCGCTCCCCATTTGCCTTCATTTGAAATTTAACATGCATGAACACAAACAAATTAAATGCCAACAAACAGCATCCTTCAACGTTTGCGTTTGGAATTCAAACACCACCTTGATGTTTGTTTCATCCTATTAAAGGCGTCCTTAGTGTGAAGATATTGATCGTTTCAACATTTTTTAAACAACAATATAACAAATCACAACCTATAGGCTATATGTGACAAACACAAATTAAACTCTTAACATTTTAATTTCATCATTTTATTTACAATTCTAGATTGAACATAATTTTCTTTTACAAGATTAATGTTTATTCTAAACTTAACACAAGACCATTGTACTTCTAATATTAACAGTTACTTGTATCATAAGTTATTAAAACAAGTGTAATTAAACCTCATTTGATGTACATGTGGCCGGAGGAGCATATAACAAAGTGGAAATTATCCGGCGGCCGTTGATGTAAAATGAAGCAACAAAGGTGGTTAAATTGATCGGTGCTTCCGTACAGATGATGGTTTCTTGTAATTCTGGATAAAAATTCTCTAATTTTGGTTTATTAAATACGTATATCATCATTAATTATGTACACTTGAAGTAACTTAATACAATAACTTTTTAAACCCTTTCAAACACCGTAATCTCAGGAACAAAAACCTCTCCATACCATGTGAGTTTTTCACCTTTTTCTTTATTAATTCTTATAAAAAGCTTTTGTGTGCTCAAGTTGACATGGTATGATCATTATTTATCTAGTAAATAATATTCTCAAGAAAAAAATTTAGATTTTGTAATTAATGTATGTATGTATAAAATTATTACAAGATATATGTAACTAAAGACATAATGCGGTTTAAAAATCTCAAAAACTGATAATATATAACGAATTTGGGTGTGTGATTATTATTATTGTTATTAGTACGTATTTTGTTATTATTATTGTTATATTTTAAAAAATTACCAAATAAACTAATTGATTCAATGATGATCAGCATGTGCATGGAATTTATTTATTACATGATCATAACCATGATCGTACCATAATTAAGGTTAGAATAGAATCACTATGTGTACATTTTTAATTATTATTAATTTAAAATTACAACTTTTATCCCATTCTTTTAAAATAAGATCAGACTTAAAGTACTAACCTCAGTTTCCAATCACTATATAAATTATGCACGATATGCGTAATTATGAGGATGGTATCAGAACATTAATGATATGAATAATGATTCAAGATAGTTGTTAGGGTGAAGGAGGTGACGTGGGGTTCGGTTTTATGGGTAACACCAGTGACGGAGTTTAAACATTTCTGTAGGGGACGGAGCAAAATTAATTTATTTTAAGGGGGCGAACTCGAGTTTTATATAAAAAATTACACTATCGGGTCAAAAGAAAGAAAAGACAACGAATAAAGCTTATGAGTGTTGTATTTTGCACAACATGTGCCATAGCACCCGTATACGTTCAGGAACCTCAAGTTGAAGTCGTTGTCGATGAGAATGTCCTTGCGGAGCTACGTGAGGAGGATATTTATTGTAGTCCTCAGGCTTATCTAACTGAGCATATTGGCCGTCTTTAGCATTTGAGTCATCTAGATGTCGAATTGTAGTTTGTTTATATGTATATATTGTAACTTTTATGTTAAATTTATATATAAAAGTGTGTTTGTATTGTTATTATAATTAAAACGGTGGTGGGTTCAAACGGTTAAAAAATGATGAACCCTACAAATTGGATTCAAAGGGTTCATTTTTGTGTTAGAATGTGACATTCATTCATTGGTAGAGCGTGTGGGTTTAAAGGGTTCAAAACATAACACCCCATCACCCTTAGGCGTGTGGGTATGTATACTCTTACATTATGGGCGTGAGAGAATTACTTAATGGTCTTAGTCGAGAAAGAAGACGTATACACAAAAATGATTTACACGAATTTAAATTGCTTCTTAAAATTAATTAGTTATCACGAATTGGATTTTTTTAATACCATAAGCTTTCAATTCTGCAGTACTTAACCGACAAATAGCAAATCGTTACAGTCGAGTATGATATATAAATGATTTAAATCAATTAAATTAATTAATACTAGTAGCAAAATTTTAATGAGATCACAACTTAATTAAATAATTTACACCTTGATGGGATGAAATAAATATTGCTTAACTTGTATAAATCGTACGTAACTGAATGTGTCATTGTTTAGTCAAACTAATTTAATGATGTTGTTTCTAAATATATTTACATAAACTGGAGAAAATTAATCCTTAATTTATCAAGAAAATCACAAACCAGATCCAGGAATTTGTTACTAAAGTCAGTACATAGATTAATGTCCCTCGAATACTTAGATGAGTTTGAATCTTTTTCATCATAAGAAGAATTTGTTTATAATTTTGCATCTATTGTTATTATATGTGAAAATTTTTAAAACTTATATTTTGTTGTGAGCTAATAATTTAATATATAAAAATGTCTTGTTAAAAACATAAACGATATAACATGACATAAAATCGATCAATGACATATATCAATTTTACATGTTAAAATTTTTTAACCTTACGTTTATTATTATTAAAACTTGTTTTATACTGATAATAACCGTTGTCTTTTTGTCTTTAGAGACCACCAACATCCCTTATCAGTGCTCAAAATGTTGTTGCTCAACCCTCGCCCTCACTATTCAACCCTAAATTGAAGCAATCATCGATCATTCAATTTAGAAACCAAACTTCAATCAATTTGGCTCTATAATTTGAACATCTTATACAACTATCACTCTTTACCATTATAGCTTTATACATATTACACACATACGCCACTTGTAACAAGATATTTATCTAATTACCTTTTGACTTATTGCCAAATAGCGTTTCTAAGAGCTCACTTCTTGGGAGCCTTCCTATGGTTTTCTTTGTATGTTACAAATCATACTTAGGCTTAATAATTGTTAGAGATGTATCGTAAATCATATTAAATAAACTGGTTATGGTTTGCTGTGTAGGTAATATTTATTGTCATTAGTTTGTATTATAATTAGGAGTTATGATTAAATTAGACTTCGTTTGTAGTTATCCTTACAGTACTATTATAACTAGTTGTTAATAACACATAATACATCCTGAGACTGTCATTATTTTTGCATGCTATCATAACCATATGTTTCTTACCATCTTCTATTCTCCCTATTTCTACATCTTTTTGTCATTTTTTACTATTAGATATAGAGTTTTTGTTAGGTGTTTTTTTTATCGTCCCCCTTATGTGACGACTCTCTTTCTCTTCTTATCTCTCTTTCTACTCTGTTAACGAGTTTTACACAGAAATTTCATAATTATTTACTACCTATAACTAATGCATCGATTCTGAATTTTAAAAATCATAATAAATTTAAATCAAAACTAATCCTGAATCTTAATTAAGAAGTAGAGTAAAATTACGACAAATATGAAAAATAAAGATGAAGAATAGAAAAACAGAACATCAAGGAAGAGATGCAAGATGCAATAGTAAGAATCAATGTTAATATTTTTAGATATTATTTCCTTTGTTTGTTTTAAGCCAGACACCGACGCCTAGGTAATTATTGGTCAATATTATGGATATATATTGCAAAACATAATAGTTATTAAATAGATAACATAGACTTATTATTATTTTTAAGTCCATCAAGTATACTTTAACTTTCTTTTAAACTTCATCTACGTGATACATCACTCATTTTTTCTTCTTTTATTCCACCACATCTTTAACTTCTTCTCACCCACCTATTTTTATATAACTTCAAAATTAATAGAAATAAAATCTACATTTTGTTAATAAATGCTAACTTAAAACATAATTCATTAATATAAATATAAAATAACACTAATAATATATAAAACATTAATAAAAACAAAACATATTATTAACCAATATTACAAACATATTTCATTATTTAAAAAGACAAATTAATATTGTGAACCTTCGAAAATACGATAATACACACTTCTCGGTTTCGCATGCCACATCAATTTCTAGTTGTTTTCGGTATAGCCGATACTTCAATTATATTTTTCATTGTATTAACAAATCGTCTTTTCTTCTGCTGTAATCATATTATGCATAGTATATATGAGAAAAGTGTTTGTGTCAAAATTTATGATGATGTCTTGATGACGACGACGACGTAGTATAGATGAGAATATGTTGGTGTTCAAGTATGTAAAGAGGAGATTAAAAAGTTGATGTGAAAATTTTACAATTTAAAGTTATATTCATAGTGGTGTTTTAGTTTTAAAAAACTTTAAAAAGATATTTTTTATTTTTATTTTAATGGTCTAGTGACCATTGGTGAACGGTCAAATGGATTATTAGCTCATGAACACATTAACGTAGGGGTGAATAAATAACCGATTAATCAAACAATAACCAAATTAACTGCATTGACCGAATCAAATTAACCAAACCGAACAATTAACAGACAGATTGGTTTAGGCATAACCAATTAAACGCATATCGTGGTTTGGTTTTGGTTTTAATGTATAAATTAATCGCATAACCACACCAAACCAAATGTCATTAATGTAGTTTTAATAGAATTTCATATATTCATTTTTTAATTCATATTTATAAAAAGTTATTTACATAATGGATTCATATGTATATAAGAAACGTCATAGACAAGTAGAAGCAATGCAACATGTGCACATACGTTGTTAAATGCACACCCTTACTTCAGTTTCGGTTGTGGCGACAACTTAAATACGAATCATATCGTGCACACCCTTATAAAATTAATCCAAACTTTGCCTAACAACAACTTATTAGCCAAAATTTTGGTTTAAAAGCATATTAAATCTATTGATTGATTAACCGAAATTAAACGCTATTAACCATAACCAGCGGTTAACGTAAGTGTGATTAACTAAAGTTTCTGTTATGGTTACGGTTAAAAAATGGTGCTAACTGAACTAGTTGTTTCAGTTTCAAAAATGATATTAACTGAATCGAACAAGAGCGATCACACGACTTGAGCCTTTGATGCCCCATAACACCTTTGATGCCCCATAACACCTTTGGCAGGATAATGTTCATAGCCTTACTTACGTAATCATCATTGTAGTTGTCTCTATCATAACTAGGATTTATTATTGATTAGGTAAAAAATATCATTATTGTATTTTTTTTAAAATAATTAAAGTTAATCTCGGTTTTAGTATCTGTGTTTTGTGAATTGTCTCCGTTTGAGTACCATTGTTTAATTTTTCTTCATTATTGGCTTGAGTTTTCTAAGTCGTTTCTATTATCGTTCTTTTGACTAACGGAATTCACACTTTCTGTTATATACTTTTTAAAAGACCAAAATATCATTTGGCCATAAATGATTTTAAAAAAATTCACACTTTTTACCTTCTCTCTCTACTCTCTCTATCTCTCTCTCTTTTTTTTTTTTTTTTCTTTCTCTCTCTCTTTCTCTTTCTCTCTCCTCTCTCGTCGTTGTTTTCCAACTATCCCCTCATCCGTTCAAGATTTCCGACCGTGCGCCTCCTCCTGCCACCGTCCTCCGCCATCCACCGTCATACAGCCACCGCCAAACCGAAACATGCAATGGTTTGATTAAAAAAAGCTTCAACGGCTACGGCAGCGCCGCCTACAGCTTCGTCCTCATGCCAGCGTATAGATGTGGTGGGGACACCTTCGCAGTTGTCAGACTGTCGTCAAAACCCTTTCACATGTTCTCGAAATCGAAGTCCCTCTGCCAATACACACAACGCACAGAGAATCACCACAATTTGGGCTTGGGTTGTGTTTGCACCATCGTCATCTTCACCGCATCTTTCCCTTCACCGTTAGCCACGACGCCGCTAGTGGCCAATTACTCCTTCGCTCATGTACCGACGTTAGTGAGGGTGGAGTAGGGGTTGGTGGTGGTGGAGAGAGAAAGAGAGAGATATAAAGAGTAAAGTGAAAAAGACGATAATAGAAACAACTTGCAAAACTCAGGCCAATAATAAAGACAAATTAAACGTTAACGAAGACAATTCGCAAAACATAGGGACTAAAACGAGGTTAACTCTAATAATTATTAATAATAAATAATATCTTTACGAGGTTAATGCCAGACATTATCTAATCCAACAAATTCTATTCCATCAAAAATGTAAAAAGATGACGAACAAAATGTAACAAAATGATGTGGTGCAAAAGGTAACATGTCTAGCATCAACTTTTTTTAACTACTTAAAACAAACGAACTTGTGACATTTATAATATTTTTCATATAAATTGTTAAGTTTATGTGTATTAGTCTAAGGGGTTTGTTTGATTTGTTTCTGACCAGGTCAAAATGTCTGACCCACTGATCTGGCCAGACATTTTAGCCGGCCAACATGTTTGATTATCATTTTTTCGCATTTGATCCGATCCGACACTACTGACCCATTCCTATTTTTCTGTTACCCGATCAGTCTTGAAACAACCTCTTATCCGTTCACCACATTTTGATCTATGGATTATTGGCATTGGGATACCAATTTGACAACCTCTAACATTACAAGTGACACGTAAATTGTTAAGAAAAAACTTAAAAACAACCGAAGAACATAGCGAAGATCTACATATAATGTATCATGTTATTTTAAATAAGAGTTTTGTTAAAAATGAATTCACAAATGCGAGATAAAAGGAAAAAAAGCAAGAAAAAGCGTATATACGTAGTTACGCCATCCGTGGGACTCGAACCCACGACCACGTGGTTAAAAGCCACGCGCTCTACCAACTGAGCTAGAACGGCATATACAAATTCAAGCGTATAAGTATATATCTATTTAGGTCATTTTTAAGTTAACTATTTTAATTGATGATTGAAGATGGTTAAATAATTTCTGTTTTTATTATTTTATTTTTTAGATAAAAAAATCAAATCACTTAATTTAATGACTGATTTTTCTAACCTACAAGTGATAAAATAAGTCGCAGATCGAAGTTAGTAGCTTTTAAGATGGGTTTGCTGGTTAAAAAAGTGTTATATGTTTTATAAATATGTACATAATTATTTATTGAAATTTTGAGTCATAATAATCACTTTACCATCTTTAGTTATAACCATATATTTTATATATGGATCAGATACATTTTTATAAGGGAGGAGAGAGTGGGTAAGGGACGACAAGGTTGCAAGGTGAAGTGGTACTATAAAATGTTGAAATTGACAAGACTAGGCTGACGGATAAAAAAGAAGGAGATCAAGTTAGCGATGTCAAAATCGGAAGGTGTAATGGTTAATAGCTAATATATGTAATCGTTGAAATATGTTACGTTAGTCGATCACCCTAGCACCACTAGAAGTGATGTTATTGAATTAAGAAGTATTCACGATAAAAAAAGACAAAAAAAATGAACAATATATTTACAAGTGATAACGACCATCATAAGTTGATACTTCCGTTTGAGTTGTCTTAATGATGATATTTATGATGACACTACACGTGGTATTATAACTATGTTAACTTATTTCAATCTTAACTCGTTATCAAATCATAAACCCTAGGATCAATCTCTCCCGACTTCTCTAGATCCAAGTGTAAACGTTAGTAAATTACATATGATATTGTCCTTATAACTAGATTGTTATACTTAGTAATTATGAACAAGTTAGTCGTTAAATTTCGCACTATATTGTCCTTTCCAACATGATTAGCGGATAAGGAATTAGGAAAAGAATTTGAGAAGTTAGATTTCACATACATTTTTCACATAAATACTTGCTTTAGTTCTTAGAGATTCCGTCACCGACCGATATGAAAGAGTATATGGGTCACACCATAGTAGGCCCAAACCCAAATGTTAATCAAACACAAGGTTTACTCACGGCAAACCGGATTTTGGACCATACCCGAAACCGGGTTAGGCCCAATTGGGTTTTCTTTGTACCCGGGTCGAGTTCACTTGCTTGAGAACCCTACCCGCCATACCCGGTAGGGTAGTGTTGGGTCTGAAACCGGGTCTTATACCGGGTTTAGTTTTTTCGTCTTTTTTTTTCTTGTTTTTATATCCAATACCAGGTTCAATATTAGGTTCAATACCGGGTTCAATTCGGGTTTAAAACGGTCGGATTTGGGTTCAGGTCAGGTTCGCTAAAAAACACAAAAATTAAACTAGGTTCCAACCCTACGGCTTTAAACGGGTCCAACCCTCGTATGCCTCCCATTAGGTATTACTCGTACACGGGTTTGGGTCGGGTCCAACTCCAGTTTTTATGCCCACCTCTACGCTCAATTCAACACAATAGTTGAAGATGTGAACGCAAGGTGACATTGTCTACATTGTTGAAGAAAAGGGGACATGTTCAGACGCATTTATTGGTTTTTAAAAATTATACACATAATGCCACACGGAATCGTGATAAATCCCCCAATTGAATTTTATTTTCCCCGATTTCAGCGTTACAATATACTCCTCTTCTTCAATTCCAAATCTTGATTGCTTGTTTTTCTTCTTTGCATGTCTCAAAATCGGTGAATAATCGCCGATTTTCAACTCATTCAGTCATTCTCCCAAATTAAAGTGACATATTATCAGCCGTGTGGCCTAATTAAGTTAAATAGCAATATGTATGGTCGGTAAGGTGAATTTTAGTTTTGAGATTACTAGACTAGTATAGTTTTCCAATTTGTTATAGTTATTGCATAAAAATAAAGTATGATATATTATTAACATAGAGAATATGTATGAACCACATAATGAGAGGAATCACATGATAACCTATTCTATCATCTCGTGTTGTCTTTACCAATGATTATTGCCAACTAGTGATCACGTGTAGGACAGTAGCACCCTTTTTTAAACTTACACATTATTATTTCTTCTCTTATAACTTAGACCACAACAGAAACTATACCCCAACACAAAATGCAACATTTCATAGTTTCCATGCTAACCCTTCTAGCCATCATCACCATCACCTCTGCAACTTCACGGTCACACTTAGAACCCGATGGATCCGAAGCCGATTTCATAAAGGCCTCGTGTCAAGCCACAACGTACGCCGACTTGTGTTACAAAACGCTATCCCCTTACGCGGCCACCATCAAAACAAACCCTAAGGAACTGGTCAATGCAGCATTGGCCGTGAGCTTGAAAAGTGCAAAATCCACCTCGAATGCCGTGCGTGAGTTGTCGAAAGGGCGGGACTTGAGTATGAGGGAGGGGCAGGCGGTGGCGGATTGTATGGAGAACATGAGTGATTCGGTTGATGAGTTGAAGAAATCGATGGTGGCGATGAAGGATTCGGATGGACCCGAGTTGAAGGAGAAAATGGGGAATGTGAGGACTTGGGTCAGTGCTGCATTAACGGATGAAGATACATGTATGGATGGATTTGAAGAAAATGTTGGGAAGATGAAGGAGACCATTAGAGGGTATATAGTGAATGTTGCAGAGTTAACAAGCATTGCATTAGCTCTCATTACTAATATTTCTTCCACTTAATTGCATATTATCAAGATATATAGTAGTTGAGAAGATTCGGTCCTATTCAAAGGCATCATTATTTACGAGTGTTACATACAGATATCGAAGTTATTAATATGTTACTAGTTCTGAATGACGCTTTCACTTTGTATATGTATGTAATGTCATGTTATCGGTCAATGTGAATTAGAAATGGCCGTGGGTATGTTCGATTAGTATTACAGAATGGAAGATGCTACGTTGGTGTAAGATTAATGGTATTGTTAATTTGTTATCGCTTTGATTATGAACTATATTAGATTTACAAAAGGATAAAAGGTTAAAGAAAAGTTGAAAAACAAAAAATTATGGATGACAAGGGTCCTAATAAATAAACACCCACTTGGATAAATTTACATCCGCCTATACGTCGTGTATGGTACTATAGCCGCGTATGGTACTATAACTGCTATGGTACTATACGCGACGTATACAGGTCGAAAACAATAAAAACAAGAAAAATTCATTCAAGGGGGCTGTCAGATGGGTTATACGCCATGTATATTGCTATACGAACCACCCCCCCCCCCCCTCCCCCACCAATACGACGCTTACGGTCCTATACGACACGTATAAAAATTTAAGGTGTTAGATTTATAATTTTAGGGTGCTTAAATAACTAAAATATGTTGTTAAATGATGTAATGTATGTACGGATACGTGCATTTATTTTCAATTTGTTATACGCACCAACCACAGAATGACGAGAGGAGCATGCATGTGAAAGTCTGGTCCATATGTTAGCTTTCATTTGTTTTTTTGTAATTGTCTTTGAGATGATATATAATTGTCTTGAAATTATTTTATAAATATTAAAAGTTTTCTAAATTGATGGAAATAAATGAATACATATTAAACTTGATGGTTGTTTACTTTTATAAAGTTGATTTGAATGAAACAGATATGAAATTGGTTCTTATTTAATGCGGTTTCTTTCTTCATAAATTATTCTACTTTAAGTTAAACTCAAAAAGTAATAATCAAGTTTCGTATGTCTTTTATTTAGGTAACTTAATTCTAGAAAAATCTATAAACATTTATACAAACAAAAGTTCACAATATTGAAATTTTTGTGGTCTAGAAACATGGAAATTATTGTGGAGAGGGTCAACCGATCCCGTAGATTTTTCCCTTATGTATAACGTGTATTGATGGTTTTTGTTGACCCCGTGTATTTTTTAATACTGATCCCTATAAAAAATTTACGACCCCTAAACCCCATTTTTATTGAAATGTTAACTCACTAAAAATTAAAATAATAACTCACTTAATTAAGAAAAGTAATATCTGAATAATCATCAATAAGTTTATTATGTATAAAAACTCTAAGCTTATTTATTTAACTAAACACCTAACACATATTTCATTAATCTATTAACATTTCTTAATTATCCCTAAATCTTTTTTAAAAGAATAACTTAAACAATACTTGCATTTGCTATATTGAGAAAAACATTTTTAAGAAGGTTTCGATTGATGTCTTATAATATGATTGTAATGAGTTTACTTTTTAATGAAATCGTATCTTTATCAAATGTCTTATAATATGATTGTAATTTATTTTGTGTGAGCCGACCCCACCAAAACCAAAATTTCCAGTATTAAGTTTAGATATACATGTCTATTTAAAAACTGAAAAAAAACCTGACCTCGGAGAAAAGAATTTGTGAATCCGCTCCTGTCTAGAAACTGAAAGATATTTGATATGTGTTTTTTTAATATCTAATGGTTGGTGACATATTATGGTTGTGACTTGTAATATTTGAATCTGTTTGTACTTTTTAGCCGGTGATATATTATTTGGCAATCTAGATATACATCATGTATACAAAATGAAGCAATCTTAGAAATGTTAGAATTATATCATAAGTTCATAAGTCAAAACCAAAGATACATTGTGGGCCCAATGTTTTGTTGGTATAATTGGATCCGATTTAATTTTGAGGTCCATCATCCATGTGGTTTGAGGCCCGTAGACGGTAGATCTTTTAAAGTAGAAACTGTGGTTTGACTCGCGATAGTTAGGCCCAACCTAATCCAATAGCACACATGCCTAGTATAATCGCTTAAAGCCCAGCCCACGTCAACAAGTCTTCAAGAGAAATAAAGTTAAATTCGATTTTGTATCCTAATATTTCACAAATATAACTATATTTCTCAGTTTCTCTAATAAATTGACAACATCAATTTAGTTAAAGAATTTCATTATTGTTTCATTTTCAATCCAGAAATCTATATTTTTGTTTCGTTAACAACAGAAATTTTCACTACAATTATCTAGATTTTCTTTCTTCTACAAAGAAAGAAATTAAACCAATTAATAAAACTTTTAGAGAAATTATTGTTTTAATGGGTTAAGATCATTACAAAACTATTTTTTTATTTTCTGAACCAAAGAACCATTGATTTACGGAAATGTAAATCAAATTTGTTAAAACTTGAACTGTTTTACATACGTGTATATTAGACATGTACAATAAACTATGTAAAACAACTAAATATTAGTAGGCTTAATTTACATTTATGTAAATCATTGGTTTATAATTTACATTAATATAATCAATAGTTCTTTTGATTCTGAAAATAAAAAGTAATTCTATAACGATCTTTAGGTTGTTTCGATCTATTTAAAAATAATCATTACTATTGTAAAAACTAACAAAAACAAAACATAATTGGAGAGAATAATTAGGAAAGAATGAGGAGGTATAAATATAATATTCTAGGTGTGGGCTTTCATGCATTCATGATTCAAATTCATTCGATTCCATGAGATGCGGCATTTGTCAAGCAGCAATTGACGAGAGTCACGTGCGGATGAGATGGAGCCTCAAGATTTGTTTGACTTCAAAACATATATAGATGGATGGATCATGTCTATCCACGTTAATCGGGTTCATAGGGTTCCCATGCACATGCACCCTATCATTCCCCTCTTGCCTTCATAGGCTTCTCACATGCACCCCTTACAATCACAACTCATTACATATTAGTGTATTACATATACAATGCTCATTCACATTAGCTTTGTTACATCATCATCATTTCTGATGCTAATATCACTAATCTTATTCTAATAGCAAATAATTATTGTTTTAAGCTTTGAAACACATGTTTTGATAACATGTGATTCTAATGGTTCGATGTTTGGACCAGCTAGACATAATTTATAGTTTAAATTGTATGTGACTTGATTATATTAAAACTCAGAAAAAAAATTTTACATTTTGGTTTATATTTAAACTTTAATAAATATAAATGTTCATATAAACATAAAATATAAAGAGTAAAGTAATAGATTGATCATTAGATAAGACTTTTATAATAACAATAAAAGTTTAAATTTGATATCCGATCCAATAAGTGATCTCAATTAAATGGATCGACTGTTAACCAATCGATTAAATGCAAATGTTTCAAAAAGGTTTAACCGGAGCGATTTTACATCTAGTTCTAGTCTGATCAGTCTATCCGTTCAAGTTATGAAAACGTTGTTTTCAATGTTATAAAAAGATGACTAGTATAATAGTTAATTATAAGACTTGACACAAATCTATTGGTCAAACATATTTTATCGACAAACCGTACTTCTATTTTTATGTATCAAATATTGTCTATCAGAGACAAACTAATTTACCAAGTTTTTATCATCAATTCATCATTCATCCCCAGATATATACTTTAAACTATGATATATACTTTAACACTACCATCTGTATCACACAAATTGAATAAATAAAATATTAAATAGTTATTAATAAAAATTAATAAATTATAAAACAGTTATCTAATATAAGATATGATTGACGTTATGTATGAGTGATGAAAGAAGGATATCATTTTTTTAAAATTTTTTTTTAGTTTTATCAAAAAAAGTTGGTTTTTAAAAATAGTTTCAAAACAAATCGTTTATAAAAAATGGCATTTTTAAAAATTTATCTATTATAACTTTGAAATTTAGCTACTTTTGTTTCATAAGAGTTTTGTTTTTAAAAGCAACATGCTTTAAAATATATTATGTTTTTTAAAGTTTGATAATTCTTTTGAAAAAAATTCTTATTTTATAAAAAAGTTATTTGTTTACGAATTGCATTTGTAAAAAGATTTCTTTTTGAATAAAATTATATTTGTAATATGAAAAAAATTAAATAATATCATTTGTAGTTAATATAATAATTATTAGGAGAAATAAACGGAAAAATAAAACATAATATCTCTAAAATTGTGACACACATAAAAACTTTTTTTTATTAACATTAATGGATTAAGAACTTTTTGGATAATTTATAAGGGCGAACATTAAATACGCATCTTATAACGGCGCGAACGTGAAAAATATATGATTTCAAAATATCACTAGAAACCGTTGGATCACAATATTAAGTTGAAAAATCAGACACTAATGATAAATAATCACATAACTATTAATTAAGAATTTAAGATAATTTCATTCATTCTCTACAGCGTTAGTGGTCTGGTCAACAAAATAAATTAATGAGAATTATCTGTCCATAAGATTCCTTTATATCCTGTTTTACAATTTATATATGACAACAGAAGTTTATGAATCGCGATTTTTTTCAAACTTTTATTTATGATGCTCAATTTCAATGTAGCTAGCTAGTAATTGTGTATAATCCAATTAAGTTACCAAACAGCTTAATTTACTTTCAACTAACTTTTCTGAACATAAACAAAATACTTATTGATGACAAACTATAGTTTGTGTAACCACATATAATTATAGGACCCTCTCTCCTACACTACTTAGTACTTATGGGTTTTTCATGCTAAATATTAGAGCACCATAAGTCTGGTTTTAACAAGTCACATTACAAAGCAAATGAGTAGAGCTTTTCATGCAAGATATTAGAGCATCATAAGTTTGGTTTTAACGAGTCACATAACAAAACAAAGGACTATTACTTTCCGATTTTACTAAAGGCAACAACAATGAACCTTTTGGAATTGATGGTTGAATGTGTTGGAAAATAGCACATAACCATATACAACACAAGAAAAGGGAAAAAACATGTCACATGTAGTAACCATCATCATACTTTAATATATATACACATACATATAATATTACGATATGAATTGTTATAACTAATATTAAAAAGCAACTTAATTGCTATAGTATATTTTATGATTTTAGATTTTGACCACTATATTTTTTATCTTTGGTTAGTTTAGAGAATTCGTATTGAATTCTTTATAATCATTCTTATTTTTAAGATAGATGGGTTGAATAGTGAGTTTTGATATTTATCTACTTACATCATCCCCAATAATCATTCTTAAAGGTAGTTGTCAGGCCACGAAATAGCAGTAGTCATTTTAAACATAGAAAATAAAAGTGATGTGGAGTTAACAAGTTTTTTGTTAATCATATTATTATATACATATAGAGAGATAAATAGAAAGTTGTTGATTACATGTCGGTGTATATTTGTGCTTTTTAGTTTTCTTATTGAGGTGGTTTTCAAAGTTTTGAAAGAATGAATGTTTTTATGATATATGTTTTTATAATGTTTTTTGTGTTTTTTATTGTGAAGGCTCTCACTATTCATATAAATATATATATATATTATATATATATATGTATATATATATGTATATATATATATATATATATATATATATATGTGTGTGTGTGTGTGTGTGTGTATGTCACACCCCAACCTTGACGGCGGAAACGTTGAGATGTGAGGGTTAAGATTGTTCATAATCACATAACGCTATAATTAAATGTAAATATTAAAATCATAAGTTTCAAAAGGAAATACAAACATAAGTCTCAAACGTGAAATAAGTTCAAACATAAATCAAAACAAAACATAACATTTTATTTATTAAACTAGGTTCAAGTCCTAGTTTTATTGCAAGCTTCAAAAGTCCACTTTAAACTTGAGGATTTCCTAAAACATGATAAAAATAAAAGGTCAACTATAAATAGTTGGTGAGTTTCCAAGGTCTTCATACATAATATGATAAAGTTACAAGTAGCAATTCATGTCATAGGTCATAAGTTAGTAAGGTTATAAAATACATATCGTTACAACCAAACCTCGACTTGATTACAAGTATATAAGAATGGCTAAGTGTATTTGGTTCCCATGATGAACAAGCATACGTCATCAGGAGCCGGCAATACCTCGGCTTTAGCACCAAATAGGTTTGTCAGGCCCAAAGATCTAAGACGTCGCGAGGCTAGCAATAGTTAATGATTGTAACAAACTATGTATCTCATATAAACACTTACAACACACAAATAACCATGACAAAAATATGAATTGCAAGTGCTTTACAAGTCTAAACGTTTACAAGTGCATTATGTATAAGTAATCATGTTTCACCCCAAATTAGTGTGAAAAGATAAAAAGGGAGCAAGAAAAACTCACATGGCAATAAGTATAGAAATGAAGATTAATAAAATTGATAATAAACGTTGTTCCAAGATAAATCGCCATAAGGTACCTAAATATATATATATATATATACATACATGATAAGATTTAGATTAGTAATAAGGTTTAACGATTAAACACGAGCTAGGGTTTCAATAACGCTTGTGTATTTGGGGTTTTGTCAACAAATTATATTTTCGTAGAAATAATTTTATTATATTTTGTATAAAATATGGAATAAGAATAATATTTATAAAATTTCGTAAGATTAATATAAAAATAAAGTTTCATAGCTAAATAAGATAAGCACGTTTTAAACAATAATTTAAAGGCAACGTGTGCAATAAACCTCATTTCACACAACGTTATATGTTTATTATTTAAGTAAATAAGGATTTAGTGAATTAAATCAATATTTAAAGTTTCTTTTCTTTATATAGGAAGATAATTTAAATATATCATTTTGAATAATTAATTTGATAAGTTTAAAGAATATGTTAAGTTTATCTAAATATATATATTATTTGAATTCCATAATATTAACCCAAAAATAACCTTTATTTTTAAAGGATTACTCTACTAAAATTTAGCTAATTATTTACATTTTTTAAACTTAAATAAATACTTAAATAGATGATAATTAATTAAATAATTTCATAAATTTATTCGGTGGCCACAAAATTATTTAGAGTTTATAAAGACATTTTTTATATTTTTAAGAATTTTCCCAAAATAAGATTTTAGGCTAAAAGCCTTTAAAAAAATACATGAGGGTCCCTGGGTTCGAACCCGGGACCTCATGTTTAAAGCCCCACATCTTAACCATTGAACCAAAGGCCTCGGCCGCGAAATAAGTGGGTTTTGAAGGTTTAAAAACATAAACTAAAAAAATCCCCAAATTCCATATGAGCCCTAGAATCGGGTGATTCCAAATCGAACCCCAATTCGATTACGGTAATGAAATTAACCTTGGGGCTTTTAATCCCCAAGTAAAACCGAGTATGTGAGTGTGATTAACTACCCGTATAATGTTTGAATTGAAGATGCTCCTAATCAAAGAACAAGTCGCGACCGTGGGTACCCAATGGATGAGCAATCCTCAATGATAATCCAATTAAACTTGCAGATAGCTTCGAATGATGATCGGGAATAAAAGCCCTCTACCAATTCCGATTCCTGAACTCCAGAGGGTGATGTTCGACTCGTGTGCAGGTCGCGTTGAAGATGATGTTTATTTCGTTGTTTGAGTTTGATTCAAGTGAAATTGAAGTGTGTAATCGATTGGATACAGATAAATGATTGTTTGTGTTAAGTTAATTCGATTATTGTTGTGTTTTAATGACGGAACAGCCATGAGTTAAAAGAGTTTTGGTTATACGAACGAATAGACCTGGTAACCGATGTATAAACTCAATTATTAGGTGCATTCAAGTTTGAATTACGTATACGAAACGATTCGGATCAATTTTGGGTTACGAAGCGAATGGTTTTTGGTGTTTTAGACTCGCCGGACTTCGGCCGGAGTGTGGCCGGAGTCCCGGCCGGAATTACGGGAGTGGGCGGGGGTTTGGGTTGAAACTTTGAAATTTTACACATTGGCCCCTTTTAGTTTAATAGTTATCATTTTATGTTTAAAAGTTCTATTTTAACTTTCCAAATTGACAAATAAAACCCCCAAACTTAATTTAAGTTTATGTTTTAAACATGGTTAAGTTTAATAACCCTTATAAATTATAAGTAACCTTAGAGGTGGGCAAACCGGGTTTTGGGCCGGACCCGGAACCGGGTTCAAACCGGGTTCGGTCCGGCCGTTTTTTTTTGGAACCGGGTTGGGGTGTACCCGGGTTCGGGTTCGGGTCGGGTTGGGCGTACTTAAAACCCTACCCGGCCTACCCGGTTCGGGTCGGGTCCGGACCGGGTCGGGTCCAGAACCGGGTATAACCGGGTTTTTTTTTTACTATTATTATTATTATTATCATTAATTCATTATTATTATTATTATTATTATCATTAATTCATTATTATTATTATTATCATTAATTCATTATTATTATTATATTATAAATTTATAACAACATTAAAAAGATATTTATAACTCATTAATTTATTATTTATTTATTAAAATAACTTAAAAAATACATTAACGAATCAATAACTAATAGACTATTTTCTTCGAGAGGCTTCATCAAATGCTAATTCTTCGTCGGATATACCAGAAGATACTCCTTTTTCTACCTCTTCATCGTGTAGTTTACATTCGATTGCAATTTCGTCTTCAAGATTTGTTTTGTCTTGTATACGAATCATCGCGTCTAAGTGGTCTTTTAAACAAATGCACATCTCCACCGCTTCCGGAGTTAATCTTGTTCTTCGTAATGATAATACCCTGCCACTAAGAGAAAACGCAGACTCCGAAGCTACCGTAGAAGCTTGGACGCTTAGTAAATCACGGGCCATAGCGGAAAGAATTGGAAATTAGGATTCCTTTCCTTTCCACCAAGCCAAAATATCAAATGCATGATAATCTTGAGTACTCATAGTTGAAATAAAATCCGTCGTACTATATATACCAAGTTCGCTTGTTGGGGCGTTACCCCTTTGACGTTTAGCCGTCACATCCCGAACAACATTCAACATAGTCATAACGGGGTCTTTAAACGAGGTACTAGCACTTGAGGTTGATTCTCTTTGCGTAGTTAT